>CM076579.1:1518889270-1519424269 GCA_034641835.2 Pinus albicaulis
AGGCCAGAAATTTCAAGATTGGGGAAAATTTTTTAAAGTGGGACTCAAGAAGGGAAGAGAAGGGCAAGCATGGAAAATTTGACAACCTATGGCTTGGCCCTTACTCTATTCATTCAGCTACTGGTAACAATGCATTTTTCTTGCAGGAGTTGAATGGAGCATAATTGTTTGGGGGTCCTGTCAATGGAAGGATGCTTAAGCATTACTTCTCTTGATCCATGTTATGTTTTGAAGCCTTTTTATCTTTTCCATTATGAATATTTCATCCCCCATTTCATTCAAAGTTGTAAAAAACAAAAATACAAAAACAAAGATAAGAAAGAAAAGAGGGCAGATTTTGAAAACAAGCAAGGTATAGCCCCATACCAAAAAACAGAGATAAATCTGAAAGTGTGCAAGCTCAAATGCCACTCCTGAAAAACACACTTCTAGTTAGTCAAACTGTTTAATCTTGACTAATTAGCTTTAACTTTTCTGCTGATAGGATAGTGAATCCGATTTTCCAAACTATTTAATTCGCCTATCAATAGCGATTAGATAGAAATCAAAGGTTCAACATGAAACAAAACCTCAACCTAAGTTTCAAAAGAGATGACTCAGAATTTTTTAAAATTTTCAGCCAAAGGATAAAGATCTTGTTCTAATTAGTCACAATAGTTCTGTGGGATACAGAAAGACAACTCAACAAGAGTCAAAACAGTCAAAGAAAAGAGGAAGGAAATGTTTTAGAATTTTCGATCATAAGCCTTCAAATTTTATTAATTTTGTGAAATAAATGCTCCAGTGTAAAATGTCTTTTTTATGCCATAAATTTGACATCAAGTTAGAGTGCTCAACTTTGGATTGAGTGCTTTTCAATTTCATGAATTTAGAGAATGAAGATTTGTTGGATAGTTTAATCCCAACAGATAGTAGAATAGGTAGAGAAGCATCTGAACTTAACTGTTTAATCTGAGTTCAGGGAGAAATAAGGAGTAGAATTAGATTAGTTTCCTACTTTCAAAAGAATAAAATATTGTGAAAAGAGTTTGCAAATCCAAGTGCACTCTATTGAAGAAAAAATGTTAGATCTGTAGGATTGGGTAGGTAGAAAGTAGTATTGATGAAGATCCATTGCTTTTATGACTGCTAATACATTTTCAGAGAAAATCATCCCAGCACAGGAAGAGCAGCCCAATGGATTAGGCAACTGATCAGCCTCCCAGAGAACATTAAAGGATCAGGCACATGGTCAGCCTCCCAGAAAATGCAGGTCTGAAAGTTCTTGATGCCTTCAAGAAGGCACCATCCCCAAGTGGAGCCACTGTTAGCCACCTGTAAAATTTGATTATCCCAAAAGGTGGCTAAATCTATTTTTGAGCCTTCAAGGAACAATTTTTCTCACTAAAAACTGTTGGCTCTTGAAGACTTTTTGAAGGCCTCATGCCTCTGTCCAAACCTTCACTGCTGTTCCCATCTTGAAAAACTCTGAAATCAGATAAAAAAAGTATTGCTGCAAGCTTCTTTTTCCCTTTCCCTCTCTTCGAAAGCTAACCTCATTTTCTACCCCTTCATTTCCCATGAAAATCCCTCCTTTGCATGTTTCTCCCCCTTCCACGTCATAAAAACCCTTGATAAGTTTCTAAGACCCCTTCTTAGCCTTATCGAAACCTTCATTTCCTTTCAAAATCCTTAAAAAACCATTAAAATGCATATTTTCTATGTATTGGACTTAAGCCCCCTCGGGCTAAGTCTCTAACCCCTTTTCATCCATGCGCCCTAGCGCCAGAACCAAGCGCTTAGTCAGCCGGGTGCCTAATCGTATTTATATTTATCCCGCCCCCAAAAAAACATTAAAACCTGATATATTTTCGAAAAACTTGGGCTTTTAATTTATTTTTCATTTATTCCGCCAGTTTCATTTTGGAACCATTCCGCACTGTCGATCTGATCTGCAGATCGAACAGTGCGGAGTGCTTCTTTCTGTGGTCCCCACCGCCCGAAATCTGGTTGCCCAAAACCGGTGGTATCCATCGCACCGCCTTCGAGCAAAAGGTTGTTTTCCCCCGATGGCCAGCGATTCCATACACTCGCCGCCACGCGTCCCGTGTACTATTTGCAAAACCACCGTCCATCTGTCGTCCATCGCGCATTAACGTTCAGACCGGGATGCCCAGTGATATCGCTGTCGACCGTCCGATCTGGGGCGGGCCATCCAACGGTGATCGCTCGCCGAAGATGCCTGACAATTAACGAAGAAGCCCACGCGATAACCGGGCTACGGCACGGTGGAAAATCAATCTCCGCCGTCGATCTGATCTGCAGATCAACGGCCCATATTCCATTGCCTGTTTCCTCCGTTTGACTTTCAACCTCCGCTCCCGACCGTCGATCTCTGCGCGATCGACGGCTCAGATTCAATCTTCTTTCGCCCATTCCACGATCTCTCCTGATTGATCCCAACCGTTGGATGATGCCATCCAACGACCATGCTTCCTCCACTCGTCCTTTGAAGTAGTCAACCTATTTTATGCAGGATTTTATAACATTTTTCGTATTTTGCAGGGTTTCAACGATTTCTTTGCTACGTTTGAAGAAATTACGAAGGTTGAGGGTGACGTCCTCCCGCCTTCGATTTACCACATGAAATCACTTGCGGGGTTTAAAATTCACGTTTATCAATGATTCATGAACCATTGACTCCTTATGAACCCTGCGCAACCCTGCGCAATAGCAAAGAACACAGCAAATCGGGCACAGACAAAGAGTATCAGCGTCGAAGACAAAAATGCACCAGAACAGAGGATTAAAGGACAGATTTGCGGGGATTACGTCTAAAATGCTTATCAAAAGCCTAATCCCCAAATAAAACACATTTTACAGAAAAATCTTGAGTGTTTCATCAGACAGAAAGCCTCCACCGCCACATTTGAGGCAAATTGATTCCTCAGCTACCACAGTGCCACCTATTCCTCAAAGTACTCAATCAGAGGCCGAAGTTATTGATCAAATAAAGATTTTCGCCTCAGCGCAGCCAGAAAGTTACGTCTGCAATGAAACTTAATGCAAAATATATCTGCAAAGTAACCCTAGCGTCACACAGAGCCTCAAAGGTCAACAAAGCTCCCACCGAGCTTAATTCATAACTGCAAATCAATTAATACAGTGAAACACCTATACAGTTTCTTCATTGAGCCCCCCAAGGGCCAAGAAGACATTAACTCTGTATTAATTGTAATTGATATCTTTTATTAGATCTCACCTCCTCATTCTTCTATATATACTACAGCAGAAGATGAGTGAGGGGTTGGTGGTAGAACTTTGATATACACTTGAGCTTAAAATTCTGATTGTACATAGTATTCATTGGCTCTTGGAGGTCTGCTGGTGATAGATAGGTTAGGCTGAGATGTGTAGATGCTTGCTAACCTAAAGCACTGGACTTAAAACTGTAATTGGTTTGGAGCATCAATACAAGCTGATTTATGGGATCCTAGTCTATGTCGACGGTGATGTTTCTCTAATTGTAACTTGTTATTTTGTTTTTGTTTCCATCTGTGTTTCATATTCTCTTATAAAGAACAACATGCATAGAGTTAGGACCTACTGTATATCAGTAACCTTCTCTGACTGAAAATCTTTATCTGAATGTTTTCTTCTAAATTGTGTTATTTAGGAATGTTTTAATTCAGTTCAAGCATTAGAATGCTGGCATTCCCTCGTCTTATTGCCTTAGCTGAATATTTTTCCTGAATGTTATGTTCAGTATTAGTTAAGTAGAGATGAACTATGGAAGATATGGTGTGCCCTGGTCCTAGTTTGATTTCCAAAGGCTGTCTGAATACTTCCCTTGGAATGTGTTAAAAGTTGGCTAGTTTAGAAGTACTTACCAGATCTTAGGCCATTCTGTGTTATCTTTGTGTTGGTCTTGAGAGTAACCAAGTAAAGCAGAGCTAGGAGAGGATTTGTGGTGAGCCCGGCCCGCCAGTTTCTACTCCAAAAGCTGCCTTCATGTTTCCCTTTGTTTTGAGATGTTTTATATTGAAAGTGTATCAAAGGCTGGCTAGTTTCAAAGTACTTACCAGATCCTAGTTTACTTTTATGTTTTTCTTGAGTCCATGTCAAAGGCTGAATAGTTTAAAAGTACTTATCAGATCCTGGGCTGCTCTTGTTTCTACATCTGTTTATTTCTCCTTCTTATTGTATCATTCCATTCCATAAATCAATCTTCAAATATATCCTTAGACATAGATGACTTGCCTCGTGGATCACTCTTGCCTCTTGCTGTTCCAATTAAACCCTATTATGACTCCATAGCCCAATGGACTAAAACCTGCAATTGTCTATATTTTTGGTCGAAGCTTACTCTGATTGCCTGCAACTTCTCACCTTTGAAGCTTTTTGCACTCAGAACTTTCCACCTTGAAAAGTAATCATGCTCAACCGTCCAAAAAACAAACAAACCCTTGGCCTTCATAACTAGCCTAATATCATAACCCCAAACTTCAAAGACAAATCCATCTTTGTACATATTGGAGAGATCCCTCTCCGGATTCAAGAGGGCTAGATCCTAGAATCCCAAAGTTGGTTGAAGCGATGTTGCTTCTGCAGTTTTAGTCTTACCAATCTGCTAAAATTACAGATTCCTAACATTTCTGGCGACTCCACTGGGGACTGAGTGTTATTGATACCTTTTAAGACCTCAGTGAACCCTCAATTCAAGAAAATTTTGAGAGTTAAAAGCAGCCTTTTCAAGCACTACCAAGAAATGGTAATCATGATGAAACTTGTTTGAATCAGTGACAATCTAGGTAAACCCTAGGATTCTCTTAAGACTTTATCAAACCTTGAAAAATCAGCTGGCTTAGCCATAAGAGTAGACTGTATTTGTCTCATAACCGTAGCTAAGTTTTGAAACAGAGTTATGATATTCTTAAAAACCACACAACTCAAAAATAACTCAGAAAAAACCAAAATTATTTCAGATTGGTAGTAAAACACTTACTCCTACATTGACACTTACCTTTTGTTGTGTTTTACCCCATACTCTTAGACAGAGTCTGGAAAGGGCCAGGTAGCTTCCAGATCTCATCCTCTTTTAGAGGTGAAATATCTGGTAAATGCCCTCCCAGTCAATCTCTGGTTAGAGTTTGTTGTGTCCCGGGATATCCTTGAAAAGGGATATTTCACAAGCATGGTGGTGGACCATAAAACCTTTTACCTCTGAAAAGAGCTAAAAACCTCCACTTCGCGACTCCATGATCCTGAACAGACCTTAAGACTCCACTGGGAAGAACCCTGATCATCATAATATCATTCAAACTTAGTTAGAGGACTGTGGGATTGAAATTTAGGTAAACAGATTAGTTAACCATTCAAAGACTGTCATATCTGGTTGAACTTGTCTTGTTTATTTGGGTCTGAAAAACACAGCATAGTGGCTCCTAGAAAGATTCACACTAGAGCCTATCCTGACCCTGATCCACTTGAAGTAGTTGATAACCCAGAAAGTATCCTTAGGAAGTCTCCTAAGATTAAATTATCGACTGTTTTCAGACCACCCTTGAGAGCTAAATCAGTTCCTGAACATCTTTCAGCTCTACAACAATCACAAGCTGACTTAGTAAATCCATTTAGAACTAGGTCATTTGATGATATAATCCAGCTAGATTCTGAGTCTTCACTTTCTTCTCCTGAAACTAGTGAACATCTTGGTAGTAGAGAAACAACACCTCCTTATTTACATTTCCTTCACAATTTAGGTGTCTCTCATCCAAGATCAACTCAACAATCTATTCTTGGTCCATCCACTTCTGCTCGCCCTACATCCACTGTTCAAACCACTCCACTTTAGCCCACCTTCCCTTTTGTCAACCCACCTGTAAATCCACCTCCACCTCCTATCATGGCTGCATGGTATGCTCCCCTAGTCCTTCCTGCACCATTAGTCAATCTTCCACAGGACTATCAGTCCAAAATTCCATTATATGATGCCAACAATGCTACAACTGCATCACAACATGTGGATAAGATGAATGACTACTTTGATAGAAATGAAATTGATGATGATTCTGTCAAGCTTAGGTTATTTGCTAAGAGCTTGGGGGGAGAAGTAAGAAAATGGTTTAAAATATTAGCCCCCCATAGTATAAATGATCTCCCAGGCTTCCATCAAACTTTCTTAAACAAATGGGAAGTGAAGAAGAATCCTTTCCAAGTCCTTTCTGATTATAAGAACCTCCACAGAAACCCTGGGGAAAGTGTGCAAGCTTATTGCACTAGATTCAATAGTGTGTATAATGCACTTTCCCCGGAACTAAAACCTCCACAAGGCTCAGCTTTAAACACGTTTCCTGAAGGATTTGACTCTGACATGACCTATCAGCTGAGAGAAAAATATTTTTCAACCCTTGAAGATATGCAAAGGGGTGCTCTTTCTGTGGAAGTCAACTTAATGGAGAAGAGAGCAAGGATGAAAAATGAGAAGAGAGTCTCTTTTAGAAAGGAATCTACACCATCTACTTCAAGCTCAAAGATGGAAATAATGATGGAAGAAATGATGAAAGAGATGATCTTAATTAAGAGAGCACAAGAAAGTCAAAACCAACGTGCTCCTCAAAACAGAAACTAGAACCAGAATCAGAATTCTAGAAGGAACCAACCTCCAAACAGACCCAGGGAAGATGATCAACAGATCACTCCTCCCTTTCATCAAAACTATGTAAGTGAGGTTGAGGAAACGAATCAAATAACAGAGGAAGATGATATCAACCTGTTTGGGGTAGATGACGATGACTTTGAGGTTCATTATGATAAAAAACAAGGCCTTTACACACCTTATGATGACAAAAGAGATGATAATGAAAATTATTATCAAAACATGGAAAATGCCATCACAGAACCTTGAAGAGAATATGACCTTAGAAGTAAATCTAGTCAACAAACTCCCAACAACAAAACCTCTGACAAATCCTCACAGAACAGCACTGCAACCAAGCCTAAAGTTGTCAAACAAAAGGATAAAACAGTGGCTGAAAATTATGATAAAGGTAAAGGAAAAAGCACTCAAGACAATGAAAAACAGAGTGCAGACATTAGTAGTACTAACACATCAGCTAGTACTCCTGTTAAAACAATTTTGTCAAGTGTAAATAGAACAAATCAGCAAGTTGACATCATTGATAAAGTGACAGCTAATAAGGCTGAGACAAGTGCTCCAAAGAACCAAATTCCTTTCAACCTGGAGCAGGAAATTTCAAAGATCAAAACCTCTGTTCCCTTGACTGAATTAGTTGCCCAACATGTATATAGGACCCAAATTTTGAAGGCTTTAAATTTAAAAGACAACAATGACACAGTAAATCTTAACAATGACCAACCAGAGCTTATTTTTGGTCCAAAGATTGAAGGAAAATATCAAGAGGGACCTATTCCTCCCTTTTATGTAAGTTTTAATGTTCATGACAAGATTTTGCACAACACTGTGCATGACTCAGGGGCTTCTCATAATCTAATGCCTAAAGCTGTAATGGAGAGCCTGGGTCTAGAAATCAACAGACCTTATAAAGACCTTTACTCTTTTGATTCTAGCAGAGTAAAATTTTTAGGATTGATCAAGGACCTTTGTGTTAACTTAGCCAAAATTCCAGCCAAATGCTTAGTCATGGATATTGTTGTGGCTGATGTGCCCCAAAAGTATGGAATGTTACTCTCAAGATCTTGGGGGGACAAGTTACAAGGGACTATGCAAATGGACATGACCTATGCGACTATCCATGTTTTCAATCAAACTAGAAGACTTTACAGGGAATCCCATATGAAATACATAGTCACAAGCCAAGACATACCACAAAACTCTCTTATCTATTATGTCAATACAGGCCTCGATTCTTTTATCATGTTTAATGATGAAACACTTAGTGAACAAGTCACTTTAACATAATTAATGGCCGATAGAGAGGAGGAGTTAAATACCAATGAACTGTCAAAACAGTTTGCTGAACCTTTAAACAACAGCAAACCAAATATGGGTCTTGAACTACAAGTCATGTGTCCTTTGCTTCTAAACATTGAGAGTCAAGAATGTATCCCTCAAATAAATGAAAATCTGGGGGAATCAAAACATCTACAACTAAGTGCAGACATTCCACAACAATCAGAAAGCACGTTAGTTGAAAAGGACAGTAGCCAGGATGAAACCGGAAAAATTCCTCTGTGGAGTATGTATTTTGATGGGTCATGCACCAGAACTAACGCTGGTGCAGGTGTCTGGATTACTAACACCGAAAACAACCACACATAATGCATTTCATGCAAATTAAAATTTCAGTGTTCCAATAACATAGCAGAATATGAATCCCTTCTCTTAGGCTTACATCTATTAAAAAAGTTGGGAGCTAGAAGAATCAATGTATATGGGGATTCTGAATTGATCATTAGGCAAGTAAATGGGGAGTATAACGCAAATCATCCCAGACTTAGAGCCTACCGGAATGATGTCATGGACCTTTTAAAAACATTCGAGGAGTCCAAAGTAATTTTTGTCCCAAGGAAAAGAAACATTGCAGCCCACAATTTAGCCTTTGCAGCTAGGACATGCTTAGCGCCATTTGAAACCAAAGAGTGTACAACTGAGATAAAGTTTAGAGCAGCAGTGCCTGATAATAAGAAGTATTGGCAGGTGTTTGACAATGACAAACAAATAGAAGACTTCATGCAATTCAGAAATGAATTCGAACTAAACAGTTCGGACTCAGACTATGAAACAGACTGCAGTGAAGAAAACTTTCTTGGTGAAGAAGAACCGTCTCCTGAGCCTGTCAATATTAACCTATTGTCTAGCAAACTTACGAACGAAACAGAGGAGTTGGAAACTCTCCATGTTAAAGATGAAAGTTTGCCTAGAGGTCTGGCCCCTTTAGAAGAGTTGTTTGATTTTGACGATGTGGCCAAAAAACCAAAAATGGAACCTGTAGAGACTAAGGTGGAGGAGTGTAATGTAGGCAGTAAGGAAAAACCAAAGATGATTAAACTGTCTAAAACTTTACCAGCTCACATTAAACTCAAATACATTGAGTTGTTTAAAGATTTTTCTGATTTTTTTGCGTGGAGTTACGAAGATCTTAAATCCTATGACACTGAAATAATACAGCACAAAATTCCCCTTAAAGAAAACCAAAAACCATTCAAACAGAAACTGTGCAGAATAAACCCTGTTCAGTTACCTTTGGTTGAGAAGGAGATTAAAAAGATGTATGAAGCTGGTATTATTGTCCCTATTAGATATTCTGAATGGGTATCTAATCTGGTGTCTGTTAGGAAGAAAACTGGAGAGATCAGGCCTTGTATAGACTTTAGAGACTTAAACAAAGCTTCATTAAAAGACAACTACCCTTTACCCAAGATGGATCATATTTTACAAAGGGTGGTAGGGTCTAGAAGAATTTCTTTGCTGGATGGCTATTCAAGGTACAATCAGATCTTGGTTTACCCTGCTGATCAATTAAAGACAGCCTTTACTACACCATGGGGCACTTTCATGTATGTGAAAATGCCCTTTGGTCTAATGAATGCTAGAGAAACTTTCCAAAGAGCCATGGACATAGCATTCTCGGAAGAATTAGGCTTCTTCATCATTATCTATCTTGATGATGTCACTGTGTTTTCAAAAACAAATGAAGAACACTTAGAACATTTGAGAAAAGTTTTCGAGAAGTGCAGAAGGTTTGGAATATCTTTAAACCCTAAGAAGACACTATCTAGGCTCCAAGAAGGTAAACTTCTTGGACACATTATTTCAGAACAGGGTATAAAGATATATCCAAAGAGGATTGAGGCCATATTGCAAATCTCTCATCCTCGAAACATCAAGGAGTTGCAATCTTTCATTGGGAAGATCAACTTTTTGAGAAGGTTCATCCCTAATCTAGTTGAGCTCCTTAGGAATATCACAAACATGCTGAAAAAGGAGCAAGGGGTAAAATGGACCTTGGAAGCAAAGAAGTCCTTTGAACTGGTGAAACAAGCATTGACCAAAACACCGATTCTGATAAGTCCTGATTTTTCAAAAGATTTTTATATTTTCTCATTTGCATCAGAACATACCATAGTTGTTGTCCTTTTACAGAAAAACCCACAAGGACAAGAGCAGCCTATTGCATTCTTTAGCAAGGCATTGAAGGATGCCCCTTTGAAGTATAACATTACGGAGAAGCAAGCTTTTGCTTTGGTTAAAGCATTGAAAGACTTCAGAGTATACATCCTTCATTCACATATTATTGCCTTTGTCCCAAATTTAGTTGTTAAAGACATTGTAACACAGGACCCAGATGGTAAGAGAGGTAAGTGGATTTTTGTTATTCTTGAATATGATTTATAGATAAAACCCACTAAGCTCATCAAAGGCCAAGGTCTAGCTAGATTAATGGCTGAATCAAATTGTGAAGTTCTTGATATTCATATGATTAATGCTTTAGATGATCAAGAGGAAATTTCAACTCCCACTGTTGAAAGTCATTTTATGAATTCTTCTTAGTATGCTGATATTCTTTATGTTCTACTTAATTTGAATACACCTCCTGGTTTGACAAAAACAAAGGCAAGGTTCCTCAAATTGAAAGCTGTAAACTACTGCATTATAGATAAATGTCTTTATTGGAAGAATGCAAGTGGTCTATTGCTTAAATGTTTGCATGAGTTTGATGCAGAGAAGGTTAAGTACTAGTTCCATGAAGGAGAGTGTGGAGGTCATTTGTACTGGAAGACAACAGCCAACAAAATTTTGAGGGTTGGTTTCTATTGGCCTACTCTTTTCCATGATGTAAACCAGATGATCATAGCCTGTCATAAGTGTCAAATTTTTGAAGGCAAAAGAAAACTGCTACCCCTCCCTCTGCATCCAATCATTGTTGAAGCCCCTTTTCAACAGTGGGGACTTGACTTTATAGGAGAAATCCATTCCCCATATTCTGCCCAGCACAGATGGATTCTCACTGCCACAGACTATTTCACTAAGTGGATAGAAGCCATTCCTTGTAGGCAGGCCAATGATTCAGTTATCATAAAATTTATGGAGACTAATATTCTCTGCAGATTTGGCTGTCCTACCAAGATCATCACTGATAATGCAGCAGCATTTGGATCAAAGAAGATGGTTGAGTTCTGTCACAAATATCAGATAACATTGGGGCATTCCACGACCTATTACCCTCAAGGTAATGGACTTGCAGAATCCTCAAACAAAAGTTTAGTGAACATAATCAAGAAACTGTTGGAGGACAACAATAAGTCTTGGCACACAAAGCTGATTCATTCACTTTGGGCTGACAGATTGACTTTGAAGAAATCCATTGGTATGTCACCCTTTCAGCTTGTGGCTTGGCCCTTACTCTATTCATTCAGTTGTTGGTAACAATGCATTTTTCTTGCAGGAGTTGAATGGAGCATAATTGTTTGGGGTTCCTGTCAATGGCAGGATTCTTAAGCATTACTTCTCTTGATCCATGTTATGTTTTGAAGCCTTTTTATCTTTTATATTATGAATATTTCATCCACCATTGCATTCAAAGTTGTAAAAAACAAAAATACAAAAACAATGATAAGAAAGAAAAGAGGTCAGATTTTGAAAACAAGCAAGGCATAGCCCCATACCAAAAAAGAGAGATAAATCTGAAAGTGTGCAAGCTCAAATGCCACTCCTGAAAAACACACTTCTAGTTAGTCAAACTGTTTAATCTTGACTAATTAGCTTTAAATTTTCTGCTGATAGGATAGTGAATTTGATATGCCAAACTGTCTAATCTTGGCTTATCAGTAGATAGTTTAGGATAGAAATTAAAGGTTCAAACATGATCAAAATCTGAACCTAAGGTTGTAAAGAGAAATGACTCAAATCTGTTCTATTTTTCTAAGTCAAAGAGATGTAAAAATCTGGTTCTAATTAGCTCAAAATCTGAACCAGAAGAAAAGGAAAGACAGCTCAATAAGAGTCAAAACAGAGCTGTGAAAAGAGGAAGGAAATGTTTCCAAATTTTCAGATCTTAAGCCTTCCATTTTTTATTTAATTTTTGTGAAATAAATGTCTATGTGCAGCTTGTCTTTTATGCCATAGACCAGCATCAAGTTAGACTGTTCAATCCTGACTTGAGTGCTTTTCAATTTCTGTTGTAGAAATCAGAGAATAAAGATCTGTTGGATAGTTTAATCCCAACAGATAGTAGAATAGGTAGAGAAGCATCTGAACTCAACTGTTTAATCTGAGTTCAGGGAGAAATAAGGAGTAGAATTAGATTAGTTTCCTACTTTCAAAAGAATAAAATGTTGAGAACAGAGTTTTCCAATCCAAGTGCACTCTATTGAAGAAAAAGTGTTAGATCTGTAGGATTGGGTAGATAGAAAGTTGTATTGATGAAGATCCATTGCTTTTATGACTGCTAATACATTTTCAGAGAAAATCATCCCAGCACAGGAAGAGCAGCCCATGGATTAGGCAACTGATCAGCCTCCCAGAGTACATTAAAGGATCTGGCACATGGTCAGCCTCCCAGAGAATGCAGGTCTGAAATTTCTTGATGCCTTCAAGAAGGCACCATCCCCAAGTGGAGCCACTGTTAGCCACCTGTAAAATTGGATTATCCCAAAAGGTGGCTGAATCTATTTTTGAGCCTTCAAGGAACAATTTTTCTCACTAAAAATTGTTGGCTCTTGAAGACTTTTTGAAGGCCTCATGCCTCTGTCCAAACCTTCACTGTTGTTCCCATCTTGAAAAACTCTGAAATCCTGCTGATCCCCAAAATAAATAAATAAATAAAAGAGTACTGCTAAAAGCTTATTTTTCCCTTTCCCTCTCTTCAAAAGCTAACCTCATTTTCCACCCCTTCATTTCCCATGAAAATCCCTCCTTTGCATGTTTCTCCCCCTTCCACGTCATAAAAACCCTTGATAAGGTTCTAAGACCCCTTCTTAACCTTATCGAAACCTTCATTTCCTTTCAAAATCCTTAAAAAACCATTAAAATGCATATTTTCTATGTATTGGACTTAAGCCCCCTCGGGCTAAGTCTCTAACCCCTTTTCATCCATGCGCCCTAGCGCCAGAACCAAGCGCTGAGTCAGTCGGGTGCCTAATCGTATTTATATTTATCTCGCCCCCAAAAAAACATTAAAACCTGATATATTTTCAAAAAACTTGGGTTTTTAATTTATTTTTCATTTATTCCGCCAGTTTCATTTTTGAACCATTCCGCACCGTCGATCTGATCTGTAGATCGGATGGTGCGGAGTGCGTCTTTCCATGGTCCCCACCGCCCGAAAGCCGGTTTCCCAAAACCGACGATATCCATTGCACCGCCTTCGGGAAAAAGGTTGTTTTCCCCCGATGGCCAGCGATCCCATACACTCGCCGCCACGCGTCCCGTGTACTATTTGCAAAACCGTCGTCCATCCGTCGTCCATCGTGCATTAGCGTTCAGACCGAGATGCCCAGCGATATCACTGTCCACCGTCCAATCTGGGGCGGGCCATCCAACGGTGATCGCTCGCCAAAGATTCCCGACAATTAACGAAGGTGCCCACGTGATAACCGGGCTATGGCACGGTGGAAAATCAATCTCCGCCATCGATCTGATCTGCAGATCGACGGCCCATATTCCATCTCCCGTTTCCTCCATTTGACTTTCAACCTCCACTCCCGACCATCGATCTCTGCGCGATCGACGGCTCAGATTCAATATTCTTTCGCCCATTCCACGATCTCTCCCGATTGATCCCGACCGTTGGATGATGCCATCCAACGGCCACGCTTCCTCCACTCGTCCTTTGAAGCAGTCAACCTATTTTATGCAGGATTTTATAACATTTTTCGTATTTTGCAGGGTTTCAACGATTTCTTTGCTACATCTGAAGAAATTACGAAGGTTGAGGGTGACGATCCTCCTGCCTTCGATTTACCACGTGAAATCACTTGCGGGATTTAAAATTCACGTTTATCAATGATTCATGAACCATTGACGCCTTATGAACCCTGTGCAGCCCTGCACAACAGCAAAGAACATAGAAAATCGGGCACAGACAAATAGTATCAGCGTCGAAGACAAAAATGCACCAGAACAGAGGATTAAAGGACAGATTTTCGGGGATTACGTCTAAAATGCTTATCAAAAGCCTAATCCCCAAATAAAACACATTTTACAGAAAAATATTGAGTGTTTCATAAGACAGAAAGCCTCCACTGCCACATTTGAGGCAAATTGATTCCTCAGCTACCACAGTGCCACCTATTCCTCAAAGTACTCAATCAGAGGCCGAAGTTATTGATCAAATAAAGATTTTCGCCTCAGCGCAGCCAGAATGTTACTTCTGCAATGAAACTTAATGCAAAAGATATCTGTAGAGTAACCCTAGCGTCACACAGAGTCTCAAAGGTCAACAAAGCTCCCACCGAGCTTAATTCATAAGTGTAAATCAATTAATTCAGTGAAACACCTGTACAGTTTCTTCATTGAGCCCCCCAAGGGCCAAGAAGACATTAACTCTGTATTAATTGTAATTGAGATCTTTTATCAGATCTCACCTCCTCATTCTTCTATATATACTACAGCAGAAGATGAGTGAGGGGTTGGTGGTAGAACTTTGATATACACTTGAGCTTAAACTTCTGATTGTACATAGTATTCACTGGCTCTTGGAGCTCTGCTGGTGATAGATAGGTTAGGCTGAGATGTGTAGATGGTTTCTAACCTAAAGCACTGGACTTAAAGCTGTAACTAGTTTGGAGCATCAATACAAGCTGATTTATGGGATCCTGGTCTATGTCGACGGTGATGTTTCTCTAATTGTAACTTGCTATTTTTTTATGTTTCCATCTGTGTTTCATATTCTCTTATAAAGAACAGCATGCATAGAGTTAGGACCTACTGTATATCAGTAACCTTCTCTGACTGAAAATCTTTATCTGAATGTTTTCTTCTAAATTGTGTTATTTAGGAATGATTTAATTCATTTCAATCATTAGAATGCTGGCGTTCCCTCGTCTTATTGCCTTAGCTGAATATTTTTCCTGAATGTTATGTTCAGTATTAGTTAAGTAGAGATGAACTATGGAAGATATGGTGTGCCCTAGTCCTAGTTTGATTTCCAAAGGCTGTCTGAATATTTCCCTTGGAATGTGTTAAAAGCTGGCTAGTTTAGAAGTACTTACCAGATCTTAGACCATTCTGTGTTATCTTTTTGTTGGTCTTGAAAGTAACCAAGTAAAGCAAAGCTAGGAGAGGATTTGTGGTGAACCCGACCCGCTAGTTTCTACTCCAAAAGCTACCTTCAAGTTTCCCTTTGTTTTGAGATGTTTTCTATTGAAAGTGTATCAAAGGATGGCAAATTTCAAAGTACTTACCAGATCCTAGTTTACTTTTATGTTTTTCTTGAGTCCATGTCAAAGGCTGACTAGTTTAAAAGTACTTATCAGATCCTGGGCTGCTTTTGTTTCTGCATCTGTTTATTTCTCCTTCTTATTGTATCATTCCATTCCATAAATCAATATTCAAAGAGATCCTTAGACATAGATGACTTGCCCCATGGACCACTCTTGCCTCTTGCTGTTCCAATTAAACCCTATTATGACTCCATAGCCTAATGGACTAAAACCTACAATTGTCTATCTTTTTGGTCGAAGCTTACTCTGATTTCCTGCAACTTCTCACCTTTGAAGCTTTTTGCACTCAGAACTTTCCACCTTGAAAAGTAATCATGCTCAACCGTCCAAAAAACAAACAAACCCTTAGCCTTCATAACTAGCCTAATATCATAACCCCAAACTTCAAAGACAAATCCATATTTGTACATATTGGAGAGATCCCTCTCTAGATTCAAGAGGGCTAGATCCTAGAATCCAAAAGTTGGTTGAAACGATGTTGCTTCTGCAGTTTTAGTCTTACCAATCTGCTAAAATTACAGATTCCTAACAATAGACACACTTGTCTTCTTCTTATGCACTCTAACTATGTACTCAATTCCATCTTTAAACAAGTGATACTTATTCTCACGGCAATGAAATGATTCTTTCCTATCATAAAGATAAGGACTTCCCAAAACAATACCTGAAATCTCAAGTGGCACCACATCAAGTTCAGCTTCATCAAGAAAGTTTGAATTGATGGAAAACCTTAGTATGCACTTCCTTGTTACCTGCAAGTTTGCATTCTTGCATATCCACCCTAAAGGATAAGGTCTTGGATGTATAAAAGTTTCAAGGTTTAGCTTCTTAATTAAGTCTTCAGAAATCAAATGAGCTTGAGAACCACTATAAAAAAGCATGTTTATCTTAGTATGTTTAGAAACGGCTCTAATATGGAAAAGTTCAATTCTTGTATCTTCATCTTGAGTTACAATGGAACAACTTTAAGAACTAGTGCTTGCTATGTTCTTACCTTTCAAACCCATCATTGTAATCTTAGTTTCATCTCCTGAATCTGAACCTAAGTCATGTTCAATGATAGCAACAATTTTTTGGTTTCAACTCTGGATGAAGTTTCCAACAATGGTCTTCATCATGGTCATTCTTCGAACAATGTTTACATGTTATTTTCTCTTTCTCTCTTTTTATAGAGTTATTTCTCTTTCCTCTTCCATTAAACTTTCCCTTTCCTTTACCCTCATACTCAAGGAAACTATCACTCTTCTCATCTACACTTTGTTTCCCTCTTGCTTCTAAATTTGTGGCTTGAACACAAACCTCATCTAAGTTTGTGGGATTGAAAATGAGAATAGTGTGCCTAAGGTAACTATGCAAACCCCAAATATACTTTAATAAAGTTTCTTGAGAATACAAATTAATACCCAAAATAAGAGCTCTTCTCCTAAATTCATGAGTATAATCTTGAACACTTTTCCCTTTCAATTGTCTAAAATTCTGCCAGTCCATAATGTATTTTTGCATGTAAGATAGAGGATAAAATTTCCTTTTAATGGCAACAATAAAACTTGTCCAAGACATTGAGATCTTAACGTGGTCTTTAATCTCTTCTTGAGTCCTTTCTTCCCACCATACAAGTGTTGATCCTTCCATCCTCAAGGAAGCCAATTGAATATTTATGTCATCTTCTTGAAGGTTCTGAATTCTGTAATAAACCTCCAATTGACGAATCCAATTATCTAGCCTCTCTGTATTTACCTCGCCATTATACATTGGAAGCTCAAATTTGACATCAATTTTTAGTAAGAGAGTTTTTCCTTTTGTGGTTTTTGAATGAGTATGGGTAGTTTTTGTTGTGGAAGTGGAAGATGATGAGGATGATGATGAAGATGGTGGAGATGGAGGATGCTTTCCTCCACTACCCTTTGAATCCTTCTCTTCATCCTTTTTGTCGCTCTCTTCAAATAGGATCCTAACCCTTTCAGTCAGTTCATAGAAAGACTTCTTGTATGCTTCCTCTTCTAAAAGACCTTCAGTCTCTCCAACACCTGACATTATAGCAATGGATTCAAGCTTAGGTTCTTGTGCAACTTGTACCTCTTCAATCTCAGCTAGAGCTAAAACTTGAGGTGCTTCATATGCAACTATGAGTGAAAATTTGGGTGGAGATGGTGCCCTTGTGGCTCTCCTTGTTTTGGTCCTAACCTCTGGACTTGCAACCAATAGTTTCCCTTCTCCTCTCCGCAACTTCAACCTTGTAAGCATCACAAATTTGCAACCATTAAAACCCTACTTGCACAAAACTCAAGCTAATAACCTTTCAACCTTTTCTCTGATACCACATTGATCTGAATTTGAATGTTAGATTTTGTGTGCTAATTTCATCTTCAAAATTATAAACAATTTGTTGATCTTTTGCTTCATGTGCATAGGTTTCTTAAGGTGTTTGTGAGTGTTAAACAGGTAAATGTATTGAATTTTAAGTTAAATTCAAGATAAATTTAAACATTAAAACATAATGTTGAACATCAGCAATAAAATGTACAACAAACCATCAAATGATCCATTAACACAGTGTTTTGATGAAGGAGTTCACCCCTCCTGGGCTACATCTCCTTGGTCCAGCTTCCATGGCTTGGGCCTTTGTATTAGCTCAAATGTGAAAAAATTGGTGTTTACATTCATCTACTGCTCCTGAAACCTACTTCAATGTGTTTAGAATGTCCAAATCATACATAATAGACTCTTCTTGCTCCCAATTTGGTCGAATTTTGCAAAAGTTATGGCAAAAACAGTTTGGCCTAGGAAATCTCCACTAAATCTGGAGAAACTCCAGTTAAGGCTGCTAAATTTGGGGGCTCCGGCGTTTTCTCTGTCAAATTAAACTCAAGTTTAATTAATTTTAAGTGGGATTAACTAATGGATAAGCTACAGTTAAATGCACTAAGCGCGTTTTATCATAAACTACAATTAACAATTTTGATTAGCGCATAACATTGGATTATGGGTTAAAAAACCCCATTTAACAACTAACTCCACACATTAACTTTAATCTTGTGCCATAGCAATAGCGCTCCTGGTCTTCACAAATGGTCGTGTGCTAAGGGGGCCGGCCCCCTCCTTACCCCTGCCTGATGAGCCACATTAACATAAGTATAAGTCAAATACCTTATATTATAAGTTGTAATGCATGGACGTAGCGATATTATGGTGCGCTAGTGTAGGGGAGGTCACGGGGTCGAGCCCCGACCTTCGCCCTTCCGCCGGTTAATAATTTTGCTCCACCATTTAACGTAAGTTTTAAACCTTACGAATATTTTGCCATATGAAACATTAATCCACCACCATATAATCTGCCTTGCCATATATATAGTCCTCCGACTATATTATATGCGCCCATATAATATATAGTTCGACCCTTTGATATATGATATAAATTCGGCATTTGACCATATAAATAAAATTCGAACCTGATCTGAAAATGGAATGTACTTGTTTAATGGTGCAAGGTATCCATTTTCCAATATTTTCAAATGATCTGAAATTGTGAGAATAAACTATTTCCTTTTCAGAGATGGACTGAAGGGGCATTCACTGGACATGTCACCTCTAAAAAGAGGATGAGTTCCAGAGGCTACCTGGCCCTCTTCAGACTCTGTCTAAGGAAATAATATATAAACACTAATAACAGAATCAATGAAAGTATTTAATTTGTAAATTCAAAGTGTTCATGGTTCTGTTTTGAATGTGAATAAACAAGAGTATATGATCTGCAATAGTTGTGTAGAGGTTTGAAGTTAAAACAACCAATTTTGATTACTGTATAACCTTGTTTATGGAAAACATGCTTATGAAATTTCACTGTTTAAGCAATCAAATTCTGGAAAATAACAGCCATAAAACACAGATGAACAGCATATGTTTGTTTAAGCGGTTCACCCCTCTTCTGGGCTACCTCCGCTGGTCCAAAAGCCTCTAATTACGCTCAGTCCTTTTTTGATTAAATGCTTCAAATAAAATTACATCTGTATAAAGTTTTCCAATGAGAAAACAGACTGCTAAAACAGACTCAGAACATCCAAATCAGTAGAAATAGACTACAAATTCACCTCCATTGGAGGAAGGTAGCCCAATGCAGCAATCTTTCCCCTTGGCCCTGATGGCTTCTCTGTCAAAAGCGCTGTAAAATTCACAGATACAATGCCCTGATGGCTCTGCAGACACCTCCAACAGCTCCAGAATGCTCTCTACACCCAAAATCCAAAAAAAAATTCGTCTTGAAAGACTTTCCCAATCAAAAGTTATGGCTCATTTACTGAACTGCCTCTTACTCCTTAGGAAGCTCCACTAAATGTGGAGGATGTGCAGTTAACTTCGACAAATAAGGTGGAAGCGCTCCAAATAAGGCGGACCCGCCAAGTTTAACCGCCGGTTTAAACTGTGGTAATAAATATCAGTTGTTGCGTTCACATGGCGGAATAGTCGGATTTAAAATAAATGTTGAACGGTTTGTATTTATGTTAAAACATAACGTTTGTTATATATATAATAACAAACCCACTTCAACGCTTATCCAAAGTTTAATCTCCGCCAAGCGCGCCGACGGTTTAAGTCTCGGTTCCGCTGGAGGGTCCTGTGGGAGGGGGGCTGGCCCCCTCCCGGGCCCCGCCATAAACAAATGCACAGTTTAAATATCACTCCGCCCGCCACCATTTCAACGAACATTGCAACAGCCCGGTGGTAAAGTTGTTTGGTTTGTATACGGGAGGTCTTGGTTCGAATCCGTCTGCCCTTCAAAATCTTTTAAAACGCAATTCCATTCGGCCTTGGGGCCACGTGGCAGCCTCCGGGCTAGCCACGTGGCACCCGTTGATTGGCTGCCAGCGAATATTCCTCGGAATATTCTGCGGAATATTCCCAGAATATTCCTTTTTTAATAAAAAATTTTCCAAAGTATAATTTTGCCATTTTTTAATGAAATTGACAAAACTTTGAAGCTGAATAACTTTTGCATACGGAGACCATTTTTCGAACCGTTCGCGGCGCCGGAATCAGGAAGACGAGCACTATCCAGTCGATCTGTTTCGGAGCTATTCTGAGCACTTTCATTTTTTAGCATTTTTCTTCAAGAGACTTGATCTCCTGATCACACCTCCCAAATGGGAAGCTTTTGGACCCTCAAAAGCTTTCTGACTACTGAAACTGATGATGTGGAGACTGATTCTCCACTCTTCCACCCTTGAACAACTGAAATCTACTCGATTTCATCAACTGAAGCTTTTGAGAAAATGACAACCTGTCCCTGGAATCAACTGATCTACCATTGCTAAGATTGACGGAGTCATGACGCAAATGATTAAAATTTGCAGAACAGCAATAGTACTTTGCAGAAAATAAAATTTTTCTACATTGATCAAACTTCCAGAAAGATTTAAAACAACCTTCACCATGCAAACTGTTACCATGGCGAATTGTACCATTCTGAAACCAACTTTTTCCCATGCTGAATTTTGTGTCCTTCTTGCTTGCACTGCTTTGCTTTGACACTTCATTCAATGCATTGGCTGACCCAAAAGGTGATTCATGCAACACAACATCATCTTCTTTCAAAGACGAACTGTAATCAAACTGAGACAAATTATTAGCAACATCATAAGAAGGCAAATGCTCAAAATCTTGTCGTTTCAACATCAACAAAGTTAGACTTTGACTTGCATTAACCAATATTTTCAATTGACCTGCATGTAGTAAAGAAGATTCCATCTTCTTCTTGTGAGCTCTCACAATGTACTCTTTACCATCTTTGAACAAGTGATACTTGTTTTCATGGCGATGAAAGATGGCCTTTCTGTCAAACAAATAAGGACTTCCCAAAACCATACCTGAGATGTCAAGCGGCACCACATCAAGTTCCACTGTGTCAACAAAGTGTGCAGTTATTGCAAAGCGCAATATGCACTTCCTTGAAACCTGCAAATTAGCATCCTTGCAAATCCATCCAAGTGGATAAGGCTTCGGATGTGGAATGGTCTCAAGTTTCAGCTGCTTGAACAAATCTTCAGAAATAAGATTCGCTTGGGACCCATTGTCAAATAGTGTGTCAATTTTGGTATGGTGAGAAATTACCCTCACATGGAAAAGCTCTATTCTCCTCTTTTCATCATGAGTATCTTTGTGACAATTCAAAGAGCTAGAACTAGGAATTGTGTCTTGCACCACTTCTTTCCCCTTAGTGTTCTTTAAAACCATGCCTATGCTTTTTGTCTCATCTCCTGAGTCTGACCCTAAGTCTTGCTCAACTGTTGCTACAGTTTTCTCCTTTTCTTTGGTCTTTTTTTTGTTCTTGAATTTTTCTGGTTTCAGTTCAGGATGAAGCTTCCAACAATGATCTTCATCATGACTAGTCTTCGAACAATTCTTGCAAAAGAACTTTCCTTTGTCCTTTCTTGAATTAGAAACTCTCTTTTTTCCTTTGTTTTTAAAAGTACTATCCTCATCAAAAGCATCAAAAGCATTCTTTCCTCTAGCTTCTAAATGTGTCGCCTGCACACAGACTTCATCTAAGCTAGTAGGATTAAACATAAGAATAGTATGTTGTAGATAATTGTGCAAACCACCTATATATTTCAATAAGGTTTCTTGACTTTGTAAGTCTACCCCAAGTAGAAGTGCTCTCCTTCTAAATTCTTGAGTATAATCTTGCACATTTTGACCTTTAAGCTGCTTAAAATTTTGCCAATTCATGATAGCTTTCTGAATGTGAGCAAGAGGATAAAATTTTTTCTTAATGGATGTAATAAACTCATTCCATGTTAGAGTTATCTTACCATATTTTTTAATCTCCTCTCTAGTCTTGGCTTCCCACCAAACCAAAGCTGCTCCATCCATTCGCAAAGAGGCTAATTGGATTTTAGTTTCATCATCATGCAAATTCTGGATTCTTAGATAGACTTCCAGCTGTCTTATCCAATTATCCAATTTCTCTGCATTAACATCACCATTAAACATTGGCAACTCAAACTTTACATCAAGCTTCAAAAAAGGATTTTTAAAAGAGGTTTTTGTTTTATGTGACTGATTTACTGCAGTTGAAGAGGATGATGTTGAGGAAGAGGATGTCGAAGGAGATGAAGGATCACCATTTCCTCCATTCCCTTTCTTAGACGTATCCTTGTCCTTCTTCCCTCCCCGAAGAACCTCTCCTCTTCTCTTTGGCTTCTAGACCCTTCTCCAGCAATTTCGTCATTTCTCCCTGGCATAGGATTCTAACCATCTTACCAAATCCAAGAAAGCTCTTAAAGACTCTTTCTTCTTCTTCTTGGGATCCATTTCCCTCATGGGACTTCTCCCCTCTCTAGATGACATGCTTGTGGCTGATTCTAAGGCTATGGAGGATGAAATGGAAGGTGGATGTAATGGCACTCTAGCCCTCCTTGGTTGAGGATTAACCTGTTCTCTAACCAGTTGACCTTCCCCTCTTTGCAGTTTCAGCCTAGTAAGCATCAAGATTTGCAGAACTACACAACAAACTTGCACAAATCTCACAATTTTTTTAAGGAAAACCTTAAGAACCTAAGCTCTGATACCAACCTGATCTGAAAATGGAATGTACTTGTTTAATGGTGCAAGGTATCCATTTTCCAATATTTTCAAATGATCTGAAATTGTGAGAATAAACTATTTCCTTTTCAGAGATGGACTGAAGGGGCATTCACTGGACATGTCACCTCTAAAAAGAGGATGAGTTCCAGAGGCTACCTGGCCCTCTTCAGACTCTGTCTAAGGAAATAATATATAAACACTAATAACAGAATCAATGAAAGTATTTAATTTGTAAATTCAAAGTGTTCATTGTTCTGTTTTGAATGTGAATAAACAAGAGTATATGATCTGCAATAGTTGTGTAGAGGTTTGAAGTTTAAACAAAAAATTTTGATTACTGTATAAACTTGTTTATGGAAAACATGCTTATGAAATTTCACTGTTTAAGCAATCAAATTCTGGAAATAAACAGCCATAAAACACAGATGAACAGCAGATGTTTGTTTAAGCGGTTCACCCCTCTTCTGGGCTACCTCCGCTGGTCCAAAAGCCTCTAATTAGGCTCAGTCCTTTTTTGATTAAATGCTTCAAATGAAATTACATCTGTATAAACTTCTTCAATGAGAAAATATACTGCTAAAACAGACTCAGAATATCCATATCAGTAGAAATAGACTACAAATTCACCTCCATTGGAGGAAGGTAGCCCAATGCAGCAATCTTTCCCCTTGGCCCTGATGGCTTCTCTGTCAAAAGCGCTGTAAAATTCGCAGATACAATGCCCTGATGGCTCTGCAGACACCTCCAACAGCTCCAGAATGCTCTCTACACCCAAAATCAAAAAAAAATTCGTCTTCAAAGGCCTTCCCAATCAAAAGTTATGGCTCATTTACTGAACTGCCTCTTACCCCTTAGGAAGCTCCACTAAATGTGGAGGATGTGCAGTTAACACGACTAAAAAGGTGGGCGCTCCAAATATGGCGGACCCGCCAAGCTTATCCGCCGGTTTTAACTGTGGCAATAAATGTGGAGTGGGCGCGTTCACATGGGATTCGGTGGAGTGGTTAACCGTTTGTAATAAATATTTGAACGGATTGTTTTAAATATGTATTACATAACGGTTGTTAAAACAACAAAACCCACTTTATACGCTTTAACCAAAGTTTATATCTGCTCACCGCGCGCCGATGATCTGGCCCTTGGTTCCGGCCGGCGGTCGTGTGGGAATGGGGGCTGGCCCCCTTCGGGCCCCGCCTATTACAATACACAATTTAAATATGACTCCTTCCGCCCATTATGCAACGTAGAATGCGATAGCCCGGTGGTAAAGTCATTGCAATGCAAACCCATAGGTCGCGGGTTCAATCCGTCGGACGATAACCAAAATTTTTAAAACGCTATCCATTCGGCCTTGGGGCCACGTGGCGGCCTCCGGGCTAGCCACGTGGCACCCGTTGATTGGCTGCCAGCGAATATTCCCCGGAATATTCTGCGGAATATTCCCAGAATATTCTGTGGAATATTCCTTTTTTAATAAAATTTATTCCAAAGTCTAAATTTGCCATTTTTTAATGAAATTGACAAAACTTTGAAGCTGAATAACTTTTGCATACGGAGACCATTTTTCGAACCGTTCGCAGCGCCGGAATCAGGAAGACGAGCACTATCCAGTCGATCTGTTTCGGAGCTATTCTGAGCACTTTCATTTTTTAGCATTTTTCTTCAAGAGACTTGATCTCCTGATCACACCTCCCAAATGGGAAGCTTTTGGACCCTCAAAAGCTTTCTGACTACTGAAACTGATGATGTGGAGACTGATTCTCCACTCTTCCACCCTTGAACAACTGAAATCTACCCGATTTCATCAACTGAAGCTTTTGAGAAAATGACAACCTGTCTCTGGAATCAACTGATCTACCATTGCTAAGATTGACTGAGTCATGACGCAAATGATTAAAATTTGCAGAACAGCAATAGTACTTTGCAGAAAATAAACTTTCTCTACATTGATCAAACTTCCAGAAAGATTTAAAACAACCTTCACCATGCAAACTGTTCCCATGGCGAATTGTACCATTCTGAAACCAACTTTTTCCCATGCTGAATTTTGTGTCCTTCTTGCTTGCACTGCTTTTCTTTGACACTTCATTCACTGCATTGGCTGAACCAAAAGGTAATTTCTGCAACACAACATCATCTTCTTTCAAAGACGAACTGTTATCAAACTGAGACAAATTATTAGCAACATCATAAGAAGGCAAATGCTCAAAATCTTGTCGTTTCAACATCAACAAAGTTAGACTTTGACTTGCATTAACCAATCTTTTCAATTGACCTGCATGTAGTAAAGAATATTCCATCTTCTTCTTGTGAGCTCTCACAATATACTCTTTACCATCTTTGAACAAGTGATACCTGTTTTCATGGCGATGAAAGATGGCCTTCCTGTCAAACAAATAAGGACTTCCCAAAACCATACCTGAGATGTCAAGCGGCACCACATCAAGTTCCACTGTGTCAACAAAGTGTGCAGTTATTGCAAAGCGCAATATGAACTTCCTTGAAACCTGCAAATTAGCATCCTTGCAAATCCATCCAAGTGGATAAGGCTTCGGATGTGGAATGGTCTCAAGTTTCAGCTGCTTGACCAAATCTTCAGAAATAAGATTCGCTTGTGACCCACTGTCAAATAGTGTGTCAATTTTGGTATGGTGAGAAATTACCCTCACATGGAAAAGCTCTATTCTCCGCTTTTCATCCAGAGTATCTTTGTGACAATTCAAAGAGCTAGAACTAGGAATTGTGTCTTGCACCACTTCTTTCCCTTTAGTGTTCTTTAAAACCATGCCTATGCTTTTTGTCTCATCTCCTGAGTCTGACCCTAAGTCTTGCTCAACTGTTGCAACAATTTTCTCCTTTTCCTTGGTCTTGTTTTTGTTCTTGTACTTTTCTGGTTTCAGTTCAGGATGAAGTTTCCAACAATGATCTTCATCATGACTAGTCTTAGAACAGTTCTTGCAAAAGAACTTTCCTTTTTCCTTTCTTGAATTAGCAACTCTTTTCTTTCCTTTGTTTTTAAAAGTACTATCCTCATCAAAAGCATCAAAAGCATTCTTTCCTCTAGCTTCTAAATGTGTCGCCTGCACACAGACTTCATCTAAGCTAGTAGGATTAAACATAAGAATAGTATGTTGTAGATAATTGTGCAAACCACCTATATATTTCAATAAGGTTTCTTGACTTTGTAAGTCTACCCCAAGTAGAAGTGCTCTCCTTCTAAATTCTTGAGTATAATCTTGCACATTTTGACCTTTAAGCTGCTTAAAATTTTGCCAATTCATGATAGCTTTCTGAATGTGAGCAAGAGGATAAAATTGTTTCTTAATGGCTGTAATAAACTCATTCCATGTTAGAGTTATCTTACCATATTTTTTAATCTCCTCTCTAGTCTTGGCTTCCCACCAAACCAAAGCTGCTCCATCCATTCGCAAAGAGGCTAATTGGATTTTTGTTTCATCATCATGCAAATTCTGGATTCGGAGATAGACTTCCAGCTGTCTTATCCAATTATCCAATTTCTCTGCATTAACATCACCATTAAACATAGGCAACTCAAACTTCACATCAAGCTTCAACAAAGGATTTTTAAAAGAGGTTTTTGTTTTATGTGACTGATTAACAGAAGTAGAAGAGGATGATGTGGAGGAAGAGAATGACGATGGAGATGAAGGATCACCATTTCCTCCATTCCCTTTCTTAGACTCATCTTTATCTTTCTTCCCTCCTGAAGAACCTCCTTCTTCTCTTTGGTTTCTAGACCCTTCTCCAGCAATTCTGTCATTTCTCTCCTGGTATAGGATTCTAACCATCTCAGTCAAATCCAAGAAAGCTTTCCTAAAGACTCTTTCTTCTTCTTTGGGATCCATTTCCTCATGGACTTCTCCCTCTCTAGATGACATGCTTGTGGCTGATTCTAAGGCTATGGAGGATGAAATGGAAGGTGGATATAATGGCACTCTAGCCCTCCTTGGTTGAGGATTAACCTGTTCTCTAACCAGTTGACCTTCCCCTCTTTGCAGTTTCAGCCTAGTAAGCATCAAGATTTGCAGAACTACACAACAAACTTGCACAAATCTCACAATTTTTTTAAGGAAAACCTTAAGAACCTAACCTCTGATACCAACCTGATCTGAAAATGGAATGTACTTGTTTAATGGTGCAAGGTATCCATTTTCCAATATTTTCAAATGATCTGAAATTGTGAGAATAAACTATTTCCTTTTCAGAGATGGACTGAAGGGGCATTCACTGGACATGTCACCTCTAAAGAGAGGATGAGTTCCAGAGGCTACCTGGCCCTCCTCAGACTCTGTCTAAGGAAATAATATATAAACACTAATAACAGAATCAATGAAAGTATTTAATTTGTAAATTCAAAGTGTTCATGGTTCTGTTTTGAATGTGAATAAACAAGAGTATATGATCTGCAATAGTTGTGTAGAGGTTTGAAGTTAAAACAACCAATTACTGTATAACCTTGTTTATGGAAAACATGCTTATGAAATTTCACTGTTTAAGCAATCAAATTCTGGAAAATAACAACCATAAAACACAGATGAACAGCATATGTTTGTTTAAGCGGTTCACCCCTCTTCTGGGCTACCTCCGCTGGTCCAAAAGCCTCTAATTAGGCTCAGTCCTTTTTTGATTAAATGCTTCAAATAAAATTACATCTGTATAAAGTTTTCCAATGAGAAAACAGACTGCTAAAACAGACTCAGAACATCCAAATCAGTAGAAATGGACTACAAATTCACCTCCATTGGAGGAAGGTAGCCCAATGCAGCAATCTTTCCCCTTGGCCCTGATGGCTTCTCTGTCAAAAGCGCTGTAAAATTCGCAGATACAATGCCCTGATGGCTCTGCAGACACCTCCAACAGCTCCAGAATGCTCTCTACACTCAAAATCAAAAAAAAATTCGTCTTGAAAGGCCTTCCCAATCAAAAGTTATGGCTCATTTAGTGAACTGCCTCTTACTCCTTAGGAAGCTCCACTAAATGTGGAGGATGTGCAGTTAAGACGACTAAAAAGGTGGGCGCTCCAAAGAAATGGCGGAACCGCCAAGCTGACTGCCAGTTAAACTGTTGGTAATAAATGTCAGTTGTTGCGTTCACATGGCGGAATAGTCGGATTTGGAATGAATGTTGAACGGTTTGTATTTATGTTAAAACATAACGTTTGTTATATATATAATAACAAACCCAACTTCATCGCTTATCCAAAGTTTTTAAACAACACGTGCGCCGAGCTTCGGCCAGGGTTCCGGCCGGTGGTCGTGTGGGAATGGGGGCTGGCCCTCCGGGGCTGGCCCTCCGGGGCTGGCCCCCTTCGGGCCCCGCCAGAAACAACTTCACCATTTAAATAAAGTTTGTTCCACGCTATATTCAACGAATAATACATAGCAGAGTTGGTAAAGCCGTTGCAATGTATTCAATGAGGTCGCAGGTTCGATTCCGTCGGCGATAACAAAATTTTTAAACCGCTATCCATTCGGCCTTGGGGCCACGTGGCGGCCTCCGGGCTAGCCACGTGGCACCCGTTGATTGGCTGCCAGCGAATATTCCCAGGAATATTCTGCGGAATATTCTACGGAATATTCCTAGAATATTCTGTGGAATATTCCTTTTTTAATGAAATTTTTTCCAAAGTCTAATTTTGCCATTTTTAAATGAAATTGACAAAACTTTGAAGCTGAATAACTTTTGCATACGGAGACCATTTTTCGAACCGTTCGCGGCGCCGGAATCAGGAAGACGAGAACTATCCAGTCGATCTGTTTCGGAGCAATTCTGAGCACTTTCATTTTTTAGCATTTTTCTTCAAGAGACTTGATCTCCTGATCAGAACCATAGGTATAAAATATCGACCATATAAATAAACCATAATTTGGACTTTGACCCATAATTCGGCCTTGGAGTGGGGGCATGTGGCGGCCTCTGGGCTTGCCACATGTCCTCTTCCCGTTGGCTCTCTCCCAAACCAATGAAATTGAAACAAATCAGCTAGACAACAACCAACCCCAGATTGACACTTGACATAGTGTCATTGGGAGATATTGATAGAATATTCTTTTTTTTTACTGGGCTTCCATGTCACCAATATGTCCTTTCTGCAAATTTTTTAGTTGTTTAGGACAACGAATAGCAAGCTCTATCTTTCTCATCCGGAGTCGGTTTTCGATGAAACAAATTGCGTTGGATTCCTGATGACGAGCTCTTCACTGTCGTTCAATTTACAATTGATTATGAGCACTTCCATTTTTTAGCTTTAACACTAAGCACCTGATCATTTGATTTCCTTCAAAAGAGGGGCGAGTGTGCCATTGATGTGGGAGGCCATTACACAGTCCATTACTCCCTAGAAATTTCCACCGAAGAACATGACAAGGACGACCTGGCCACCACCTACCAATCTCTGCAAATCCTTTTCCATTTCTTTTTCGTGATCAACAATATCAACTTTTTGGCATTCCTCATATCCGTAGGGAAAAGTCGATCAAGTGCACCTCGGCCTTCTTCAATCTTGTTCGAGAGCAAAACATTATTGATATAAATGCAAACCACCAACGACTGAAGCAACCAGTTAAGCAACGTAAATCAAGGGAGTCGGTTTACGGTTGAAGCTATGGAATCCAATGACCCAAAACTTTTGAATCGTCTAACACTCAATCTAACGCTGCACACTAGTGAAAAGTGAAACTAGGGGAGTTATTTTCAAAGAGAAACACCTTATGACGTAGTAAAATTATAAGCACTACACTTTATTTTTTTACCAAACCTAAGCCTCATACGGTAAAAAGGTAAATGGCATTTGTTTGCATGACCAGGGGTGTTACAATTACACTACTTATAAAACAAAATTAACATATAAGTTTTTTTTTTCTAAGTTAGGTTAATCTATTAACAAAAGAAATATTTTACATCATGGCCGAAGCCAAATCTTTGCCCAGACCTGTGGCAAACTTGACAAAAAAGTCAGAAAAAAAGACTGCCCTCATAAGGGGAAACCAGCCTTGAGCAATTTTCAAACTGTTGCACTGCCCTTGCAGGGGTACCATCGGTTGATGCCTCTGAAGATTACATCGATTATAACGTTCAAAAACAAAACTATAGTCCGACACATCAAGATAAGCAAAAACAAGCCCAGTAAAATGGGCCACTAGGCACGAAAACTAGACAAGAAAAGAGCAGTTACTCATCAGGCGGTTCTTCCACAATTCGGCACCAGAATGCAGACATATCTCCATCCTTCTTTAACAAGTCCGTGGTGGGAGCAGCTTCAGACATGGAAGGTCCAGGATCTCCTTGCGCCATCTCCTCGTCACAAACCCTGTTCGCATGTGCCTCCTTGCCCTGCGTGTTCAACGACCCCACTTGACAAGTGCTCTGGGCTTTCTCTTTACTCAGACCCGCCGAACAAGTGCTCTATTCTTCCGCCTGGGTCTCTTCATGGAAAACAACAGTAATTGAGGCAGTGACGCGAGGGCGGTTCAGAGAATAATTGAATGAGAAATGCGCCATACGAAGCGTGGGAGAAGGCAGAGCGGTGGGGATTAGAGGAGCTGAGGAGCCCAGACGGTGGCCGGTTCCATGAACACGACCCCTCCCACTTCTGGTATTAGGATAGCGGCCCGAAAAGTAGTCACTGGAATGAGAAGACGACTCGGAGGTGGAGCTAGAGGAAGTGTGTAGGGGTTGGCTTCTGGTGCTACCCCTGCGGCAACGCATACGTTGACGTAAGCGAGGCATGGGCTTAGTCTCTGTGGAGGGCACGAGAAGAGGCAGAGGAGAAGGAGTGAAAGAGGCTTGAGGAAAGAGAAAATTCAAAGAAACTGAGGCAGATAGACAAAGGCCAGAACAAGAGAAGTGCAAGTTATCACCAAGGTCTAAGCAGCAGTTCAGCGGGCTTCTTCTACCTGTCACAGTGCGCAGACTGGGGAACCCAGCAGTCGGAGATTACCTGTAGTTCATCGGCTGAGGATCATCTAAGAAGCCAGAGCTATTCTCCATATTATCAACCCGAACGGAATTGCATCGAGGAACGCCCAGCATTAACCTCTCATTGATGAGAGCCTAAGGCCGAAGCATTGAGGAGCATGCGGAGTCGCATAAGAGAATGGAGTTCGGATCTCGAACAACACACGAAGTTAATGCATTAGATACGTTGACAGCATACCTTAAATGCCTTCCTCCAGTCGTGACTTGGGTGGGTGGGCAGGTGTCTCCACTCTTTGTCGTACCCAGGTCCAATCGCATTAATCTCTTTCCAGTTCACCTGCATCAGGGAAAATTAACATATAAGTTAAACATACATAAATAAATAAAACATATAACAAGATTTTTAACCATGGAGATTCACCTTCCACTTTACCATGAAGATTCAAAACCTGTAAACAAGCTTTTTTACAATACCATGAGAAAATATCATGGCTTACTAATACAGATCCATAAAAATCCATAACTCATATTAATATGACAATTTTTAATTAATCAATTTAATTAAAAATAGAAAATGACATAATTACTTTTGGGATAAATCTCAACTTTTAATTTGTAACTATTATTAAAAATATTTTATGGAATTAAATCCTTACTAAACCCATCTAATAATTATTGATAATAATCTTATTTTAAAATATATATCTATTAACATAATACAAATATAATAACAAAATTAATCCATATTAAAATTAAAAAAAAAAAAAATTCTTAAAATATAATTTAAAATAAATAAATAAATAAAATAAAAATATAGTACATAATATCAAATGCAAAAGTTAATCGACCCTCCACATTTCCTTCACCACTATTTACTTTGGAATACCAAAGTCTAGTGAATTTAACAAGTTATATTTACTTTGCAATGCCCATGTTTTAGTGAATTTGACAAGTTATGTTGAATTTGTTGTATGTATGATTTTTTATAAATAAATATATCACATTTAAATGGTTTTATATATTAAATAGATTTATTTATATTTTTTTACTTTTAAAAATAATAGATAAAATTATTTATTTTAAAAAAATTATTATAATTAAAAAAAAAAATTATTATTTTTAAAATGAATTGAAATATTAAAAATTTATAGCAACAAAGTGATAAGATTATATATTTTTGTTTAAGATTTTTGACATTCTTTGATGTGAAATTTTCGTTTTAATTTTCTATTAGATTTGAGTAATATATTGAACATGATGAAAATGTAGTGTTACCAAAATATATATATATATATATATATAGATATATATATATATATATATATATATATATATATATATATATATATATATATATATATATATATATATATAATTGAAATTTTAAAATACTATAATTATTCAAAAAAAGTGATATATTTGAAATAAAATTTCTTTCCCGTTAATTAATACACACAAAATGTTTTAAACTGTATTATTATAATTTTATAATTATAAAGAATACACATGTTAAACATTATTTTTTATATTATATATCTTTTAATTAAAATATTTTAAATAAAATTATGATAATAAATATTGAAAACTCTATATTCTTTATATTATATTAGTTTAGATAATATTATTATTGTTGCAATTTGATGAAAGAACCATTTAAATGAAGTATAGATTTTTATAGGTCTTGGGTTAATTTAGAAGTCTTCGAAACTTCTACTTCTAGGGTAGGGTATGGAGATATTATTTTCTTAGAAATTTGATTTATGAAATTATATACTTTTTAATTACTGTTTTGAGTTTAGGTTAATTTAATATATATTGGATAGAAAAATGATTTGTTTAAGAGTGGAATTGTGTTATTTAGATTTGAGACTCAATTGAATCCAAATGTTTATTAATCATTGTTTTGTGTTTAGGTTAATTTAATATATATTGAATAGAAAAATGATTTGTTTAAGAGTGGAATTGTGTCATTTAAATTTGAGATTCAATTGAATCCAAATGTTTATTAAATTAATGTAACTTCAATAATTTTCATACTAAATTCCCACTTAAAATAATGTAACTTCCATAATTTTCAAACTAAATTCTTACTTTCTACCTCTTTCCATGAAATTTAAATCTATTCCCATTTTCAACTTCTTTCTGAAATTTAAATCTAAAACATAATAGAGATTAAATTTCATTAAATTTATCTTTAAAAAAATCATTTAAAAAACATCCTTATATTCTCTATTCAAATTCACTTCCAAAAGAAAAAGAAAAAGAAAAAAAAAACCACCATATCTCGTAAACAAAAACTGATTTTTAACTACTTTCAATAAATAAAGCGAATTGAATAAATTTGCATGAATAATTAATCCGAGTCCATGACTATTACATGACTACAGTCCATTGGTCGCTTTAGTCCACGTCTCTGTCAGAATAATTTCACTTAATTCAAAAGTCATTTTTATTTTGGAATTATATCGACTAAGAGTAAGAGTGAAGTTTTGTTGGTACTATTCCAAAATATTCCTAGAATTAGCGACCAAAATAAATTCTAACATCTTTTGGAATTATATCAAAATAAATTCTAACATCTTTTGGAATTATATCAATCAGAATAAGTTTGACACTTTTGGAATTAGATTTACCAGAGTTAAGAGTGAAGTTTAGTTTGTACTAATTCCAAAATATTCGCAAATGAGCAAATCCAAATAAATTCAACACCCAAAAGTGGGGTTTATATTAATCGCGTTCCCATAAATGCAAAAGACTCACATACTGGGGTTTATATTGGTTGCCTACTCTAACAAATATAGTGATGTTACACAGTCGGTCTAAAACCTTTTACGCGGAAACAGCTTTGACTTTAAAAGTATCTTGCATGTTGCTTGTGCTTCTAGAAGCACATTCCATGGCTGCAATTTCCTCTTCAAAACCTGGCGTTATCCAACATTGCTTTCTAATGTGTGGCTGAAATTTGTTTGGAGAGGATAAGCTCTTTGCCCACTGTGCTGACGTGGATCATAAGGCTAAAAACAGAACATTTGCCCACTGTGCTGACGTGGATCATAAGGCTAAAAACAGAACATGTGGAACGCTAGAATAAGCAACAATTTCACTTTGACGTTTAAAGATAAGAACTCGATGGAATGCTACTAGATAATGGTAGGAATATTGTTAATATTGTGAGTTGTAAGTTTTTTTTAAATGAGAAATAGTATGGAAAATTTTAAAACTAGCCAATTATAATATTAAGGTTTTATTATTATTATTTTTTAATTAAATTTAAAACATTTTTATTATGGATAAGAATTTGATGAAATGTTACTAGTAGATTGTTAATATGTAAATCTATTATTAGATGTAATATTTTTATTGAAAAATAAATAAAAATAAAAAATTGATAATGGTTTTGGGGAATGAAAATTACATTATTTAATAATAACTAATATGAAGAAACACAAAAGTAGGCAGTGCACCCTAAATAATATTGTAATAACTTAATAATATTTTTTCATCTCTCAAAACTAAAGATATTACAACTCACAATGGAAATAATAGATTTGCATATTAACGATTTGCCTACCATTACCAAGTTCATATCTAAAGTCAAAATTTATGTTTTGACTAGATGAGAAAAAATTTATTATTATTATTATTATTATTATTATTATAATATTTTTTTGAATCTAGTCAAAACATTTTGAATTTGGATATGAACTTGGTAATGATAGACAAATCGTTAATATGCAAATCTATTATTCTCATTGTGAAGTGTAATATCTTTAATTGAGAATAAAAAAAGAATTTTAAACTAAATATGAAAAAATATTATTATTATTATTATTATATTTTTTTGAATCCAGTCAAAAACATTTTGAATTTGGATATGAACTTGGTAATGGTAGGCAAATCATTAAAATGCAAATCTATTATTCCCAGTGAGGTGTAATATCTTTAATTGAGAATAAAAAAGGAATTTTAAAATTAGCAATAGCTTTCACATTGTGAGGTGTAATATCTGGAATTTTAAAATTAGCAGTTGCTTTCACATTGTGAGGTGTAATATCTTTAGATGAGAATAAAAGTGGAATTTTAGAATTAGCAATCGCTTTGAAAGGTGAAGAGTATTATTAAGTTTTTATAATATTATGTTGATTTTTTTACTTTTATTTTGTTTTTATTTTTGCTTTATTGTACCTGCCAGCTTGTTTTTATTTTTGCTTTATTGTACTTGTCGCTGGCAGGTTACTACACATCAAGTTTTGTTTGATAGTGACATTAATTGTCTTTGATTAGACATATTTCTTCAATTTTTGTATAGTTTGGCTATAGTTAAATTTTAATAATTTTTTTTATTTATTTTTTTAATTTATTTTTCTTGCATCTGATTGGTGGATAGTTTCAACATGTTATTGCAAATTTCATAGATATTTGTGCAGCAGCAATAAAGACAAGCTATGAAAAGTAAAAAATTTACTGATACAATATTTCCAAAGCGTACGGGAATTGTGAATAATACGGGAACCATATTCCAAAGCGTACGAGAATCGTGCTGAACCATATTATACCGTGGCTCGACCCTTTTTATAAACACCAACCATAGCTTATAACAAATCCCTTATACGTTAAAACCATTACTTTGCCTGATATATTAATCCTCAAGACATGCAAGATATGCTTTTAATATAAGCCAACCTTCGGACTTATATTATTAAGCTCATTTCCAACGCGACATTTCATAATACCTTTCAACCCGGCCCCACACATCAAATTCATTAACCAAACAATTTCAACACCAAATCAATGGCCATACTTGACTTATCCACCGTGCGACTTGTGACGCGACTACCCTTGGATCACTCAACCTCCGGATCGGACGATCCACAGCAATATCGCGTTAATTTGCCCGTCGAGAGTTAACACATAAAATTCACGCGATGAGGGCGGTATTGCCCCGTTGACGTGGCAAAATTCCACTGGATCGCGTTTTTTTTAGTGGATTTGCCTTCGCACAAAAGTGGTGCGAAATAAGCTATTTTGGTTTCCCAAAACCACGCTGGATTTAAACAGTGACTAACCGGATTCTAACTGTGGTTTAACATATCCATTTAACTTATTTCGTCACGTTAACTCCGGGTTTAATTCCCAACAAAACTATTCCAAAACAGTGTTATTTCTCCAAGGGACAGGGATTATGCTCTCGACAGAGTTTCCCTATTCTACCACTCTCCCAAACTTCTACACAGAACAACCACAGTCAAGCTATTCGCTGTGAATATGAATCTAAAGACAGACAGGGAAGAATACGAAATTTCATCGCAGAATTGGTTCTAATTCAAACACATACCCAATTAATAACCAGGGGTTAACTCAATTGCGCCCTCGCTCCTTGTTACACAAAGCTCATCCAGTGAACATCGTTTCCAGAGTTCCACTTATATCACTTCGTGCAGGGAACAAATACCTAAATATCCACCAAGTTTAAACAACAACTTGGTCTCACTTGCTTTCATAAGTTTATAGTCAATAAATGATGCAGTGTTTTGTTTTTTAAAAGTTGCACAAGTTTATAATCAATAAACAATTAACACATATAGTCAAAAGCATATGGAATCCCGCATAAAAATCCAGACACTAATCTTTGTAAGCGGGGATCATGCAATAACCCCTACTCTCTATGGTCAAAACTCACCATCAACATTCAAATTGGCGTTAATAACCCTTTCAACCAATACATATATGTGTTTCTATGGAACCAAGACTTACCTTTGTTTTAACACTGCAACGTTGGATATCGACCAACGATACCATGGACACTTAGCATATTCACCAAAATGTATTTATATATGAATGTTCGCCATATATACATATATCCCTGACCTTAATATAAGGCCAGCGCTAATACATAATATTCGGGCCCACATATAAAATAAACATATGTCAACGTAACAATGCTGATCATATCTTTGTTATACCTGTGCGCCCATCCAACGGCTGGGACGACGTCGGATCGGTTTGGATGATTCGATGAATAAAACCCAATATTGTGTGATTTAGTTGCACGAATGTTAATTCACAAAAGTTGCGCGATGAGAGTGGTTTTTCGAAACTGCTCATGGACACGCGTCACCCAGTTTATGAGATCACGTTCTTTTCTTAAATACTACTTACTGCCCTTCTTGCTGCACGATACTACCGGACTTAGAATCTAAATCGCGTTCACTGTTCATAAAGGGTTCCGCCTTCATTCACGGTTCCATTCCCGCATGGTTAGCTACGAATTCCTTGTGTTTTTAAGAGTTCTTCATTCTGCTGCCTCAATTAACTCCGCTTGCGGAGATTTAACTCAATTCTCACTGTTATGGTCCCAACCAGTTATCGGGTTCTTTACTATCCGACCTCAACACCATCCACATAGATATTTAACGACCCTCTGCGTCCCTCCTTTGTTGGCATTCAACAAATACATGGGTTTCCTTATCACAATAGAATTCAGAATTTCCTCCAACCATTCAACATTGCTCCCTTAATGGAAAATCAATTAACTCCTCATGCATTTAGTCAGACATCAACTCTTTCGTTCAAGACAGGGCAACATCTAAGCCTTATCACCGAATCATATCCATACATAGTTCATGGATTTGTTTTATGTTTTAAATGTGTTGCGACACATATTATAATAACAAATGAAAAATCCTGTGAGGCTATGATATAACATTACACAACAGCAGTGTATAAAAGCAAAAACAGAGAATGTAATTATAAGAATTTAAAATTTAAATTAAATTATGTTTTAAATAAACTTTATCATTTTTGTATTATTATTTATTTTAATTATAAAAAATTTAAAAAATTATTTAAAAAAAATTAATTGTAAAAAATTATTAGGATTAAAATTTGTTGAAATGTTAAATAAATCTAATACAAATAATAATATTTAAAATTGTGATTTTTTTAATAATTTTAGTAATTGGGATAATGTTAAATAGTTATAGTGAATAATTATTATTTTTCTAATTCAAATTCAAATTTTCACCAATTACATGATAAATATTAATGTTTTGATGATTATTACTTAAATTAGTTATATTTGAACTAATTGGCACCTTTATTACAAAGCAAATCCTCATAAAAATCCTCAAACTCAAATTGCAACATCTCTATAATTACATTAAGCAACATGTAATAGTCGTAATAGCTATCCATAGACATTTCCAACATCACATTGCAACATTACTATATTTAAACTAAGCGGCAGGTAGTCGCTACCTTGTAGCCTTGTTTTGAAAAGAAATGAGTTTAAATTTAATTATTGGTATTATGAATTCTTATATTAATCTAAGGTTTAATCAATAAGGTGGCTAATTCCTAACATGATAGTACGATTTCAAATTTATGACAAAGCATGGTCTCCCAAGTGTCTCTTCCCTAGTAAAACTAAAAAAACAATACTTAGAGATTTCAAATTTATTTGCATGGTCTCCCAAGTGTCTCTTCTCTAGTAAAACTAAAAAAACAACACTTAGGGCTGGCGCTAATCTATATAGGTAAGAGGTTATGTTTTTCCAAACGTAAAAAAAAAGCATTGACAACCCACATTAGAAGCTCAATACAAATATTCATTCAAATTGTTATTTAATTTTTTAATGTCTTTCTAATAATATATGAGGGTGAGGGTGATAGTGGGTATATTATATAATAAAATTTACTATTTTAAATAATCTATTCAATATCACTTTCCACTTCCACCTTTATATAGATGGGAGGTGATATTGGATAGATTATATAATATCACTTAAAAATTTTACAAATTTGATGAGGACTTGTCTTTTTTTTTTTTTTTTCAGAAGAAAAAAAACGCTGTATATTAATGGGATATATAACAGTATATATACGGCATCACTTCCCCGCTGTGAAAACAGCAAAGAAAACCAGATTTCCAGATACAATACCGAACGTACAGAAGAGAGACGTTCAATGTATGTGACATGCAAATTTCAGGTGGCAAGCCAACCCCATCACAGTTATATCAAAAACATCCCTGTAACACTATAATACATACAAGATAGCATACGGTAAAGAGAATCAGAGGGGCCGATAGGTAGAAAACCGGAAGGTGAGACCAGGGTAGAGGACCGTAAAAAGACTACCCATGTGCGAGATACATCATTAATAAATACTCCTCCCAGATCATGAACCAAAAAACAGCGGAGAAAACAAAAACTATAATTGCTGAGAGAGTCATTATAGAAACAGGCTCGCCTGAAAGAAGTGTCCGACTCGGCCATTCCACACGAATGCAAGAAAGGCAAATAAGTAAACAGGCTCGCTTGAAAATGGAGTCCACCAGCACAAAAAACCACCCCGCTCGCATGAAGAAGTCATTAGAACTGCAAAGTACATAATAGGAAAAGTGCTGAGGGTAGCAATTATAGATACAGGCTCGCCTGATGGAAGTGCGCAGCATAGGCCCATACCCTACGATATAGCAAGATAGTATCCAAGTAAACCGACACGTAGAATTGCTGTAACCATCGGCACAGTAACCCGCCCGCTCGCCTGATGTAGACATCCATAGAAGCACGTGGTAACCACCATGTACCCTGATGATAACACATATGGGGAGCCAAATACTATAGAGCAGGCATGAAGATAAAAAACATGCAAAATTCCCCTGTCCCAAAGTAGTCCAGAATGCAAAGCAGATGCGGCAGCTAGGACTATAGCCATCGATAAACAAAATGCAGGGGTTCAAGATAGAGATCCGAGATCGTCATAAACTGAAATATAGATCGCTGAAATGAAAGAAAAAAGGAGGCAGATATATAAGTATAAGTATAATCAAAAGAAAGAAAGCAGGAGCCTAGGAAGAAAAGGTAGCCTATCATGCTGCCAAATCATGGTACGGGAACAGAGAGGTTCCATATCACGTCCCCATCCTTGATACCGGTGAAATGCATCTGACCAAATTCTACACAGACACCCTTTTTAGACAGGCCATCTGCCCTGGTGTTGGCCTCTCTATATATGTGCTTAATAGGAGGCTGATTTAGATTATTCCACAAATAATAAATCCTCTGCATCCATCCCCGCAAGTTAGGCACAGTAAGCTTACTTCTACCATTTATCCACTCAATAACCATCTTTGAATCTCCATAAAAACTGGGGTTTTGTATATTGAGCATTGTTGCCGCCAGTAAGCCTCCCCAGAAAGCCATAATTTCCGCCTTGCTGTTTGTACCTAATCCCCCATTCCAGAATATATGGACTCTCTCACTTTGTGATTTTTTAACCCATACACCGCATCCCATTATACCACCTGCAGATGCCCCATCAAAATATATAGCAGGGATATGAATCTCGTGGGGTCTGTTCCTGACCGATTGATCAACCATCTGTGGGGATGGAGCACTCCCTTCCACAATCCAGCTCATGATTCTTGATATGATAGTATGTGATGAGAAAGGCATGTTATCAAAGATGAGATTATTCCTTGCATTCCATACTTCCCAACAGAAATAAAATGGGAGTGATTTATATTTACCATTTAATCTATCCCATTCCTCCACAACAGATATAAAATCTTTTGCCTTCCAATTTGTAGTCTTAATGTGCTGTGAGAAAGTCTTCCAGATATATTGAACCCCTGTGCAAGTGAAAAAAAGATGTTGAATAGATTCAGCCTCTGTGCAACATATCGCACACCTATTTGGTCCATGAAAGCCTCTTTTAACCAGGTTATCCCACGTAAGAATTTTTTCCTTCCATATCAGCCAGCCAAAGAAGGTAATCTTAGTGGGTATCCGCCTTTTCCAAAATCGATGGAAGATCTTCGTAGCGGTATCCCCCGCAGCCTCTATGATGATACCCCTATAGGCATCACGAACAATAACGGCCTCCTGTTTCAATGGCCCATTCCATATGATGGAATCTCCTCCCATCGCTTGGAAAAAACCGGCCGCGCTGTATGCCAACAACAGCTCCTTCCATTCCAGTGCTTCATCCCCCGACAAACCCAATTGCACAGCGCTTTTGAAAGACGGCGCGCCAAATTCCACTCGGAGATAACCTGTGACAACATGACATAACCCCGTTGATATAGGCACTGTAATAGACGCTGAGAGATGGTCATATCACTGTTGAGGCCAGATATGTTCTTATATGCCAATGGGATTTTGCCGCCGCTTCCAAATTCCCATGTGATCCGATCACATACAAATGAGAAAATCTTTCTGAACCCTCCCCATATAACAGAAAAGCTGGGCGGACAAATGATGTCCCTGTTCATAAGCTGATGTAATATGTCACCGTGAATATACTTACATCTTATGATTGCGCTCCATATTTTGTCTCCATTAATCGCGCGCCAAAAAGATTTAATGAGTAAAGCGATGTTGAAAACCCTTGTGTCCATAATACCACATCCTCCAATCTCAATGGGCTTACAAATTAGTTCCATTTTGCACAGGTGGTATTTATTATCCATATTTGTGCCACCCCACAGGAATCTGGAAATAATCCCATTTATCATTTCCACAATCTTGGCCGGTAAATAGTATAGATGACCCCAGTACACCATAAGTTGTGTTAGAACCGCTTGAATAAGAATGAGTCTCCCGCCTATGGATAACCATTTGTGAGTCCACCTGTAAATACGTGATCTGAATCGATCAACAAGCCACACCCAATCTTTGCATTGATATCCACAGGGCTTTAAGAAACATCCTAGATATTTAAAACCTTCTGTAATGGATTGTGCAGGAATCCCCATTAAATCCGCCACATATAGTATCTCCTGATGATCGCCTTTTGTGAATAGGAGAATAGACTTACCATTGTTCATACCTAAACCAGTGGCATCCTTAAACCGATCTAGAAGCATGTGAGTATGTCTCCACTGATCTCTATGGTGGTATATTTCTATTTCACCTCTAGTTATATTTCATTAACTTTTAAAGTACTCAATTCAATTTCAAAATTTGGTTGATCCTCCATCACTTGTTGAAAATGGAACCAAGAAAGATTATAATTTAATTTTCCCTTGAATTAAATTAGAAGAAAAATGTAATTGCACATCACATGACAACTTGTACTACGAGTTAACTAAGTTAGTTTGAATTAGTTGGTTCAGTTAATTCAATTTGAGGGTCTAACTTGAGTCATGTAAAGTGGCTCCTACTTTATAGGATGTGGATCCTACTTTATAGGATCCCTCGTTGAGTTTATTTTGAGGTGTAATTAATTGATTCACTTTGAATTAGTTGGTTCAATTAATTCTATTTGAGGGTCTAACTTGAGTCATGTAAAGTGGCTCGTACTTTATAGGATCCCTCGTTGATTTTATTTTGAGTTGTAATTAATTAATTCAGTTTAACTGAGTTAAAGTTAGTTAAACTAGTTCCAACTATTGGAGGAACTAGTAGGAGGCGTAGAGGTGGAGAGAAATTGGAGAGAAGCTTCAGTGTTTAACCAGTTAACTGATAAATCAACCATAAATAACTCATGCATGTGTGATCTACGAGTTACCCATTTTATATTGGAGTTCAAGGGTAGTGGACTATCAGTTGTATAATTATCTGAATTGTATAGATGATGCATACAGTCAGAGAGAAAGCCTAAAGGAACTGCGTAATCCAATGGAGGAAAATTCCTATTAAATAGGGCCTAATTACTCATTGAACAATGCAAGGAAGCAGGCGCTTGGAAGGCTAGGAAATTGGCTAACTGTTGGTCAGAGTCAGTCTAGGAAGCAGTGAGACAGATAGAGATAGTGCAGAGGTTGCTCAAGCTTGAGCAAAGCATTGTAATCTCCTCATATTTTCTGACTAATGCAATTTACAAATAGCAAGGGTTTTTAGTTGTGGTTTTCCCCAAGAAATCATTGTGTAATGTGTTGATTGAATTCTTTCTCTTGTATGCTTCGAGATTTCGCGGTCGTTTCATTGTTTTCGTAGTTGATATAGTAGATTCAAGTCTATTGGTTTTAGAAAATTACAAGTAGCAGTTTGAATCTACAACGAAATTCTACATGGTATTAGAGATGAAATCACAATAGAAAATAAGGTTTCGAAGTTTTACTTGCAGGTCAATAGAATTTTCATAATCATTATTCAGAGCTAGCACGATGTTGTTCTATGGATTGAGACTAGAGAATGCCCTTGAGGGTAGCTCAAAATACATTGCTTGGAAGGACAGGATGGAGGCAATGTTGGAAGATAATCAACTGAAGGAATTCATAGATCATGGTATCCCGAAGCCTCCAATATATGATGCTAAAGATCTAGAAGAGTGGAAGAAGAGTGTAGCGAGAGATAGGAGGATCATCCTGGAGGGTGTGAGAGACCACATAGTCTTGAAACTACATGGCAAAGTGACTCCCTTTGCTATGTACAATACCCTCAATGATCTATTTGGAAATAACAGTGAAACCAAGAAACATGAACTGATGAAGAAATTGGGGATTGAAGACATGGGTATGAGGTAGTATTCAGAGATGAGAAGACCTACCTCAAGTATCTTGCTTCATGTCAACTCAAGCAATTTGGTGTTAGGATCAAGAGCCTCTACACATTAGAGGAATATGCATGCACAACCTTGAGGAGCAAGGCATGGATTAGAGATGTTGTGGTTGAGAGGGAGCATGATTTAGCTCTTAAGAGGAAGCCTCAGCCAATTGACAATTGGGTTGACCACGAGGATGATGATGAAGAGGATCAGTCAGAGATATCCAGTAGGAGGAGAGTTAAATCAAAGTGGGAAAAAGGAGTACATGCATCCATACCTCCAGTTGAGAGGTGGGGCGATGTGAAGCAATAGTCCAAAGAATGCAAAAATTTGGGCAAGATCCATTGAGGTGTTTTTTTGTCTCATGGATCATTACCTTGCTATGGGGGCCCACAATATTCAATAGCGGGAGGATCAATGTCAGTCAAATGCTGAGGATTGCAGAGTAGTGTTGACAACAAAACATGAGGCTTAGTAGCATTTCCCAGTAGAGAGTTGCAGACACAGTTGATTCCATTTTTTTTTAATGCTTTTCAGTTGCACATGTCATAGTAGCAATAACAACAGTGAGAAGTGTTGCATGCAATACATTCCAAAGGTGATGGACTGTGGTAGATTTGAATCCCTTTCTTTTTTGAGAGGGAGTGTTGAAAATGGCACCAAGAAAGATTCTAATTTAATTTTCCATTGAATTAAATTAGAAGAAAATTGTAATTCCACATCACATGACAACTTTTACGAGTTAACGAAGTTAGTGTGACTTAGTAGATTCGGTTAATTCGAGTTGAGGGTCTAACTTGAGTCATGTAGAGTGGATCCTACTTTAACTGGTATATTAGCCATAAATAACTCATGCATGTGTGACCTACGAGTTACCCTGTTGAGATTGGAGTTCAATGGTAGTGTATTATTAGTTCTATAATTATACGAATTGTACAGATGGTGCAGGCAATCGGAGGAAGAGCCTAAGGGAGTAGGAGCTTGGAAGGATAGGAAATTGGCTAAGTGTTGGCCAGAGACATCTAGGAAGCCGTGAAATAGATAGAGATAGTGCACAGGTTTCTCACGTTCCAACAAAGCATTGTAATCTTCTCATATTTTCTTACTAATGCAATATACAGATAGAAAGGGTTTTTAGTTGTGACTTTCCCTAGGAAATCATTGTATAATGTGTTGATTGAATTATTTCTCTTGTATGTTTTTTGATTTCACGATTGTTTAATTGTTTCCGCAGTTGGTAGAGTATATTCAAGTCTATTGTTTTAGCATATTACAATTAGCAGTTTGAATCTACAAGGAATTTCCACATCACTTGACCTCAAAATGATACCTCTATATCACCCACTATAATTTTAGGAGTATAAGCCTATTATCCACAATAAAATATTGAAAAGGAAAGATAATATGTATTAACCCTCTCCACAAATTTTGATCCTTGAAAATTATCATTATACTTAGTCATAATTGGTTTTATGAAAAGTTAAAACAAAATGAATGTAACACTTACTCTTGAAACCGCCTTGGCCCTCCGGATCGTGCCTCCATTCGTCCGCGTTGTTGGGGCTTTCCTTCCGTGGGTGCCTATGATGACGTCTTCTTCTCTTTACAGTGTACTCGGGTGCTTCGGCGGCTTTTTGTGCATGGTCTTCTGCTCCCGATGGCGATCTTTAGCGGTGGTGCCGTTGGCCTGCTCCTCTTGCCGCCACCATCTATTTCCAATCTCCTTCTGTGCGGTTGTGGCCGCGGTTCATCGAGGGTATTTGTTCACTGCCTGGAGGTTATTTTGGCTTTCATGGCGGCCTGGGTTATCTGGCTTGGATTTTCGGGAACCTTCCTTTACAAAAGTTAGGGCTTCATGCGCGAGGGATCCGGCAGCTGCCTCGCTGTTGCGGCCCCTCCTCATCCTTTGCGGCCTATTCCTTGCTGGCGGTATAGTATCGAAGGCGGCGGGTTGCTACTTGCAGTGGCCCTCATTGGTTTGTCTCCTTCCAGGATATCCGTGTTTGCTTTGGATGGAGCTACTTTTTTGTGGATGTTACTCATGGGTCTGGGCTGGTGCTTCGGATGCAAGTGCCATTATTTTGGGGCTTGTACATTGGGTTTTGGGGCTGGCGATTTCTTCATCTGGGTTTCTAGCTTCATGCCTTTTCACCTCTTTCTTGGGGTGGTTGTCCCTGGGGTGGTTGTTGCCGTGCCTTGCATGGTTTTTCCTATTCTAGGGCTTTATGTGGATCCTTTATGGGTTTGATAGGCCTTCCGGCTTGGTTTATATTGGCTTATTTCTGTGATTTTTGTGCAGAGGTATGTACCCACAGTGTTTTGGGTTTACATTTTTAGAGTGATTCTCTGTATTTTGATCCATGACGTTTTTACTCTGGACCATATGCTATATGCATGTTTATGTAACATCTTTTTATCTAATAGAAAGTTGTTTTTTTCTTCTGAAAAAAGAAAAAACTAACTGCTCATAAATTATTTTAGCTATTAATTGTTTATAAAAATTATTATATTTAAATCAACCAAACATAAATTTTTTTATAAAATTATGTTCAATTGACAAATCTTATAAGAAAATAATACATATTATAAAAATTATCAAAAAACCCACAATTTGTTTGTAGGGAATATATCTATAATGTTGCTAAAGTATTGTCCAAAGATCTTTGATTTCTTCAAGGATTGAGTGTTTATAAAGAAATTTAAAAACAAAGTCTTCTTTAAAGTTATGGAGTTATCCACTAGTATATTTATAGATATTCAATTTTTTTTTCTATCACAAACACAATTACATTAAATTACAAAATAATGATTTTCATTCAAACAAAATCAAAATTATGCAAAAAAATCTCCTCCCATTTAAAAAAAAACCATTCAATTTAACAACATATAAACATATATAATGTATATATTTTACATTTTAATCATATTCAAATTGTCTTAATATATAAAAAACAAATTTAGCTATATTTAAAAAAATATTAAATAAGAGATAATTTTATTTTATTTACTATTTTTAATAAATATTATAAATAAAAAATATTTAATAATTTTATTTTTTAAATTAAAAATATTTAAGTTTCAATTCAAAATATTAAAACTCGATAAAAATAAAGTAATGTCCATAAAAATAAGGTAATGTGAGAGAATAGCCGAAAATAAATTACATATATGAGAATTTTGTTTTATATATATACTGAAAATATTAAAAATTATAACAAGAAGATATCGGGATAAGATTATATTTCTCCATTAAAAGTGAAATATAATTTATTGAAAATTAAAAAATAAAATAACAATTATCTTTTTTTAAATTATATATTTGAATTTAAATTTCATTCATTAATAAATACAATATTTTTAATCACATTATTATAATTTTATAACAATAAATAATAAAAACACAAAATATTTTTAATCGCATTATTATAATTTTATAATAATAAATAATATAAATATAATTGTTTATATTTTTTATATTGTATATGTTTTACATAATATTTTAAGAATAAAAACTGAAAATATAAAACTCAATATTTTTTATATTATTTTTATTGAAAATTGTTTGGATAATGTTATTATTGTTGCTAGTAATATTATTGTTGTTGCAATTTGATAATGGAAAAATTTAAATAAAGTAGAGTTTGCAGTTCTTTGTAGATTTTTTTTAGAGGTCTTAGATTAATTTAGATGTCCACAAAATTTGTAGGGTGTGAAAGTCTTATTGTTTTAGAAATTTAATTTATGAATATATATATATATATATATATATATATATATATATATATATTTTTTTTTTTTTAATTATTATTTTGTGTTTAGGTTAGGGTTAATTTATGATGATGATGATGATGGTTAACGTCCACTGAGACGAATCTTTGGTCTATTGGACCTAAAGAAAAGATCTTTGGTCTATAGGATCTAAAGAAAAGAGTTGTTTAGTTTGATTTAAGATTTTATTCCTATGCTCAAAAAGCTTGGAGAGAAGCCTCCCGAGCTCACTATAATTTTGACATTTTAAAAGGCTAGGAAGGTAAGTACTGCAACAAAGGTTATGAAATTGAGCTCTAATGTGGTTGTATGTGGGGCACTCTAAGAGGAAGTGATTTTCATCCTCGATGTTCATATTCTCACAGAGATGGCAGATCCTTTCCATCCATGGTGTTTTAGGAACTGTCCAACTACCTGTTTCACTATGGAGCTCATGAGAGTTCATTCTAATCTTGGCTATATTAATTTTCTTCTTTGGGCTAGTTAAAACAGAGAGATACTTTTGATCTTCCACGGTGGGGTTGATGACCTCCTTATAATATCTTAATTTTCTCTTAGCTGCTAGATCTTTCTCACACCACATTTTTTCTTTGAACTTAGAAGTAACAATTTTTTTAATGTTATTAATGTTTTGCAATGCAACATTTTCGTCGATCTCCCAATGGTTTAACTAGGCCCTGGTGTCTTTATACCAACCTCGTTTAAGTCTTAGGTGGTTTTCGCTGGAATTTAAAGCTAGCTTAGGAAGTCTATGGTCTCCTATGCTATTGAACTTGTGCTTGTACAAAAAAAGCCTAGTCATAGCTAGGCTCTCGATAGGGGAAAGACCCATTTCTATAAGGAGAATAGGATAGGGTGTCTTGCCTTTAATTTTAAGGTTATATGTTATAAAACGCTTCTGGATTTGCTCAATCTTTCTCTAGGATTCTCTAGAGATACTGCAACCCCAAACCTCACATCCATATAAGATATCAAGAGTGACTAAAGTTTCAAAGAGGAACTTCTTTCTATCCCACATTACGAGGTTTTCTGTTTTACAATTATTTTCAAGACCAAAATAAGCTTTCCACCCCCCATTAATCCTTTTCTGAATGCTATAGTTCCAGTTGAGCTTGTGATGAATATCAATTCCTAGGTACTTATAAGAAGACACTTCCTCCAAGTTACTATTGTCATACATAAAATTAGCGTAAGTGTCCTTTTTAGATTTGATAATCATAATTTTTGTTTTATTAGTGTTAACAAACATACCCATGGTAGAGCAGAAATCCTTAAAAAGTCTAAATTACTTATCAAAATCAAACTGAAAATATAAAACTCAATATTCTTTATATTATATTATTTTAATTGAAAATTATTAGGATAATTTTATTATTGTTACCAATAATATTATTATATTCTTTACATTATATTATTTTTATTGAAAATTGTTTGGATATTATTATTATTGTTGCAATAATTTGATAATGGAAAATTTTAAATAAAGTAGAGCTTGAAGTTCCTTGTAGATTTTTTTAGAGGTCTTAGATTAATTTAGATGTCCACAAAATTTGTAGGGTATGAAGGTCTTATCGTTTTAGAAATTTAATTTATGAAAATATTTTTTTTTGAATTATTATTTTGTGTTTAAGTTAGGATTAATTTATATGTGAGATAGAAAATGATTTGTTTAACAATGAAATTGCGCTTCAGATTATTGAAAAATGAATTTAGATATTTATTAAGATAGTGCAACTTTCCTAATATATTCTTACCTTCAACCTTTTTGTACAAAATTTAAATCACTTTCAACTTTTTTTTTCATGAAATTTGAATCCATAGTAGAGATTAAATTTATCTCAAATACTAAAAAGATAATTTAACTTAACTTGATTTACCGTGACTCATCTATTCAAATAAAATTCCAACAAATAACATCACAAAACCAAAACTGATTTTAAAATATTTTTAATAAATAAAGCGAATTGAATAAATTTGAATGAATTATTAATCTAGTTAAATGTTTAATGTTAAATAACTTGTATTTTATATAGAATCTTCCAAAACTCATACAGAAGAAGATAATAGCTTGTTGATCATTTCTATTATTTTTGAAAACCCTGAATCCAGTGGTGTTTAACTCACTTACAACATTTGATTCAAAAGGAGTCATTTTTATTTTGGAAAAAGTTTTGTGTGCAGCATTCCACAATATTCCTAAAATTAGTGATCCAAATAAATTCAACACCGTCTTGAATTAGATCGACCAGAAAAATTCAACACCTTCTGGAATTAGATTGACCAGAGCGAGAGTGAAGTGTTTTGTTTGTACTGTTCCAATATATTCCCAAATTAGCGATCCCAAAATGTGGCGTTTATATTTAATCGCGATCCCATGGATCCGAAAGAGTCACATAGGCATCGTGCATCTTCAAAAACATATGGGTGCCCTCGTTTTTCCTCGCAGGATAAGTCGCCTGATCCACATAAAACTTCCGCGTCAGATTTCTGTAAGCCCTCTTTATATCCATTGCAGTCACCGTGGGGCTAATCTCCAGTACTTCATACAACTCCTTGGTTCCATGTAACCGACCTCTGAAATTGCCGCCTCTGCCAGCAGAGGCTTGCATTGTCTCACCTTGAAACACTGCTGAAATCTAATATTTCTGCTACTGGTGCTGCATTCCTCAGGCGACATATGCGCGGCCCATATGACCAGCGCTTAGCGATTCACTGTATGAGAAAACATTGGACGAAAATACAAGTAAAACAGCCATTACTGATATATAATTTTTCCACCTGTAAAACAAAGTGGCTATTGCTTTATATTTTTATTGATATACTGAACAACTCCTTGCAGAAAATATGGATAATCTAAAATTATTAAAGAAAAAATATTGACTTAGTTTGAAGAATAATTGTACAAATTTGTAAGAATTGAGAAAGAAAAATTGGAATGGAGAATGATTTTGATTTTTGGAAGTTTGTGCAATTATTCTTCAACTAGATCCGATCTTGCTATACTAATTTTACATGGTATCAGAGGTTTGATTACCCCTTAGCTGAGTTTGAGGGGGGTGTTGGAAGAATCAGGGCATCTATAGAATCCCTAATTTCCATCCTAGGATTCTAGTTACAGGTTTGGATAGTTCACTAATACCTGATGATTTTGGTGTAACTGCAAACCTCTTCATGGTATAGAGCCTTGACCCAGATTCGATGAGAGTGTTATAGGAATCACCGCACCTTTATGGTAGTGAACTTTCCAAACAAATAACTAAGATCCAAGGGTGGAAATTACTGATTCCGTAAAGATCCCAAGATTCCATAAAAAATCCCACAATAGAAATTACTGATTCTATAAAGATGCAGTAATTCCTCTAACAAATAAACCAGAATTGTAACTAAACAGAGCCGAATTCGCATATGAAAGAGTGATACATGGTAGAGTTATACAGAGCTTTCAATTAAGGGAAAGTTTCAATGATAAAGATGAAGCGCAGCAATTAGGAAAGAATAAGAGGAGACTAAAAGCTTTCAGGTATTACCTACGCTGTCTTGAAACCCAAAAACACAAAATATCTGCTTTGAAGTAGACTTAATTGCACTGGAGCCACGTAAGATGGGTTATAGCCTCTGCAGAATCGAGGGATGTTAAAGGGTCGACTCGGGCAAAACAAAACCCCTTTCAGACGGACAACAGTTTTAAGGGGATTGCCCATTGAATTGAATTGTTATCAAACCATTGCTCCGTCAAAACAAAATCTCTTCCATTTATAAGTAAGCCACCGGTCAGGGCCTGTACAGAGTTTAGGTGGGATGTTTCACCGTTCTTGTGGTTTAATCTTGAGCAACACTATGTACCTTTAAGAGCTATTCCCAACACCATATTCATTCTAAGAAAGTGAAAAAACATTACAATTCTGAAGGATATTCTCATATTCTTGTTCAATGACAAATCAGATTACTATATAACAATATAACAAAAGAGGCTATTGATAAAATTCATGTATTAAAAAGATGAATGTACACAGAGGAATGCGGTTTTTTTTTTGTAATATTTCTATACAGAATCGCCTTCCAGATTCAGATTACAGAGGAAGATCACCAACATTGATCTGTTTCCCAACTCCGCCCCATATGACCACGATATCTATATGCGGGAGCTCGTTCACTGGTCGCTTTACTCCATGTCCGGCCAGCGAAGCCCTGCACTTGACCCACAAGCTCCCGGTCATATTGAGAACGGTTTTGTGGATCCGAGAGAGTCACATACGCATTGTGTATCTTCAAAAATATCTGAGTTCTCTCGCTTTTTCCTTCAGGAGAAGTTGCCTGATCCGGATGAAACTCCCGCGCCAGAGTTCTGTAAGCCTTCTTTATCTCTTGAGAGGTCGCCGAAGGGCTTATTTCCAGTACTTCATAAAAATTCTTTGATTCCATGCGAGCTGACTCTGAAATTAGAGCCTCTGCTCCCGCCGAGGCCTGCAGTCCTCTAACCTTGAAACACCGCCCAAATCTAACATTTCTGCTCCAGTTGCTCCATACCGCGGGCGGTGTTTGGCGGCCCATATGACCAGCGCTCGGCGATTTACTGGATGAGAAAACATGTGAGGAATATACATGAGAGAAAGCCATTACGGGATATGATTCTGAACAGCAAGTGGGTATTACTTCTAAAAGACTGATATACTGAATCAGCTGCAGAAACTATGGATAAGGGATAATATAGGATGAAATGCGGAAGTCCTTTCACAAGGGTGAGGTTTTAATAATATAGACAAAAGAAGCCGAGGAAGATGCGGAGAAGAGGACAGATGTAAAGCTTTCAGTGCTCGCACAGTCTCAGTAACAGAAAACAAAATATCTTCATAAGAGCAGATCTGACCGCCACGTGTGATGTTACACAGTCGGTGGATTGTACCAAAAACACATAAACCCGTTTACGCGGAAACAGCGTCGAGAGGGTTTGCCCATCGTGAAATAAGATAATGTCCATAAAAATAAGGTTATTTGAAATTCAATTTCATTCATTAATAAACACAAAAGTTTTTTAATCACATTATTATAATTTTATAATAATAAATATATATATATATATATATGCTTTACATGGTATTTCAAGTATAAATACTGAAAATATAAAAGTCAATATTCTTTATATTATATATATATATATTTTTTATTGAAAATTGTTTGGATAATAGTATTATTGTTGCAATTTGGTAATGAAATTTTTTAAATAAAGTAGAGTTTGAAGTTTATTATAGATTTTTAGAGATCTTAGATTAATTTAAATGTCTCGTATTATCATTATGGAAATTTGATTTATGAATACATATAATATATATTGAATTATTATTTTGTGTTTAGATTAAGGTTAATTTATAGGTAAGATAGAAAAATGGTTTGTTTAATAATGAAATTGTGTTATTTAGATTATTAAAAACTAAATTCAAATATTTATTAGAATAGTGTAATTTTTATAATATACTTTTACTTTCAACTTCTTCTTCTTTTTTTAATTGAATCACTTTCAACTTTTTTCCATGAAATTTGAATCCAAAACATAATAGAGATTAAATTTATCTCAAATAATAAAAAGATAATTTAATATAACTTGATTACCTTCCTCTATTCAAATTAACTAACAAATAACATCACAAAACCAAAAGTGATTTTTAAATATTTTTAATAAATAAAGCGACAAAATGGAAATAAAGCGAATTGAATAAATTTGAATGAATTATTAATCCTAGTCAATGCATATGTTTTATCAATGTTGTTTCTATGCAGAATCGCCTTCAAAACTCATATTACAGAAGAAGATTAACAACATTGATATGTTCCCAACTTCGCTCGCACATTTTTTTTTTTTCAGAAATAAAAAAACACTGGATTGTTTAATGTTCCAGTACATATTTGATATCTTTTTTAGTATAGATCAGAACTTCCAATATATAGCTTAGTATTTTTATCATGTTCTATTTTTCCTAGTGATCTTCCATATACATCAGTTTCAAAAAATATCCCAAATATGTCTCTTTAACAGGTCAAAACATAAAAAAATAAAGTGACCTTTTAGTAAACAGTTCTAGCTATTTCATAGTTCCACTTAAAACAAAAGCAGTTTCTTCTATCATATCGCATCCCAAAAGCCTGTACCAACATATCAGAGACAGTTCATAACAGAGAGGAAATTCTGTTGTGATGGGAACACGTAGTGATAGTATTCGCCTCCCAGAAAAACTCGGCATAGGAAAAACATTCTGACCCAACAAAAAGTATTTGTATTCCAGCCCCCCAGACATCATAGTAGCTAGTGAAATGTAGAGATAATGAGTATCTCCCCAAAACATATAGTCCATAGAAAACTCACCGGAGAAAACTCAGCTTAATAAAATGTTACCTCTCCTTTAGCACCTTCTCCATCTGAAGTCGTCAGCTCATAATGCATGATCCCAAATGTTCCAGCCAACCCTTTTTTTGATAATCTATCCGCCTGTGTGTTCTTTTCACGATAGATATGACTAAACCGAATGGAGGTAAAAGATTTTCTTATTGCTTTTATACGCTCCATCCATGTCGTTAGATTTCCAGGAATAAGTTTTGTATCCTTATTTAAATGGTCTATAAGAACCTTTGAATCTTCATAGACCCAAATGGTCTCAATGCATAGTTGTGAGGCAAACTAGAGTAATCCCCACAATGCCAGTACTTCTGCTCTCGTGTTCGTCCCAATGCCCCCATGCCAATAAATCTTGTAATGACAGGTTGGCGATATCATTAACCAAGCACCACAACCACATCTGGATAGTTGTGATGCACCGTCAAAAATCTTGTTGTATATAGTATTTCAACAGGTCTCAATCGAATTGAGAGGTCCACCGAAGGTTTTAAATCTGTTTTCATCCTTTCCCAACACTGAATAATATTACCAGCAATTTTCTCCGGACTACTACATACCTCCTCAAATATCCACTTATTCTGACAAACCTAGATAGACCAGTGGTAAAGTGCTGGTATATTTCTGATTGTAATATTCTTTTTCTGCTACCAAAGTATGAAATCACCAGTATTATCCAATGTGGGGAAACTCAGCTTGAAATATGCACATATTAGTTTTAAAACCTGCCTGGCAAAAACACAGTTGTAGAAAATATGTGAGTTGTTTTCCCCTGCCTTCATGCATAACTTTCAGATACCTAGACCAATCTTACCGAGCTCCTATTTAAGTTTTCCCATGTAGGGTTTTTATCCATCAAGACAAGCCATAAAAAGAGCTTCATCTTCAGTTGTGCATTATTATTCCATACGTGTCTATATATTCCGCTTTCCGGTTGCTGACTTTCCTGCATAATCAGTCTTCTATATATATCTTCTACCACCGTCATTCCATCCTTGGTCGAGCCTTCCCATGTCACCCTGTCCCCCCTTCTATCCACAATTAAACCCCAGCTCTGAAGGTCTTCCGAATATGCTTCCCATTCTCCCTTCAGATGGATCAGTAGGTTTATATTTTCTTACGACAACCAATTCAGAATTCCCTCATGCACCTCCTTTTGTAATTGATAGAGATAGAACAAACCTTTTCCATTCAGATGTCTAATTAATTGGCTGCTCATAGTAACTGTTGTCGGTGTCCCTATAATTCTCGGATGACCGATGTGTATTTTTCCCCCGTCCCCAAATTTCCAGCGTAGGAATTTTGAGAACCTCAGCCATGTCTGCCAGAAACCATTCCAGATACATGATCCCCCTTTTTTATCTCACCACCCTAACAGGAAAAGTTCCTCCACACAAGCCTCTCCTAGATATTTAAATTTCAGGATCTCACTCCAGATCCCATTTATCATCAGTCCTCGCCAAAATGTTTTCATAAGCAGCGCTCGGCCAAAATTGTGTACATCTTTTAGCCCCCAACCCCCACTGTTTATGGGTTGCATTATCATATCCCATCGTGCCAAGTGATAGCTTCCTTTCTCTTTCTTACCGCCCCGTAAAAATTCTATCATTTTTATTCTAATATCATTCAGAATCCTGCACGGGATAATATAAATATGTGCCCAGTAAACCAAATATTGTTGTAACACCGTTTGGACCAGCACTAGTCTTCCGCCCGCACATGACCATAGTCCATTGGTCATTTTACTCCACGCCTAGCATTTGATTTAAAAGGAGTCATTTTTATTTTGGAAAAATTTTTGTTTCCAACATTCCAAAATATTCCTAAAATTAGCGATCTAAATAAATTCAACTCAATCTGGAATTAGATCGACCAGAAAAATTCAACACCTTCTGGAATTAGATTGACCAGAGTGAGAGTGAAGTCATTAAATATCGGTGAGGTTTCAATTATTTAGACAAAACGAAGCGGAGGAAGATGCGGAGAAGGGGACAGGAGATGTAAAGCTTTAAAGGGTCGCACAGTCTTCGTATGGTAAACCAAAAATATCTTCATATGAGAAGATTTGGTGAAGGTCACATATTAGTTTATGGGATGACAACCGTATCATAATTTTTGTGCTTGGCCTTCTTTATATATCGAAATCCTTCGTAAATAATGTAGTTATAACTTAATTTACTGGTATTTTTATGGAAGAGTCCTTTTTTCGACGAAATGAAAGCTAATGGGACAGCTTTTTCCGGCTTTCTAGGTAGGAGGTGGACCCCGCCCAACTCGAACGACGACGGCAACAAAACCCGGCGACGGCATCCTAACTCGTCTCCAGTGGACCCCGCGCCCTTGCCTCCGCCACCTCGCTCCCTCCACACCACTCCTCTCCCCTTCGCTCCCCCGCACACTTGGCAAAGATTTGAAATTTGAATTTCGACTATTTGCACTAATAATAACAGGGAATTTCATTGTTATGCCCATTTGTGTTCATGTGGGTCAGCTCTTTCAAGATTTTAATGCTCTTTTTGGAAGTGGGTCCTCTTGCAATGCCATGGGAAAGATCGAATCTCTTTCATTTCATGGCCGTAGATTTTTTTCCCATCATGGTTCGTCACTCCAGATCGAATAACGATTCTCAGACAAAATTTTTCAATTCAACTACCTTGATCAAAGTGATTGTAGTAGGATTTCTTTTATTAGTAGTCTTATATCTGTATTCATTCCAAAATCAGATTCCCCATGGTTTGATCTTTGTGCTTTATGGGGTTCACATTTTCTTGTTTCTTGATGTATCTATGGTCAGTGTGACAGCTATGGTAGATGCATGCCTGGGAGCAGAATTAGAACCCCAATTCAATAGGCCCTATCTTCCTACATCCCTGGAAGATTTCTGGAGCAAGAGATGGAATCTCGTTGTATCAAATATTCTCCGCCAATCTGTGTATGATCCTATATTGCACATCTGCTGGAAAACCCCCCATAAGCAATCAGAGAAGAAAAATGAGAATCCTCCTCTCTGGGCTCGAGCAGTTGCAGTGATGATGACATTTGTAGTTTTTGGATTGATGTAAGAACTGATGCTCTATTGATATGCTATGCTGTAGTTTCTGGGAAGTTGCAGCTTTCTTTATCTTCCATGGTTTCTGTACAGTCATTGAGATTGGTTTGAGAAGAAGCAGCCTCTCTCGTTACATCAAATTACCAAGATTTATTGCAGTGCCTTTGGTTTTCATATTCATGTGCATAACAGGAATTTGGCTCTTCTTTCCAAGTTTCACGAGATCTGGAGCTGATATAAAGGCCATTAATGAGTATGAGTTTTTCATAAAATATTTCTTTCCAGCAAGTGTGCAAAATTGATATTGCAATTCCCTGCCATTGCCATAGACTTAAAGGCCATCTGTTTAGTAATAACTGAGCATTTGTTTCATGACAAAGTCTTATATTTTTCAGATTACACTGTTGATTTTCTATAGTTAAACTTTGTGCTTCCAAGTGAAGTACACAAAAAAAGACGTGGACTTAAAGCATGGAATCTTCTAAAATATGTGTATCGACTCCCCTGCAATAATTGAACCAAATTTATGGTGTAGGGGAACAATTAATGGGCTTATTAGGTGGTTAACTGAGATGGAATTTTCCTTTGCCTGTCAAATATAGTAAAAAAATTCTTCTCCTATCAACATTGTGTGTTAAAATGATTAAATAGGTATTAGAGTTGCATAAATTATCAACATTGTGGGTCACTAGGGGAATTTCGAGGTCTAAAATGGGCCTCCTAAGGAAATAATAAAATAATAGCTAAACCAATAAAATATTATTTATGAATTTTCAATTCACTTTTTGCACCACAGTTAATGTAACTATAGTTAAATTCAATTCAAAAGTTGCACCAAAATATAATTTAATAAAAAAAATGTATTGATGTAACTATAAATAAGAATGAATTTTTCAAAAAAAATTCATTATCATTGAACAACTAATGCATTTGTCTTTTGTACTTAAATAACTTAAAATAAAATATAAATATAAATTTATAAAATCTTAATTATATTAAATGCTATTAATTAAAATTTATATTATTTAAATTGTATAAGAACATGTAATTAATATAATATATAAAAATAATATAATATAATAAATGTATAGGGATATGCATTGTTTCTTTTAGGAAATATGAAATGACAATAATATATTTTTATTCAAAAAGTGTGAAATGACATTTATTATGAGTAATTTACTTTGACTTTAAAAATGTGACACTACCATGGTTAACAAGTTTCTATATAGTGAAATGTAGCCAAGTAGTACCTTTAACTCAGTACCTCAACCATTAGGGATGATGTCATCCCATAAAATGTGATTGGTTCTCATAAAGTGAATTTTGATTGTACATTTTCCTTAGGAGGCCCATTTTAGACCTCAAAATTCCCCTAATGTAAAATGATTAAAATGGGCATTAGAGTTGCAGAAACTATCAAATTTGATAGGCACTTCATATTTCAATTGGCTAGTTAAGATCTCCCAAGTCATGCGGAAAACATGGGTTCCTAGGAATCACGAAGTTACATCTAAATCCTCAGTTTTATTACCTCAAAATTAAGTCTGATAGATTCCTTTCACACACAAATAGTAGGCTTGTTGGGACTGGGAAAATTTAAGCCTTGTAACAGTTCACACATATGAAACAATGACTGTAATCATATGAAACAAGCGACAACAGAATGAAAAAGCACAATCACATGACATATGCCATTTTTTACTCAAAATTAAGTCTAATAGATTCCTTTCACACACAAGTAGTAGGCTTGTTGAGACCGGGAAAATTTAAGCCTTGTACCAGTTTACACATGAAACGATGACTGTCATCATATGAAACAAGCGACAACAGAGTGAAAAAGCACAATCACATGACATATGTCATTTTTTTGGGTTTCACTAGTTGGATGCTTTTACTTATCTCTTTTATTTGACATTACAGTGACAGGAGAGTGAAAAAAACTCAATGACATGGAATATGTCATCTATTTTTTGTTTCACTAATTGGATGCCTACTTGTCTCATTGATTTGACATTATTGGGATGCTTACCTATCACATGGCATATATCATCTGTTTTTTTTTTCTTCATTAATTGGATTCTCAACATGTTAAAAAATAGATAAATAGTTTTAACTTATGATACAAATCCTGTAGGCGTTGGAAAATCGTTTTCCAGCGCTTCCTGTAGGTGCTGGAAAATGATTTTCTAGCGCCTATAGGATTTGTATCCTTGAGAAACACACTTGTCCAAAGAGTGTTGTTACTATTCAAGGTCATTGCTATGGTGATATTTCCAAGTACACGGCAGAGAGAGGCACACAAGTATGGACTGTTGATTGCCCATGTGGCACAAGGGAGGATGATGGAGAGAGAATGATTGCCTGCGATAATTGTGAGGTTTGGAAGCACACTAGATGTGTTGATATTTAAGAGTCAGAGGATGTTCCAACAGAATACATGTGTGAAGATTCAAATGATAATTCTTTAGAAGTTGATTATGATTCTGACTCTAGTGAAATTATATTATGATAAAAAATTCTACTAGCAGATATACTTGTTAGATTGTCAGGTAATTTTCTGAGTATGGAGTGTCTCTTGAGGCTCATGGGTATGTCTTTTTGCACTCATCAAGAAATAGTAGGATTAGATTACATGCGTGATGAACATTGTAATGGAGAGGATGTTTGTTAAATGAAATTGGAGCATACATAAAAAATGACTAGTATGATATAAGCTGCCAACATACATAAAACTGTATCACACAGAAACCATTCAACATACAATATTAGTGCAGTTCACTTTGTTACATGGTCAAACTAACATTCATTTTCACTCTTGTTGCACAATGTTTGTTTCTCAAACATTATTTAAGTAAAATGTGACACTAATAATGTTTTATTGCCCTTGTTTTACCATTTCTTTGAGGGACAAAATGTCATATGGGTAGTTTTGGATTTGATGTTTTGAAATCCGTACATGTGAGTTATTGATTTACCCTAAATAAGGATGCCCAAGGTTTTCCATTTTGGGATTTCTAAACTAACCCATTCTCTTAAGATCACTATATTTATGTTGCCATGAGCACTCGTAAAAGTTTAAGGTTGAACTGAAAGAATGTTTTAACTTTTATGTTTTACTTAATAAACAATTCATCTTGTTCAGATACATGTCAATCATTTATGGCTTCTTTACATCTTATGCTTATGTGGATGCATTGGCATATCTCAAATAATGATCTAGCAGAGTGTTAATATCTCATATCTGAACGCAATTGTTGAACAACTACATAGGTAACAAGATCTAGAATTTATCAAATTTCTAAAAATAAATATTTATTTTCGATATTATATATTTTTGGGGGAAAAGAATTCCAAAATAATGAACTCAATTATTCTACTCCATTTTAATTGAATTCTACACTTCTCTAATATAAGAAAAGAACACTTCTGAAAATATATAATATGTTATTGAGAATTTTGTCAAAATGGTACATATTTATATAAATAAAAATGGTTAAAAAGATATCAGTTATGAATTCAATTATTTATATTTATATTAATTTACATTTCTTTTTCCTTTCCATAATGTACAATGTGAAAAACTCAATAAATATTTTACTAAAACACATGATGTACATCAAATTTTCTAAAGTTATAACTAACCACTGTAAAACCTGAAACCTATGTATGTTTTTTCAAAATGCAAATGATTATTTTTTGACAAATAAAAATGATAGGGTCATATAGTTCTCAATGAGTGTCTTCCATTTTCCTCTTTAATTTCTGTCCAACCCCTTCTCATCAACATTTGTAGCATATTGTTTAAAGCTGGTGAAATCTCAAGGAATATTGCCCTGTCATTCCCCAACCTGATTATTCAAAGAGATTTGTTTTTGTTTCTTTTTCTCCAATCTAAATATTTTTTCTTCTCACACTCCCTCAAGAAGACGGTAGGCAAACAGAAATTCACCTCTTTTGCATTTGGCACTCCCTGAAAGGGACGTTAGGCAAAGATAAATTTGCCTGGGAGACTGAAATTCACCTCTTTGGGTTCTTCCAATACCTGAAGGGATACTCGAAGAGAAATTTTCTCGAGAGGGAAGCCACATCACAAAATGATTAGGGCCATTTACATTGAAGATTTAACAAGTAATTTGGGCTTATAATTTACTTAGATATATTGGAATTAAAAGAAGTACATTTTACAGGAACCACATTACAAGATGATTAAGGTCATTTACATTTAAGGCTATTTCTAGCAATATTGTTTTAACACCAGTTGCTTTGAGAGTGCTAGAGTATAGATCTCAACATCTACACAATTTTTACATTCTAAGTCCACGTAACTTGTATCCCTGAGTTCTGAGTTGCATATAATGTCGAAGTTTCATCGACTCATAATCAAGTTTTTTAATTTGTCAAATACGTTTTTGACTTTCAAGGGCTCACTATAGACATGTAAACCTTTTTCAGTGCCACTGCAAACCTCCTTCAAGCTACCTGTATGAAAGTAACTAGCTAAAATCAAAGTCAAAACATATCAAAATCAATATCTCTGTTTATTGTCTGTACAGTGGAAATACAAAATCGTCTCAAAATCCAAATTTCCACAGCTTTGTCTAGAAAGTCAAAATCATCTCGAAGTCAAATTCTCTATTTTTTTCCGGAGAGACTTTGTACAGGACACACTGAAATTCTTTGAATTGTATAGCCTCTCTAATGTGATAAAGGGTAATAATCAAAATCAAAATTCTCCATCTTTGGCCTAAAGAGACGCTCGAACATCAAACGCAGAATTTTCTTAATGTGATTAGGGTACTAATCAAAATTAAATTCTCTATTTATTGTCAGGAGGGACACTTTGTAAATAGGGCACTAATTCGTTTCATTGGTAATAACCTCTATAATGTGATTATGGTAAAATAATAAATTATTTACCTGCACATTCAATTTCAAAACCCGTCTGATATGAAATGGATTTTACTATGGACTCAAATTTAGAATGGCACAAAAATAATGAACATCATATTATATTAATTTAATTAAAAAGCACAAAAATAAAATACTAATCCATTTGAACCCCATAGCTTTTAAACAACAACAAGTTAAAAACTTTTATTTTAATCTCTGAAGCCTGAAGCTTTTAAACAACAAGAACTCTACAACTATTGTGTAAATCTTTGATCCAAGGTTGAGATGGATCAATGCTAGAGATGGATCATTGCTAGTTTAACTACATGTCAATATTACTACATTCATCGTTTAAAAATATTCGTAACATCATTTAAACATTAAATAAAATCTTATTTGAATGAGAATTTTCCAACTTGATCACAAAAATGTATTCATAAACCCATCTGCAAAAATCCATTCACTGTTTCAAGGGGACTAAACCTAGTATGCCCAATTCTAGGCAACAAGTCATTTCCAATCAGGACGAGGAGAAGAAAGTTCATGCAAATTGAATTTGATTTTGCTCCATTTACTTTGATGAAGCAGAAAATTTGCTCAAGGCTTCTAAAATTTTTTGTGCAGAAACAGGACACAAACACAGACACATATACACGCACGAAAACCATAATAGTGACAAATGTTTTTGTTAACATGAACTGCAGTTTCCAATTGGATTTTACGTTTAAGCTGTAGAATGACATAACAGTAAAATGGAAAAACTCGTCTCGCGCTTTAATTGAAATAATTTTGTGGGATTTTTTATAGTATTTGAGAAATTCAGTTATAAAGTAAAACTCTACTTTAAAATTCCTATAAGGGCGGGCAAGAAAAGATATCATCCCAAACTTATAAGAAACATCGTGTTACTGTGATTTGAAAGATTTCAAACAAGATTGATTGAGATTCAAACATGATAACTTAATTAATTAGACAAAATGTGGGTGCAGGAGGTCCAAGCCTTAAGAAAATCTGGCCGACTACACTAAAGAATTTTCCAGTGCATCCTTAAAAATAAATAAATACAATACATTGAAGAAAATTTTCTTTCAATGAGCATTGAATATCCAAGTTGTAGAATAAGACCAGACAGATTATAAACACTGCACCATTCATGTTAGGGGGCTTCGACAGTGGAAACGGCAGCGGCAAAAACATTGGCTTAGAAAATGCGTCCAGACTATTTACTGGCACGAATAGTCGAAATTTAAATTTCAAATATCTCAGTGCGGGGGAGCGGAGGGGAGAGGAGCGACACAGAGGGAGCGAGGTGGCGGAGGCAGGGGCGCGGGGTCCACCAGAGACGAGTTGGGATGTCGTCGCCGGGTTCTGTTTTCGTCGCTGTTTGAGTTTGGCGGGGTGCACCTCCTATCCGAAAAGTCACAGGGGTCACTAGAGGGAGATGTCCCATCAGCCGGAGACGGGCTCCATTTCATCGAACGAAAGACTCTTCCTATTTTTACTCCCTGGAGAATGGATAAGGGAGAAAAACAATATGCATAGTTGTTATATGTAGTTGTCAAGACCGAGAAGATATCTATATGTTGTGACGAGGGACGAGTCTAAATCACATTGTTGGACGAAACGAAACCATTCAAGAAGTTATTTGAAGGCTGAATTGCAGAGCTGTAGATTTTTTTTCTCTATAGTCATTAGAGAGCATTATTTGCAGTGCCACCACTAAGGAGCAACAACAGTGGATCTCATCTGATATCTCGTCGTGAAGTTTCTAAGGCCGTAGGCCTCATGCGCGATTACATTGGCTTGGAAAAGGAGAGAATCACAAAAGTGACTTGCAACTGATGTGAAGTCGAGGAGCCTCTTTAGGTGTGCGTTGAAGTGTTCTTTAAACATTGCCAGGGTCTCATTATTTTATCATAGTAGGACCCAGAACTCGAAGAACTTAAATAGTCTGATTTTATGGTGGGCGAGATTATTAAATGTTTTTAAATATTTCTAACCTCCCACTTATGATTCTGAGTGAGCCATTCGATTTGGTATGGTGGATAATTATATCGATTAACATGTAAATCCTCCGTCATTTAATTAAAGTAATTACTCCTATTTAGTTGAATAAAAAAAAAAGGAGAGGAGGGGCAACTTATTTCTTGTGAAGCTTTAATAATATGGATACAACCAAGATTATGTTTAAGACATGAAGAATTAGTGTATTTTCTTTCTTTGGTATGGGAAAGGATGGATAATCTTGAACAAACCTTGGAAAGCACTAAGAAATTTTTTGATGAGATAGTGAGAATATATAGTCCTTTACTCAGCAATATCTCCTTAGGCCAAAAATATGGTCAAAGCAGCATACTATTCTCGAAAAGAGTCCATGTTATTTTGCAATCAAAACACCAATGGGTAGTGAAGGAAGGATAGGGAAGAGGAGCTAAGCTCTTCGCACTTGGATCTGAATTGAAATGAGAAAAGTCAGTGATAGAACTTCATAAATTAGAGGAATTAGATGCATGTATCTTCAAGATGGGGCAACCACAATGGAAAAAACTCAGTTGGGCTCTCAAGCCATCCATGCTTGCATTGATTCAACCCAAACCCTGGGAACATCCTTGTGAATAGGTCAGGCTCACAGTTGCTTCTTATCTCGACGGGATCATAACATTAACATAATCACTACTACCTTACAATAATGATATCATGTGGGAGATATTGCAGTTGATAGTGGAAGCCCTTCAAGGGTTGAACAACATCATGCTTCCTGCCTTCAAAAGTAGCGGAGAATATTTGAACTCATGGCAGAGTTTAGCTTTGGAACCTTCATGCTAAATATGGAATGTGACAACTTAATCTTTCAAGTATTCCAGAAATTTTACACCAATATTACATCAGCTCATCCAGACTGTGTCAAAAAAAACATGCAAAAGATTGTGTCCTTGTTCCTAGAAGGAGATGCCTACGTCTGCAAGATACTGAGATCCAATTTTTTTACCATTTGGAGGAAGGAACTAATTGTATCACCAGCTGCCTGTGATCTAGTGGAGAAGTTGGTCATGCAAAACTTAAAAAATTTCAGAAGGGTGTTGACTAAGAAGGAGCTTAAAATGATCAACGGAGGAAGCAAGAAAAAAGGTAGTAAAACCTACAGTAAGAAAAAACTAGCAAGGAAGGGACTATGTTTATTTTCAAGGAACCTTGGGCACTCAACCATTCATGTCTGGGTGATATGGAGGAAATAGGGCATAACAACTTGAGACTCCTTCGGATCATGGGGATTCATCTATAGTTGGGTTCATCGGTTTTTAAGAGAGCACCCATGAAGGATCCGAGCAGTCAAGTACACATGGTGAGCAAAAACACAATGTTTTTCAGAGATACTTGGAGGACAAGCCAATGGTAATCAATCAACTTAACAAAGTACATGGGGAAAGGAAGGAGATAATGCCTCCTAACGATTAGGTAGACTCTTGTACTGTTGAATCCTTGGATATCCAGAAGGACATCCATAAAGAGTATGGGCAGTCAGTTGTAGATAACCGTCCACTAGAACATTCTTGTTTGACAACCAGAGAGGGTGACCAACAGATTGTAACCACACGTGGAGAAGGCTAAGAAGAAGGCATCCAAGGAGACTCAATTGAAGAGCTAGTAGTAATAAACCAAAAGGATGAGCATGATCATGAGGGGAAACATGACAAATATAGTATTCAGGATGATCCATTTATGGAGAGTTAATCAAAGGTTTAAGCTGGAGCTATGAAAATTGAGCATCTGGTGCGGAAAGATATAGAGGCATTCAACAAGGCACCCGAATTTCTAGTAGATGAAGGTTGGGAAAATATCATGCATTTCAAGACATATCTTATGATGTTGAAGCAAAGAGTCTGGAAATCCCGAGACACTGTCTTATAGGAGAATAGGAAAATTGAGGAGCTCATAAGGGTAAGTGTCGAATCAATGGAAAAGTTGTCTAGTGTTGAGGAACGACTCAAGTCCCTCATAAGACAACAAGAGGAGTACAATTGGGAGTTCCAGAGCATCCCTATACATGAGTACATAGATAAGGCTTGCAACGCCACCAACCCACCTTTATACATTAAGGAGCGCAGGGCAGAATTCTCCAAATGGATCATGTTTGGTGACCATGTAGAGCAACATGAGTTGAGCATTAGAGAACATCAACGTGGTAGACTTATTCTATGTGTAGGAATTCATGCATTGGATTGACAAGAGATTTTGAGTTGGAACTCTATTAATGGGATGATTCCTAGGAGGATACTCTTAGCCAAGGGCATATTGCAACTTGGGACCTTAAGCATGGCCAGTAATGGATGGCTAAGATGGTATCATAACCCACATGTCCCAGGACTTAGGTGGCATTGGGATCTAGGAGAATCTATTGGGGGAAGGATTGGTTGTATGATTGTTTGGGATCCAGGTGAACCTATCAAAGGAAGGACTGGTTGGAGGATTTTTTGGGATCCAGGTATCGAAGGATCTATTCAAGGTCATTTAGCATGAAGGCATAGAATAACACACTGGGTTGTATGGGATCTTGGTATCAATGTACAAATTCTTCTGTTGTGGATAGAAGTGGATTGCTTGAGGGCAAGCAATCTTTGGGTAGGAGGATTTTAATATTCCCTTTTCATGATGTCGTCAAAATGGACGCAACTGATCCATGGTACTTACCATGGTATTTTCCCATGGGATCTTCCCATAGTATTTGCCTTCGTTTTTGGAGGGAAAATAATAAAATTAGGTTTCTAGAAAATCCCTCGAACCTACTAAAGGGGATAGGAGCCAGGAATTTGGATCCTCTTGAGTGTATCTATGTTACTGTGTTTTTATTCAGAAATTGATGTAGCAAGTTCCAGTTTGATCCGAGCGACGAAAACCCTGTGGGTAAGATTTGTTTGGTGGATCCATTTAGGGTCTATGATTGTGCTTCAGTTTTTTCAGTAGTATTTTTGAGTAGCCATGCATGCCATCTAGCACGAAGGTTCCATGGTTAATCATTCTGGCATGTATCACTTTCAAATAATAATAAAAATAAGGGCGACATCTTTTTAGATCCCTTGTGTTTTGTGTTTGGCTTGTTAGTATTTATATTAGAACACTGAAATGTTCCAGATTTATTAATTAATTAGTTCTTTGGGATCTTACACAGATTTTTTATAAAATTATGTTCAAAGTATGTCCGATTGATAGATTTTATAAAACATAATGATAGAAATTTAGAAGAGAGCAGAGAGATTTTACCCAACACAAATCTCACATTGATATTTTTATTGATCCCAAAGGTTACACCCACACACACACACACACACACACACACACACATATATATATATAGGATACAAATTATTGAATTCGACTAATCCAGATCATGACTAGAAGTCATACATTAATGGAAACAAAAACATCTAGATTGACTCCTCGTGCCTCTTAATCATAGCGACACATGACATGGAAGCATTACTTCCAACACCCTCCCTTGATGCTTACATGTAACAAATATAAAAACACACATTACAACAATAAATGAAACTGTCACATTTGTTTGATATGGTCATCACTAGCATTTGAATCCACTCGGAAATCTCACAGTTTGCTCTCTTTTCTTCACCACACTTTCGAGCTTCCCACTTGATCCATTTAAGACATAACCGTTTCAGACCATCGTTAATGTGCTTTGTAGAATTGACTCTTCTCAACCTCTCAGAGCGCAACGAGTCAGTATCCATACTGAACCATCCAATGGGAGTGCCACCATTCTTTGAATCCACGACCCTCCACTGCCTTTATTAGTTATCTAGGATAACATTATGGGTACAGAATGTCTTCAAGAGACAATTATACAATTTGACCTTGTATGAAATAACTTGTACTGAAGCTCCCAGAGCACGATGGGTCACACAAGCTTGACCTTATTAAGAACTACTTATGACTAATGATCCCATAGAAAAGCATGTCACATTAGTTTGTTAAATATTTAGCCTATTCTTTGTAGTTCTCCATCAATTTTACATTACATTAGACAATAGAAATAACACCCCACAACTGCACCATAACCATTTTTTTTATCATATAATCACAACACAATAATAAAACTGCTACTTTAGCTCACACCACATACTAGAACAAACAAACACACAAAATCCACCGCACTAATTTGAAAAAGTCGACATAGAAAAAAAATATGCACATGTACAATGTTCTGGATGACCTCCACTGCCTGTCGCCCGTCTACCAACTTCGTCTACCAATACTTCAACTGAAATCTTCCACGGCTCCACACAAAGTCATTCTTCTTATTTTTTTATTTTATTCCAACCTGTCTGATTTTAGCTTCATCGTGTCGAGACATCAGCCAATGCAACTCATAAGATCATGTCTCTGTGACTGGAAAACCCTAGAATAAAACTTTTGACGACGTAATGATTACCGTGAGGAGGTTAAGGATGTTGTAATATTGTGGATACAAAGAAATAAATATCTCATCCACATCCTTACTTGCCATTAGAACATGATGCACCACTATCCAATTTGAGTCAGCATCTCTCATCCTTGGTTATTGTGGGAGGATCCTCCAATGTAGATTTCAGAGCCTATGTATGCCGAGATCGTCTTAGCAACAGTTCCATATGGGGAGACTTGTGTTTGATTCTGGAAATAATGGCCTCAACATTCTCTGCCTCCACAGGGTGTTGAATTGAACCATCCCCTTGACTGACTTTCCACGTGGGGAGACTTGTGTTTGATTCTGGAAATAATGGCCTCAACATTATCCGTCTCCACAGGGTGTTGAATTGAACCATCCCCTTGAATGACTTTCCACGTGGGGAGACTTGTGTTTGATTCTGGAAATAATGGCCTCAACATTCTCCGCCTCCACAGGGTGTTGAATTGAACCATCCCCCTGACTGACTTTCCACGTGGGGAGACTTGTGTTTGATTCTGGAAATAATGGCCTCAACATTCTCCACCTCCACAGGGTGTTGAATTGAACCATCCCCTTGAATGACTTTCCACGTGGGGAGACTTGTGTTTGATTCTAGAAATAATGGCCTCAACATTCTCCGCCTCCACAGGGTGTTGAATTGAACCATCCCCTTGACTGACTTATGCTTCGAATTTTTTTCTAGAAGCCTGTCCACCAGATCAGTTATTGTAACCATGTGCATTAGTTCTGCCTTTTTGGACGGAGCCAGAACTTTTCTTGAGGTACGATTGAATTCACGTCCTATGGTTCTCCTATGACTGGTTCAATTCAAAATACTAAAACTCCATTAAAAAAATAAGGTACTGTGAGAGAATAGTGGAAAATAAATTATATATATATAATTTGTTTTATGTATTGTTTCTTTCTTTTTTTTCTATTATTTTGTAAATTTGGTAGGACCTCTCTATTTTCTATTTATAATTGTAAGGCAGGTTACAAAAATATAAAATCAAGTCTGTGGCCTCAACCTGCCCGTAGGAAACCAGGTCTGTTGGCCACCTTAAAACATGAAAAGCAAACCAAAATTGAAATTGTTTCATCCGTCTATAAGCCGCATGAGCTATCTGTCTTATTACAGAAATATCAACATACTGATGAAATAAAAGAAGTTCATACAAGACCGATAATTGCATCAAAAAGCATGATAAAGAAAACAACTAGCCATTAGATGAATAAACTGGCGCTGGGTCTTTCACTGTGAACCCAGGCATATCAACTTGCTGTATGTTGTTTTTATATATAAAAAATCAACTTATTTATATTTTTTGTTTTCAAAAAAAATAATAAATAAAATACATTATGAAAATACTAAAAAAAATATATTTTTCCATTTAACGAAATAATAATTTATTGAAATTTCAAAAATTAAATAACAATTACATTTTTTTCTTAACTTTATATTTGAAATTAAATTCCGTCAATTAAAAAAAACAAAAGACTTTTAATCACATTATTATAATTTTATAATAAGAAATAATAAAAATATAAAATTCTTTATTTTTTTATATTATATATGTTTTACATGATATTTTACGAAAATTACTAAAAATATAAAATTCAATATTTTTTATATTATATATATTTTTTTATTAAAAATTGTTTGGATAATATCATTATTGTTGCAAAAAAATTTTAATTATTGAAAATAGTTTAAATAATAATATTATTATTACAATTATTAATAGTTTAAATAATAGTTTAAATAATTATTATTATTTTGTGTTTAGGTTAGTGTTAATTTATATGTTATATAGAAAAATGGTTTGTTTAACAATGAAATTGTGTTATTGGAATTGTTTAAAATTAAACACCTTCTGGAACTAGATTGACCAAAGAGAGTGAAGTTTAGTTTTTACCATCCCACTATATTTCCAAATTAGCGATCCAAATAAATTCAACAACCAAAATGTGGGGTTTTATATTAATGGCGGTCCCATGGATCCGAAAAAGTCACATAGGCATTCTGCATCTTAAAAAACATAGGGGTGCCCTCGTTTTTTGTTGCAGGATAAGTCGCCCGATCCACATAAAACTTCCGCATCAGATTTCTGTAAGCCCTCTTTATATCCATTGCAATCACTGTGGGGCTAATCTCCAGTACTTCATACAATTAAAATTCACTATGCAAACTATATTCTATTAATCAATACAGTTGCATATATACCTCTAAACTCCTGCATAAGCTATCTTGGACGCACAATAAGTTGGTTGAGAGAATATCTCAACCTCACACCAAACTAGGAACTTAGTTTTAGCTAACTCCTATTGAATAGGAATAGACTCTATACATAGATAGTCACAACTGAAGACAAGTAGGAAGTACATATTCCAACACACCCCCTTAATGACCACTTGTCTCGATATCACTTCACAAAATCTAGTTGTGGTCAAACATAACAAAAAGGATATGTCGACGTCCATATAAAGGAGCAACCATCCACCAGAATGCATGGGTACCAACCACTGCAACTGCTGGTCTCGTAGGATGTCCTTCACATACATGGTCCTGTCAACCATTATCACTGCATACATGTACCTGTATCTACAGATCCCCCTCCAACGTGGGTTTTATCGGATGACCCGTAACCATGCTCTTCCTTCATCGGTGAACTCTCACCGGAAGTAGATCTGTCTTAGATCTCTTTGGCAAACTTTTACTGGATCCCTTCATCGGCGACCTTGCACCGGATTTCTTCATCAGCGACCTTGCACTGGATTTCTTTATCGGCGACCTTGCACCGGATTTCTTCATCGATGACCTTGCACTAGATCTCTTCACTATTACACGTGGTTTCTAGCTGACTACAAACCGACACTGCAAAATGGTTTCTGGCTGACCATGAACCTGTAATTACGAAGTGGTTTTGAGATTACCACGAACTTTTACGGGGATACACATGCCTTTACAAGGCTTACATACTCCAATTCTTGGAGTTACCAGGTACATATAATGACCACTACAAAACCATCGTAGACTTGCTTACCATTCAACTCTGTGACTCATTATACAACATGCTATTGAGTCTATTCCAAGAAACTCACACAAACTCAATTGTCCATCATCTTTTTCCGCTCACCATACCATTCATAGGTTTGAATATTTCTATCATAGATTTTGTACTTTTGAATTTTGGATATACTGGTCTTGAATATCTATGCTATACCTATCATTAGTTAGAGTCACGAATTCTAAAAAATTGACTTCATATTGAGGTCGTGAATCTCAATATGTATACAAAATTTCAAGACATATTCCCTTCAAAACAATAACAATAAAAGCACATTCCAAAATCTAAATATTACTGTGATTTTTGTGCTTTAAGGCAAGAGCACCAACCACAGCATGCAAACAATCATGCAACTCCTCTATCCATCAAATAAATTCTGAATCGGCATAATCTCACCTTTTCACACAATGATCCACGCATCACACTTCTGGCAGTTTTGCATCAGAAGATTAAATGCAACGGCCTTCTTTGCTTTTAAACCATTGGGATGCTTCAACACGCAAGTGGAAACAAACATCAAAAGCTCCCTGGTCACAATTCAAATGCTCTTCGTGTCACAAGCTCTGAGCTCATTGATTGAGAGTCTTGTACATGTCACTGGCACATTGGCATCCACTGTAAAGAAGTATCCACAGGATACCAAATTAAAATTCACTATGAAAACTATATTCTATTAATCAAATAGAGTTACATATATACATCTAAACTCATGCATAAGCTATCTTGGACGCACAATAAGTTGGTTGAGAGAATATCTCAACCTCACACCAAACTAGGAACTTAGTTTTAGCTAACTCCTATTGAATAGGAACAGACTCTATACATAGATAGTCACAACTGAAGACAAGTAGGAATTACATATTCCAACACATACAACTCTTTGGTTCCATGTAACCGACCTCTGAAATTACCGCCTCAGCGCCAGCAGAAGCTCACATTTCTCTCATACTGAAACACTGCTGAAATCTAACAGTACTGCTACGGGTGCTGCATTCCACAAGCAATATAAGTGCGGCCCATATGAAAAGCGCTTGGCCATTCACTGTATGAGAAAGCATTGGAGGAAAATACAAGTAAAGTAGCCATTAATGATATATAATTTTTCCACCTGTAAAACAAAGTGGCTATTGCTTTATATAAGATTGATATACTGAACAAACTATTTGCAGAAACTATGGATAATCTAAAATTATTAGAGAAAGAAACTATTATGAATAATCTAAAATTATTAGTGCAAAAATACTGATTTAGTTGAAGAATAATTGTATAAATTTGTCAGAATTGAAAAAAAAATGGAATTGAGAATGAATTTGATTCTTCCAAGTATGTGTAATTATTCTTCAACTAGATCAGTTTACATGGTATCAAAGTCTCCGAGAGCTGCGTTTGAGGGGGCGTTGGAGGAATCACTGCATCTATGGAAACTGTAATTTCCAGTCTGGGGAAGGAATCCTAGTTACCTGTTTCGAAAGTTCCCTAATACCTGAGAGTTTTGGCGTAACTGCAAACTTCTTCATGGTATTAGAGCCTTGACCCAGGTTCGATTCCCTAGCTGATTTTGATGGGGTGTTGGAGTAATCAGGGCACCTCTATGGTGATGAACTTTCCAAACAGGTAACTAGGATCCCAGAGTAGAAATTATTGATTCCATAGAAATCCGCAGAATAGAAATTACTAATTTCATAAAAATACAGTAATTCTTCAAACAAATAAACTAAAGTTCTAACTAAACAGAGCCTATTTTGCATATGAAAAAGTGATACATGGTAGTATTATATAGAGCTTTCAATTAAGGGAAAGTTTCAATGATAAAGATGAAACGCAACAAAAAGCAAAGAATAAGAGGAGACTAAAAGCTTTCAGGTATTACGCTAGTCGAGTGATGTTAAAGGGTCGACTCTGGCAAAACAAAACCCCTTTCAGATGGGCAACAATTGAATTGAATTGTTATCAAACCATTGCTCTGTCAAAACAAAATCTCTTCAACTATAAGTAAGCCACCGGTCAGGGCCTGTACAGATTTCAGGGGATGTTTCACCGTTTTGTGATCTAATTTTGAGTAAGACTATGCATACTTCAGAGTTATTATCAACACCACATTCATTTTAAGAAAGTGAAAAAACATTACAATTCTGAAAGATATTTTCATATTCTTGTTCAATGACAAATCATATTACCATATAACATTATAAAAAAAGAGGCTATTGAAAAAATTTCATGTATTAAAAAGATGAATGTACACAGAGGAATGCGGGTTTTTTTTTAATATTTCTATACAGAATCGCCTTCAAGATTCAGATTACAGAGGAAGATCACCAACATTCATCTGTTTCCCAACTCTGCCCCATATGACCATGATATCTATATCTATATGCGGTAGCTCGTTCACTGGTCGCTTTACTCCATGTCCGGCCAGCGAAGCCCCGCACTTGACCCACAAGCTCCCGGTCATATTGAGAACGGTCTTGTGGATCCAAGAGAGTCACATATGCATTGTGTATCTTCAAAAATATCTGGGTGTTCTCGTTTTTTCCTTCATGAGAAGTTGCCTGATCCGGATGAAACTCCTGCGATTATTTCCAATACTTCATAAAATTTCTTTGATTCCATGCGAGCTGACTCTGAAATTAAACCCTCTGCGGTTACAACCTTGGAACATCGTCGATATCTAACATTTCTGCTCCAAGTGCTCCATACCGCGGGGAGTGTTTGGCGGCCCATATGACCAACGCTCGGCAATTTACTGAATGAGAAAGCATGTCAGGAAAATACATGAGAAAAATCCATTACTGGCATATGATTCTGAACAACAAAGTGGGTTTACTTCAATAATCCCGATATGAAACTATGGATAACAGATAATAGGATGAAATGTGGAATGGGTAAGGTTTTAATTATGGCGTTCACGCAATAGAATAGTTTGGATGGTAGTTTTTAATAGAATTTAGTAAAAAAAATTCAAAAAATCAGATAATTGGAGTGTTTGAATTGTATTTTTTATAGTGAAAATGGATTCAGCACCATCAAAAATCTTTAAGACACCCAAAATATTGAAGTTTAACAATTGTAATGAAGATTTTCAAATTTTTCATAATCTAACAAAAATTTCTAAATTATTCTATATATTTTTTTAGACTACCACTTTAATTATTTTAAAAAAAAATGAGGAAACAAGAGATGTAAAGCTTTCAAGAGTCGCGCAGTCTTCGTATGAAAACCAAAAATATCTTCATAAGAGCAGATCTGACCGCCACGTGTGATGTGGCATAGCTTCTATCAATATATACAATGCTTTCTAATGTGGGGCTGAAACTTGTTTGGAGAGGATAAGATTCCATATTGATTGTAGCCTCTACATAATTGAGTGATGTTACATAGTCGGTCGATTGTACGAAAAAAACATAAACCCTTTTACGCGGAAACATCTTTGACTTTAAAAGTATGCTGACCGCAATTTCCTCTTCAAAACCTGGCGTTATCTAACATTTCTTTCTAATGTGGAGCTGAAACTAGATAATGGTAGGAATATTGTTATTATTGTGAGTAGTAATTTATTTTTCAAAAAAATTTAAACTATAAATTGCACCACATGTTGCAAAGGAAACGTCGTAAGGTTGTGGTATAGGAAAGAATAACATATAAGAAAGAAGAGGTAGTAGGAACTTTCTTGGCTCCAATTGATCCTCCAGAATAAGGGGTGGAGAATTGTGTCTACTGGACCTCAAATCAAAATATCCATATAATTGATGTGGAACAACTTCTTTGTTATTAATTGCATGTAAGATGTGTTTTTTCATAATGGATGAGACATTTTGGCCAAAGTACTCAAGACCTCTATATGATGAAATCTGCATGTTTATTTTTTTTTCTACATGAAGGATGCACTTGATTTTTATGACCAAGTTGGGCAGAATTCAACCTTCCACGAAATTATTTTCTTCTATCACATTCGCAATGTTGAATTCCTTTGATACTACTCCTAGAACTCTCACTCCGCTCTACAGCTAGAATTATTTAATGGAATAAAAACTTATCAGTATGACATGTTGTACTTCATAAGAGACTACTAAGAAGCTTAAGTATGGTAAATCCACCTTCACATGTCATTTGAACATAGAGCATAGAGTTATCTTAATGGTCAATTTTATGGATAAGAGACATTTGGGCCCTTTTTAACCCTTGGGGATGATTAATTAATCTCACTTCAGATAATAAATATTAATAAATTATCTACAATCATATTTCCATAACTCCTCTTTTAACGACCAATTTTCCACTTCTTTGGAACTTTTCATCTCAGTTAGAATAACAAACATCATGAAGACCCAAAAGTAAGAAGAAAAAATCATCTCATAATTAGGGAATCTATCGACTTCTTTAAGGATCATAATTCAAGACTTTAGTGCCTTTTAAAGATCATTTATTTTCCCATCAAATAAAAAGAAACAATCAAATTTTGTAGTGACAAGAATGGGAACAAATTTTAAATGTAATAACTCCCTTCCCTAGTGATAGTACATTTTTGTTTTGAAATGAAATTATTTTCCCGATCATTTAAATAATAGATTCCTCCCCAAGTGACCCTTTAGAGATACCTTTTTTTTCAACTGATTGCAATAGGTAAGTGTCTTTTGTCTAGTATTTTCTAAGTCATTGAATTTAAGGGTAGAGGTAAAGAGACTACTAGAAAAAAAAGAGCAGAGTGATTGAATGTCAAATGAAAATAACATTGAGGAATCTCTTTTGATTTTGTCATGTGGGACTTCTTCAATTGATGAGGTAGTAGGAACTTTCTCCTCCAGAATAAGCAATAAGCGGTGGAGAATTATGTTGAGTAAACTACTACTCATGTAACTTTGACTCCTCCTTACAATTGGAATGTTTCTCTTCCCATAACTCTATCTCGGGTTATAATTCTATTTTTGTCTTGTTTATGAATAAATTATCTCTATATCACTATTGTCTGTCTCTTTTTGAGCGCTTGCTTGAATCAGTGAGATAATGTAGCTCATCTGGATTCAAAAATCCTTGAGTAACCCATTTTTTAAAGAGTCCTCTTCTGTTTTTAATTCTTCTATTTAGTCCTCCATAACCTTGTTAATGTTGTTTCATTCTAAAGAATCATACATTCTTGATAAATATCCATTGTCCTGCTTTTCTTCTGATAAGCTTCGTGAAATTTTTCAAATTCCAAGATTTTTCATTGCACTTCTCATGTGTATCAGGGAAAATGGATTCCATACATTCAACGTTATGCCTTTTTAGATCTAAATGAATGGAACATGAGATAAGCTTCGTGACATTTTCCAAATTCCAAGATTTTTCATTTCACTTTTCATGTGTATCAGGGAAAATGGATTCCATACATTCAATCTTATGCCTTTTTAGGGCTTGTTGTAAGGTTGGAAGCTTCTCTTCACCATGTATCCTTTCTTCTGTATCCTTGAAACTATGTATATTTGGATGTATGAAAATTTAGATACATTTTATTAAGTAAAATTTTAAAATAATAATGGTTATAAACATTTAAAAATAATTTTATTAAATAGTTAGTTTAGATCTAGAGTTAAGATTGATTTAGACCATCTTAGTTCTCCCTCTTAAGAAACTACATTCCACATGAATACCATGGGTCAATACCATGGGCTGTATTTATAGTTTATCATTATTTTATTTTATTATTTTTATTTTTTATTGTATTTTGACCTAGTTAAAATGTTCATTACATTATGTCAATCTTTTTATTTAATTTACTTTTATTTTTAATTTTGTGTAATTTGACATAGTCAAAATGTTAAACATGACATTTCAACCTTTCTATCATACTTTGTTGGAGAGCATAGTAGCACAAAAATGTAATATTTAAATATATAAATAGTTATTTTTCTTTTTTTGTATTGTTTTTTATCCGTGTAATATAAATTAATTGGTTTTTGTGGAGTTTAATTTTATGATATAAATTTTATTATAAATAAAAATTTTATAATACAAAACAAGAAAAACTATGTATATTTGAATGTATGAAAATTTAGATACATTTTATTAAGTAAAAATTTTAAAAGAATAATGGTTATAAACATTTAAAAATAATTTTATTAAATAATTAGTTTAGATTCAGAGTTAAGATTGATTTAGGCCATCTTAGTTCCCCCCTATAAAGAAACTACATTCCACATGAATACCATGAGTCACATGGGCTGTATTTATAGTTTATCATATAAATTTTATTCTAAATAAAAATTTTATGCTTATGTACCCCAAAATTTAATGTTTATGTATTTTACAAAAAAATATTATTCATTAAACTAATTTATGTTAAATTCAGTTTTATTAAGTTATTAATTTAAATTTTATTAAAAAAATTGAGGTTAAAATCTAACAAATTTTTAACAAGAACATTTTAACTTAAAAGTCACCACAACCTAAATTCAATCTAACTGATTAAAAAGAAAAAAAAACTAACATTATAAAAAACATATATAAAAATAAATTCAATCTAACTTATTAAAAAGAAAAAAAACTAACATTATAAAAAACATATATAAAAATATTTACTTGATCTAATGGCCTAAAACATTTCAATCATCCAATGGCTCAAACATGGACACAGTTGCAACTAGGGGAGTTGTTTTCAAATAGGTATGTTAAATTAGTTTTATTAAGTTATTAATTTAAATTTTATTAAAAAATTTGAGGTCAAAATCTAACAAATTTTTAACAAGAACATTTTAACTTAAAAGTCACCAAAACTTAAATTCAATCTAACTTATTAAAAAGAAAAAAACCTAACATTATAAAAAACATATATAAAAATATTTACTTGATCTAATGGCTTAAAACATTTCAATCATCTAACATTTGATCCAATGGCTCAAACATGGACACAGTGGCAGCTAGAGGAGTTGTTTTCAAATAGTGACGCCTTACGGCGTAATTAGAAATCACGTTATTATTGTGAGTAGTAATTTTTTTCAGAAAATTTAAAATTAGAAATCGCCGTGCGGTGGAGGGTGAAAATTATATTATTGAGGTTTTGTAATATTATATTGGTTTTATTTTTTATTTTTTTATTTTATTTTTAAATTAAATTCAAAATATTTTGATTAATTATGGATAAGAACTTGATGGAATGCTAATAAATAATGGTAGGCAGATTGTTAGGAATGCTAATAGATATTATTACCATTGTGAGGTGTAATGTCCATAACAAAAAGGAAAATTTTAAAATTAGCAAGAGTTTTGGATGGACAGTGAAAATTACATTTAAGTTTTCATAATATTTTTTTTTCTCATTTGGTCAAAACATTTTGACTTTGGATACCAACAGGATAATGGTAGGCAAATTGTTAATATGCAAATCTATTATTCCTATTGTGAGTTGTAATATTCGTAATTGGAAATAAAAGAAAATTTTTGAATTAGCAATAGTTTTAGAGGGTGAAAAAATATTATTAAGTTTTTATAATATTATGTTGATTTTTTCATCAATCTTTTTTCATTTTGAAAAGATATGAGTTTAAATTGAAGTATTGGTATTATGAATTTTTATATTAATTTAAGGTTTAATTAATAAGGTGACTAATTCCCAACACCATAGTAAGATTTCAAATTTATTACAAAACATGATCTCCCAAGTGTCTCTTCCCTATTAAAACTAAAAAAACACTTAAGACTCATTTACAGGCATCGAATGGAGGGGAGGTATCAGGAGGAGGGCCATTATCAATGCGCCTCTAGCTGCATCTGAATATTGGTTAGTTAATTGCTCCACACCCAATTATTTTTTATCATTTTGACTTATACTCACGACGGCCTGGGTTTCTATCCTGCTCAGTGGTTAACTATTAATCCAAGGGGCCCATGATTCTCTCAGTTTCCATTTCATCCATTCATCTGTGGACCTCTCCCTTGCTTCATGGTGGTGGGGGTTCATTGTGCTCCCACTTGTGATTTTTTTCAGAGATCATTCTCTGGGAATTGCTGTATTTTTCCTTGACAAGAAGACAATGGTTTTTTTTCGTGACCCGTCATTATCCCTCCACAACCTTGTTTTACCCAACCGGTGGTAACCGTCACTGACCTCAGAATGGGTTTCTTCACTGCCTATGGTACTGAACTACTGGGGTCGGTCTCCGCAGCACACCCGAATATGTCGGATGAGGAGGTGGATTATTAATCTGACCCCTTGGTCGACGTCCAAATATTAGTTAGGTCTTCTTCTAGCAAGGACAATGGTTGGGTGATGGGTCCGGTTGCTATTGACTGGGACGTAGAGGCTATGGATGTTTGTGAGTCATCTATTCCACCCTCCCCGCTGGTAGAAACACCTATGGTTTCATTGGCATCAATCGCGGATCCCATTTTACATCCGATGACTTCGCTAGAATTTTCTATCCCATCACCATCTGTCCTACGGATGTGGGAACAAAATGCTCAAGAGACACCGGATACCCTTGAATCATCTAGATATGTACTGGGTTTTGTTTTCGAAAACCTTGTGCAGAATGAAACTCTAGGGTTTGAACAGCTCAACATTAACAGGAGGGATAGACTTGCTCTCCAACAAGGTGCCTAATTCTATGGTGGCTTATGGGCGTTTTGATGGCATCTCACACACTGCGCCTCAAAATGAAGATCCAAAGACCTCCGACTCCAATGAAGCGTTGGAACCGGAGGGCGTAGATCACCACAAGGTTCTTGGGAGCGGGAAAAAAAATAGAGGTGTGCCAGGAGAAGACCTAAGCGGGATCTCAAGTTCAGGAAAGGTGTTGGAATGGAAGAACTCGAGCATACGATGCAGACGGTTCTGGTTGGCAGGGTTCGAGGCAGAAGCTACACATGTGCGAGACTCAAAGTATGGACTGCAGAGATTTGGGGCAATTCAATGCCACAACTTTCGAGGGTATTAACTATGAACAGGGGTTGGTTTGCACTCATCTTTCCCCAGCCAGAATTGGTCGATTGGGTACTCACCAAATACTGGCACATTGAGATGAATCCAGTACTGTTTAAGCATTGGACTCCCCTTTTCGACCTTGACAAGGAGAAATCAGGGACGGGTCCGATATGGGTCCGACTTCCAGGACTCCCACTTCATTTTTGGAACGAAGCATCCCTCCAGTTTATTGGGGAGGACTTGGGGACCTGGATCATGATCGATCATATTTGGAGACCGAAAATATATTCGTAGCACAGATACTTGTGCATCTGGACACTAGAGAAGGGCTCCTCGAAGGGTATAATCTATACTTTAATGACATGGTTTAGCATCAAATTATGGATTATGAGGGGGTACCCTACATATGCAGGCGGTGCCATGAGGTTGGACATCTGTATAAATAATTCCCTCTCATCATCGCAACCGTGGCTCCAACAAAAATTATGGTTCATATGGCTACACACACGAATTTCGGGGGGACAGAACAATCCCCGGTGACTGTGCGAGATGGGTAGTGTCCGGGTTCCTCAGCTGACCAACTGTCATGCCTCATCACACGATCTCAGACTCTATGCAGAGCAACTCACGCCCTCCTAGAGGATTCAGCGACTGATCTGGGTAACCCACTTGCTCCTCCCATTTCGAATATTTCTGTTATTTTTGCATCTACTGACATAATGTTTGATGCTCCACATTCTATTAATTTAAATACTTGTAATATGAATCCCTTTAGCTGCCATGTTGCAATTTCCCCACCTACTATCTCTCACCCTAATGCTCATACCTCGGCAGAGGACTCTTCCTCTCGTGTACTTACTACATTTGAAAGCCTCTGATCTGGACACCGATATTACCTTAGGTTGACCGCCCTAGCTCATGACACTCCTACTTTTAGACTCGGTGTGGACACTGGACGAACACACCCGAAATCATCCAAGGGGCGCCCATCCTCAATTACCAAAGCCATTAGGAAAGCCAATCTAGAGGTGGAAGTTGGCACATAATCATCCATCGATCGGGTTCTTAGAGAAAAGAACACTCGAGATGATGGTATACCATGATCTGTCTCTCTCTCAATTTTCGTGGTTTAGCCAACCCTGAAAAAAAATTGGCTCTCAAGCGGCTTCTGGAAAATGTTTGGGTTGATGTACTTTTTCTTCGGGAAACTTTGGGTGACGGTTTATATGTTTCAAAGGTCTTGTCTACACTACTCACTGACTGGACCTTCCAAACCACAGATGCTCATGGTCGATCTGGTGGCAGTGCCATGGGTATCAATAACAAATACATTCTGGCCCTCGAATGGTGGGGGAGGGAGGGCATTCTAGGGGCTGATATCATCTCTTGTGAAAGAAATCTCGCAATCACCTTGATCAATGTGTACGGACCTTGTCATCACAAAGAGGTCTTCTAGGATGATTGGATGCATAGTTATATCATGCAGCGGAACAATATCATTATGGGAGGGGACTTAAACTACTCTATTGGTTTATCTAAATCCTGGGGTCCTAGGGCCACCCTAGACTCTTTATCTGATTATTTTGAAAAGCTCATGGATGGGGCTGATCTGCTGGACCTGGCTATGCCCAACATGGAGAAACAAGAGGATGGGTGTCGCTCCACTAGTCAGAATACTCAATCATTTTTTTATCAAGATCTCGTAGCTTGAGAAAATTGACAAGGCAAGACTATGGGTTGGATTAGGGGGTTCCTCGGATCACTCTCCAATATACTTCAAGATTCAATCTAGTAATCAAAATCCCCAGGCACCTTTCAATTTTAACTCTGTTTGGCTTGATGAGCCTAAATTCCACTCTATTTTCACAAAGGAATGGGGACATTGTGAGAAATCTCCTGAACTGGCTCTAACTAGGGTCCTGTATAACAACCTTAACCGAATTAAGTCTCTCACCATCAGTTGGGCCAGTTGTTAGGAATCTGTAATCAGCAAGATTGGCAAAGTCCGATCAGAAAAACAACATCGTTTCAACCACTTTGGGATTCTAGGATTTAGCCCTCCTGAATTCGGAGAGGGATCTCTCCAATAAGTGAAAAGATGGATTTGTCTTTGTAGTTTTGGGTAATAATATTAGGCTAGTTATGAAGGCCAAGGGTTTGTTTTGTTTTTGGATGGTTGAGCATGATTATTATTTGAGGGGAAATTTCTAAGTGCAAAGAGTTTCAAAGGTGAGAAGTTGCAAGTGAATAGAATAGCTTTGGCTAAAAGATAGATATAACGTTGGTTTTTAATCCATTGGGCTATGGAGTCATAACAAGGCTTTAATTGAGCAACAACATCAAGAGTGATCCAAGGGGCAAGTCATCTATACTACAAGATTATTGAGATTAAAATGATGGAATGGAAACAATAAAGTGTTGGAGGGGTGGAAACTGATAATAATTTCTCAGAGGATTTATAGTCAGTCCAAACAAGAAAAGCCTCTTAAGTAACTGTTTAAAACCAACCAAGGGCAGGGCTAACCGTTAACCTCTTGGGCAAGTTTGTATTCAAGCATCTTAATTGAAAAACAATCCAGTAATCCACATAATTACCTTTAGAAAGTATGAAAACACATAAGAGACACAAAGTGTAACCTAAGATCAGATAAAGTACTTTTAAACCTAGTCTGCTTTCAGTCAACACCAAGGAAAACTTTCAGAATCTGCTTTTGGAGAAAAACTAGGACCAGGGCACACCATGTCTTCCATAGTCATCTTTAATAAGCACAATAAGGAAAATAACTTTCAAGAACAATGTTTAAGGCAAACAGTAGAATGAGGGAACTCCAACTTTCCTAATTGCTTAACTGTATTAGATCATTCTCAAATAAACAAATTGGAGGAAAACATTGAGATAAAGCTTTTCAGTCAGAGAAGGTTACTGATATACAGTAGGTCCTAACTCTATAAATGTTGTTCTTTATCAGAGAAATGGTGAACAATATGACATACATAGAAGGAAAACAATAACAAAGAGAGGTGCACTTCACCAATGATATAGACCAGGATCCCAAGAAACAACTTTTATGTTGATGTCAAACCAGTTACAGTCTTCAAGTCCAATGTTTCAGTTCAACAATCATCTTCACTACTCGGCCTAACTAATCTAGCACAAGCAGAGCTCCAAGGGCCAGTGAACACTATTTACAAGAAGGAGTTTCGAGCTCAAGTATATTTCAAATTTCTGCAACCAACTCAACCAACAGTTTCTCATCTTCTATAGAAGTATTTATAGAAGAATGAGGAGGTGAGATCTAACAAAAGATCTCTTAAGACAATAAATACAGATTCTAGACTTCTCGGCCTTTTGAGGGGGTCGATGGAGAAGTTTACAGGTGGATCACTGTATTAACTGTTTTGCAATAAATATCAAAGCTCGGTGGGAGCTTTATTTGACTTTGAGGCTTTGTGTAACGTTTGGAGTAACTCTGCAGATATTTATGCATTGATTTCCTTGTAGAAGTAACTCCCTGGCTGCGCTGGAGGCGAATATCTGATTTTCTTCAATAACTTCGACCTCTGTTTGAATGGTTTGAGGCAACAGGTGGCGTCATGGTAGCTAGAGGGATCAATTTGCCTCAATTTGTGGCGGTGGAGGGTTTCCTGTCGATAAAACACTTTAGGTTTTCCTTGAACTGTGTTGTAATCGAGGATTAGGCTTTTGATGAACATTCGTAGCCGTGATCCCCGTAAATTTGTCTTCAATCCTCTGTTCTGGTTCATTTTGATCTTCGATACCGATACTCTTTGACCGTGCCCGATTCATGGCTTTTTGCTAGTGTGCAGTGTTGCGTCGGGTTTCATAGTGCATCAATGCTTTTATAAATCATCGATGAAACATGAATTTGAAACCTGCGAATGATTTTCTGTGGTGAATCGAAGGCGGGAGGGTCGTCACTCTCTGCTTTCGAATTTCTTGAGTAATAGTGGAAAATTGCTTAAAACCCTGCAAAATACAAATTTTTTTATAAAATCCTGCTTTTATAGGTTGACTGCTTCAAAGGATGAGTGGAGGAAGCGTGGTCGTTGGATGGCATCATCCAACGGTCAGGATTAATCGGAGAATGGGTGGAAGAAGATTGAATCTGAGCCGTCTATCGCGCAGAGATCAACGGCCGGGAGCGAAGGTTGAAAGTCAAACGGAGAAAATAGGGCGATCGAATGTGGACCGTTGATTTGCAGATCAGATCGACGGCGGAGAATGATTTATCGTCACACCGGGACCACGTTAAGTGTCGGGCATCTTCTTTAACTGTCGGGCATCTTCGGCGAGCGATCATCGTCCGATGGCCCGTCCCAGATCGGACGGTGGACAACGATATTGCTGGGCATCCTGGTCCGAACGTTAATGCGCGATGGACAGCGGTTTCGCAAACAGTGCCCAGGACACGTGGCGGCAAGTGTATGGAATCGCTGGCGATCGGGGAAAAACCATCGCCCGCCCAAAGGCGGTGCGATGAATACCACGTTGTTTTGGGGCAACGGCGCATGGCTGGCAGGGTCCACCGGGTTTGATAGGTTCTGCACCGTCGGATTTTCAAATCATATCGACGGTGGAGATTGCTCGAATTTTGGACTGGAAAAAAACCTTTATAACACATGAAACCCAAATTTTTCAACAAAAACAAAGGTTTTTAATGGATCGGGATATATATATAATAGGGTTAGGCGCCTGGCTGCGGGGCCTTTGGGCGCATGGAGAATGATATGACCAGGGGGTTAAAGAGGAGGGGCTAATCGCATATGGGAAGATCGGGGGATGGGCTTTTCAATCAACCCATTTGATTTATGCGATTGCGATTGCGCGATCGGTCTTTCAATCAACCCATTAAAATATTTAACACGTGATTTTGGTTTTTAGACCAAAACTTTGGAAAAGTGGGTTTTGGGTTTTTACAAAGAAAAATATCGATCGGGAATGAAATATTTACAAGGTTTAAGTACGGAGGGCGGACCCACGGTATATAGATATAAAATAATGATGCGATCGGGTGGATTGGAGGATTGTGCGATTGAGATGAGTTGCATCGCAAATATTTGCGATGGGTATTTCAAATAAACCCGCAGCTTGGAAATATTGCGATTGAAATTAGCGCCCGGGTCTATAACCTTTGGTTTTTGCAGAGAAAGCACGAGATCCGGGGCTCAAAACAAAGGGGCTGATCACAATCACATTTTCACAACATGGAACTAATCGCAAAAACTTGCATTCTTTGAACATTTGCGATGCGATAAGCGCCTTAACCTATTAACAAGTGGTTCCAGCCCCAAAGCGTATGGTGGGGAAGTGGTTTAGGACTTAGCCCAAAGGGGCTTAAGTCCATAGTAAAGACTTGTATTTTTTATGCATTTTTCATGGTTTTCAATGGACTTTGGAGGTTTTGGAAAAGCTAAAGAACGGGTCTTTAACCTTATAAAAGTGTTTTTCATGAGGGGGAGAAAAGAAATCATGAAAACAAAGGGGATTTTATGGAGAAAAAGGGGAGGAGATGAAGGTTAGTTTTGAGTGGGAAAAGAGGGAAAAATGATGATTTTGCAGCAGTTTCTTCTTATGATTTCAGCAGAATTTCCAAGTATAAAATGGGAACAGCAATGAAGATTTCGGACAGAGGCATGAGGCCTTAAAGAGACTTCAAGAGCCAACAATTTTTAGCAATAAAATTTGTTCCTTGAAGGCTCAAAAAGTCTTAGCCACCTTTTGATATAACAAATTTGTAGGTGGATAACACCAGGAATAAGAAATTGAAGGAGGATGAGGAACTATCAAACATTGAACAGGAGATTGGGCATCTGACCGGATCTGATTACCTGGGATTCCGATCTGCGGAGGAAAAAGACAGGTTAATTGCTCTGGAATCTACAAAGGCCAAAATTCTGAGGAAAAGGGAAGAGGAATGGCGTCTCCAGAGCAGGGCCATCTGGTTACAAGCGGGGGACAAGAACACAAAATTTTTTCAACAATGCACTAAAGGAAGGAGAATTATTAACACAATATGGGAGCTCAATGACCAAAATGGGAGAAAGGCACACTCACATCACCAGCTCACTGACAAGGGTATTCAACACTTCTCCACACAATACAGAGCTCCTGTCAATGAAAACTTGATGGAAATCATGCAAATTTCATGCTCCTTGCACAGATTTGTGGACGAGGAGAACTTGGAGGACCTAAACGCCTTGGTCTCAATGGGTGAAATTGAAGGGGTCTTAAAATGGTTCAAGAAGGACAAAAGCTCGAGCCCTGATGGATGGTCTATTGAATTCTACCTCACATTTTTTGATCTTATCAGCAAGGGTATACTACAAGTAATTGAAGACAACAGAAATACTGGTTAGATATATGATGGTTTCAATGCCACTTTCATTTCCATCATCCCCAAATCAGATAAGCCTCTATACCTCCATGAATATCGCCCAATATCCCTCTACAATTGCATTTATAAGATTATCTCCAAAATCATTTCCAACCGCATCAAGCCCATCCTCTCTCAACATATTTCCAAAGAACAATTTGCTTTTATTTATCAGAGACAAATACATGAAGCTATTGGCACAGCACAGGAGGCATTACATTCCATCAAAATTAAAAATCTCAAGAGTACCATCTTCAAAATTGACCTGGAAAAATATTTTGACTGTGCCAACTGGAGTTACTTTCACCTCATCCTCATTCATATTGGACTCCCACATGTTTTTACCAATTGGATTATGGGATGCATTACACACGCCTCTTTCAGCATCCTTATTAATGGAGATTCCTACGATTTTTTTCATGTTGGGCAGGGACTTAGACAAGGATGCCCCCTCTCCCCTCTACTCTTTCTTCTCATTATGGAAGGTCTCTCTTCACTCATGACACATGAAAAAAATGATGGCTTCATTTATGGGAAAAAACTAAATGACTTTATTCATCTGACACATTTATTATTTGTTGATGATGTAATTATTTTCCTTGATGGTTCTTGTCATGACAATTCAAATTTTTTAAATCTGCTCAACATCTTTAGCAAAGCAACAAGTATGGCATCGAATCATAGCAAATCCACCATCATGATGGTGCGTTGTTCTATTAACGAAACCTGACATGCACTGGGTCTCTTTTATTTTGAACGCAAGGACCTGGAATACTGACTAAAATACCTTGGTTTCCACCTAAAACCAAATGATTATCACATCACAGACTGGAACTAGATGATTGCAAAAGTCAAGTGCAAGATCAATATTTGGCAACATAGATGGATTTATAGGGCTAGCAGATTGGTGCTCATAAAATCTGTTTTGGAGGCCATCCTGGTCTACGGGATAGCGCTTGCATGGATCCCAAAAGGCGTGACTGCCAGACTACAACAAATCTGTAGGCGATTTCTATGGAGGGGAAAGAAGGATGACCATGCATATGCTTGGATTGCATGGAAAAAAATTGAAAAACCCAAGGGGTGCGGGGGGGTGGGGACTAAAAGATCTAAACCAATTTGCATCAGCTTTGGCTACCAAGATGGGCTGGCATCTAATTGAAAGCCACAACCTGTGGCAAGAAGTCACCTTTTCTAAATATATTGGACCCTGCACTACAATGGACTGGATTAGGGGCAGTGTACATAATCCACCAGGCTCATCGATCATCTAGAAATCCATTACTTGATCCATCCACTTGATTAAATAAGGATTGGCCTGGCGCATTGGAACTTGTGAGAGGGTCAAAATTGGTGAAGATGCGTGGTCCGGATGTGGGCATGAGTTTACATTTCCTTTGGACATCAGAATGCACTGGCCCGATTTGGAATACAATACATATCTCAGATTGCAGATCCAGATCATACCACTTAAGCCTCACAAGCATGGTTATCTGCACAAGCGCTGGATCTACCTGAGATCTGGTGGGCGATATGGAACTGATACCTTCATGCCCTCAACTCCACCAACATCATATTATCTGAAAAGGAAGATGAAATACTATGGGCCATCTCCCCTAGTGGCAGATACACCCCCAAGATTGGCTACACTACTCTCTGTACATTACAAGAGCCACAACAAAAGAAATGGTGGTGGAAACATTTATGGAAATTGAAAGAACACCCCAAAGCCAGACTGCATATGTGGTGCATACTAACAAACTTCACCCCCACGGAGAACAACCTTAGGAAATGAGAGTTTCATGGGCCTTCCAGACGCTGCTTATGCCTCACTCAAGCTGAGGATGTTAATCATATTTTTCTGGACTGCCCGACAATCCTACAACTCTAGCGCTCTACGACTACCTCACTAGGATGCACACAAATTTGGCATGGTTCCTCGATCTGTTCGGCATGGACAAACTGGTGGAGGGAGACTAGTCAGCCAAAGGATCGGAACATGCCACTCCTCATTGCCTGGGGGATTTGGATTGCAAGGAATCATAATATTTTTCTGGATAAACCTACAGATTGGGAAGGTACTTGTAGGTCCATCATTTCCATTTTCCAACTAATCCCAAATGATGAGCATGTGGCACAAAACAAGACTATCATACTAGAAACTATTGACCGAACCATCCCTTGGGCATACTTCGACGGTGCATTCAATCTTACTCGATGCAGAGGGGGGGTGCAGTTCTGCACCCGTCTGACTCTCATTTCTTCCACCTTAAGATGGGACTTGGTCCGAGCTCAAATAAATATGCTAAACTAAACAACATTAGACTCCTCCTATTATTTGCTCGTGAACAAGGTTGCAACAGGATACAGATCTTTGAGATTCATAGATTATTATCAATTAGTTTAATTTGAAGGCATAATGTCACAACCACATTCTTAGAGCACTTATGGATGAGGTATTAATGTTAAAATCTCTTTTTGATTTCATCTCTGTCACTCACATTTACAGGCATAGGAATAAAATGGCCGACCAACTTTCCAAATAAGCCACGCAGTTAGATTGGAGATGATGGCTTATCACGACTCACGAGGGGGCTCAGGAGTACCAATTCTACCATCGCCCCTTCATAGACGACTTGGATGCACAGGACGTAGTCTTGCACTCACTGCACTTTTTTGATATTTTGACTTTCTATTAGCGGCAGATATAAGAAACAGTCTTGTTGTGGCTGATTCATTTTTTGCATTATCTACATTATCTCAGCATCTATTTTTCTTTTTATTATCAGTATATATGTACATATAACATACAATAGATTAGATGCAAAAACAGACTCTGTATATGGCATATTACAGACTCTTCGGAGTATATGTTTCATTTTTTGATCCTCGCATAAATAATATGTTGTTAGATGCAACATGTAATTTTTCTTATTATTAATGAAAAATTATGAGTTTTTTCTCTAGAAAAAAAATGCATGAGGGTGAGGGCTCATAGTGATATTGGGTATATTATATAATAATACGAGAATTCTTAACTACCCTTTGCACCTACTATGTTCACAATTTGATGTTCACTTCACTCACATAAGCTTTTAGATCCATTTGACCTTGTTAAACTTGCCCTGTGATACACCCTTGACCTATTGTTAAACTTTTCAAGACCTTTTGTAAACTCCATAGCCAAATGGCTTAAACCTCTCTCACTCTATCTATTCTACTTGACAACCTACCCAACCAACCAACCAAAAAAACAAACCCTAATCCCTATAACTAGCCTAAAATAAAAACCCTAAAATCAATCAAGTTCACATCCTTTACACAAACATAGAGAGAGCCCTCTCTGAGTCCAGGAAGGCTAGGTCCTAGGACTCCAAAGACTGGTTTGATGTTACCCCTATAAATTTGGTCTTTCCAATCTAACAAATTACGAGGACCTAACAGGTTGGGATACCTCTAAAATGTCTAGAGTCGCCTTCCAATTTATTGTTTCTGCATTTTTTGAATTGTTCCATTTGCTCAGGGTTGAGGCGCATGGCTGCCAATTTTTCAACATCTAGATAAGTATTGGAAGACTCAAATAATTCATCATAATCATCATCCTCATGAAGGAAGTGTCTGATCTTAACTCGAATTGTAACATTTAGAGAAAATTTATTTGGATCAAATTGTCTATTAGGAATTGTAAATAATTTCAAACAATGGATTTGATCAATTTCTAATCCAACGTGTTTGAAATTTTCCAATGCATTAACACCATAGTGAATGGGAAAGGTAGGCAAGGAATATTTCTTTGCCTCTTTCAAGGCTTTAGCCAATCCATGCCCCACTGTCTGGTAAGCAATTAATTCTCTTACTAGAAGTTTCTCTGGCACATATAGTGGGAGTACATGGGGTTCAAAAATGCTTCCAGAAACTCTGACGTAAGTAAATAACTCCTCACCAAACCATTTCTCTATGCTTGTAAAGTCATCTTAAGCTTCCTTAAACAATCTTGGGGCTTTTTCATTAAAGACAACTTGGAAGAGTGGCAGAATAAATCCATCACAAATTTTGTAAAAAATGGATTCATATTTAGATTCCCAAAAAATATCATGGTAAACATGAATAGGAGTGGGATGGTCCATTTCCAATCCATGGCTGGAAAATTAGAGGTAAAATAGACATCGTCCATGATGTACACACTCATAAAGAATGGAGGGATTTCCTTGGAATTAAAAGAGCGATTTTTTCTGTATTAAAGGATCTAGGAAGCAATATTGTTTGAAAAAATGGTACCCCAATCCATAATGTAGGATTATGTGATGACCTCCATAAGAAGGACCCATTCAATTGAAAATTTAGTGGTATTGGGTGAACCGAATAGTATACATATCATAGCAGAAACATAACAGTAGGGACCAGTTAGAGAAGCAGAGGAATACATTCCCTTGTCATCATGCTTGTGTTTGTTGGGTTGTTACTCCACTGTTTTATAAGGTCTGACTGCAACTTGTTTTATTTTACAAATTTCTTGAGGAAATTTTTTCCATAAACCTTCTGGGGGTCTGGTATATGGTACATTCTCTTCAAATCCTCTGCTCGAAATGATCCTATCATTGTGCCTCTTATTGTGAGAAAGGTTTTGTCACCAATGTTAAGATTATAAATAATCCATTTCACCATATCTGAATATGGTAAAATCTTAGGGCGCATAGCAATTCTATGAAGAAAATAATTGGATACATAAGAAATAGTAGATTTTGAGGTGTTAGGGGCATCTGCTATAGTTTTCCTTTTGACTATGCGGGGTTTTCATCTTTGAAAAGCCTGTACATAGATTCCCATGAAGCAAAACCACTTTCTGAAGCACATGTAGTGTCTGAAAATAGGGGCGACATCTCGATTACTTTGCCAACTGAAGATGTAGGATTAGCAGGAGCCATAGGTTTCTTTGATTTTTTAGCAGCTTTAGACATCTTAGAGAAATACTGTTTTTCTAGACTTGCCTATAAATAAGAAGAACAAGTAGTGAAAAAATAATATGCAGCAGCGAAATAACAATTAAACCGAAATTATGAATAATATAGTGTCGCATGTGAAGAAATCTAAAATATTGTGTTAGGTCCCTATATTACTAGTGCAATCCCTTATTGTTATTGTTTTACCCCTGTAGTCCCCATATTGTTATTATTGTGCCCCATAAAATCCCACTATTGTTATTGTTGTGCCCTTACATTATTATTGTTAGGACAACTAGGATTATACTGTAACCCCATGGACTCCTATATATAGAAAGAACATTTTCTCATTTGTATCATCCAAGAATTATTCATTTATGTAATGTGAAGGAGGTTTCCCCCTCGAAGTGGCTTATTTATAAGGTGTTAATCTCTCTTTTATTCTATTTTGGGAGCTGGTTTCATAACATTTGGAATGAGAGATTTGGATTATAGGGTTTCACTGCTTCAAACGGGTCATCGTGGACATTTTGCTATGAAAATGTTTTCTATGAAGGGTCAAAAGCTAAAAAAAAACCCATTTCTGAAGAAATCCTGAGGAACTTCGTGTAAAAAAATCCCCCCTCCCCCCCCCCCTGCCCTCTCCTTTCCAAACTTAATATAATAAGTTCACTTAAAAAAAAAAAACTACTTTATGTTACCCACTTTTATAAATAAGTGAGAGTCACTTTTACAATGTTACTTTTACATGTGTTTTTTAAATAAAACATTTTTTTTTAAAGCAACTTGCCAAAAATATTTTTAGAAAAGAAGCTTTAAAAAGAGACTTGAACCCAAGACCTCTATTCTCATATAGTAACTTTACACCAAGTGAGCTAGTAAAAGGATTATGTAATTGTTTGAAAGGAGGAAGGGTTTTTTTTTTTCTTCGATGTGTATTCTTTTTCCTGCCAAAAAAAACACAAACGTGCACACAAAAACAACAAAAAATACAAGCCTTGCAACAAAACGTTAGATTTATGGTTAGTTTGTCTGACAACTATATATTTTTCTCGTTATTTCTGATTTCCCAAGATCGTACAAAGTCACGGGAAAAGAGCATACGTAGCAGAAAAATCTCGTCTTCCAATTTCTGATTTTCCAGTTCGCACATAACGCAAAGCAAAGAGAATACGTAGAAAAGAGGGTATAGATTCGGTAATAAAAACATATAAACCGAAATAAACATAGGGATTAATAAATATAACTTCAAAAAATAATGCTTTATAACTCCAGATCTAAAACGACATAACTTGGGCAACCAGAAACCTTTTTGAATGAAACGAAAGGGGTTCCTCACTGTAACAGAGGCTCCAAACACAACAGAGTAGTTCTCCTGGTTAAAACCCTTAAAGAGGGAAACAATCCATGGTTTGAGCCAACGCGACCACTTAAGGCAATTTATTAATATAAATAAAGAAAATTTATATAAACTTCTCTCGTGAACGGTTATCAGACAAATGACCCTCCATGCTCTTTAAATAGAGATCATGGACCAATCGGGTGTTAAGGCACAGATCAAGTGTCCGTAATACCGAGGAGAAAGTGAATTGTCAGATCACTACATATCATGACAGTCGGATTATAAGTTACAAATGCACATAGTAAAGAAACACACTTTACCTAACTTTATGCTAGACCAAGTTATACTTAACTATTTCCTATGTGTCAAAATATTCTAACAAGCATGATAGGATCAAGTAGGGCATTACATACACACCTCCTTCAGAAAACTTCGTCCCGAAATTAGAGCAAAAAGGACAAAAGGAGTTCGAAAGAAATTTGACAATAAGGAATAATAAAATATAGAGAGATATAGTAGTAAATTTAAGTAAGTCAAGCAATGATACCACTTCCCATTAATCATCTCCAACTAACCTATATCCTCCTATCCTTCCTAACCTACTTCCACTCCAATCCTATCCATCATCTGCTGCAATATACTATGGCATCGTCTATACCAATATAACCACTTATAAAACCAATATGGCGTAAGCGTTGACTATATCGACCTAACTTCTCCAGCAGGAAACTGGAAATCATCATCACACGTCCAAGGTAGCGTGTCCACCACTGCCCTCCCACGATTCGAGACTTTGGAGGTTACATGGTGGGAAATCCCTCCACCCCTCCTTAAAACAAGATTCAACACCCTAATATGGACCACACTACAACGTTGGTTGAATAATCCAATCAGGTAGTCTTGTCACCTATCATTTACACTTTTCCCATGTCATAATAGTTCATATCAAGTAGATACAAAATGTAATAGAACAATGTACATCATTCCATTCCTTGTCAAATATGTCAATGTTTCCCATCGGAAGAGTAGATCTTGGTTATCATATATTTCTTTCCAATCTACAGGATATTTCTCATTCATGCATATATATAATAGCCAAAAAATATACAGATAAGTGATCTTAATCCTCATGTTATTAAGTCCAACATCCATGTCTCAATTTTTTAGTTCATAAAAAAATACTATAAATAAATCTTACATTAGATAAATCATAACCAAGTAAGTTGTACATCAGGTAAATCGTACATCAAATAATTCATACATGAAATATTTTGATCAAAAATACCTAATATATCTAATTATTTATATAAGTAGTTTCATATGTCCAACTAAAATGCATCAATATTACATAGCATTCATAAATAAAATAACATGGAACTACAAATAGAGCCTTATCATAGGTAGCTATCTAAGTCAAAATGGGCATTACAGATGCTTAAAAAGTGAAGGGTAGTCACGATGTATAGTCTCTGCATCCTCCTAGGTAGCAAAGCTTGGGATATACTTGTCCCGCTGGACCTTAAATTGGTCCACCATGAGACGTTTGAGCTGTCGAACCCTACAGTCCAATATGCGTAATGGTTTAACCATTACGGTTCCCACGTCTGATACTTGCAATTCCCTCCAATCCAGTTTGTGATATTAATCAGAAACATATGTCGTAAAATAAATACATGAAAAACATCATGAGTTTTATGCAAATTGAGTGGTAGTACAAGATGATACACAACTAGTCCAATCTTCTCGTTGATTCTAAAAGGTCCTATAAACCGATTTGACAACTTTGTCCCTTTTCCAAACTGAATGGTGCTTTTGTTGGGTCGAATACGAATAAAAACCTATTCTCATACCTCATAACTACGATTAGTCCTATATGCATCGACATAAATATTTTTTAATCTTGTGCTTCCTTTAACCTTTGTCATTTATTTCTTACACGTTCCTCCATTTCTTGTTCCAATTCCGGCCCAACTATTACTCAGTCCTCCAACTTTTCCCAACTCAATGTCATTTTTCACGGCCTCCCATATAGAGCTTGATAAGAAGGCATCCCAATGGAACTGTGGTAACTATTATTATAGGAAAACTCTACCAATGATAAGTAACTTTCCCACTGAGTCTGATTATCCATGATGTACATTCTGAGCATGTCTTCCATAACTTGATTTAGTCTTTCAGTCTGCCCATATGTTTCAGGTTGATATGCAGTGCTTAGGTTCAATTGAGTCCCCAATGTTGACTAGAAACTTGTCCAAAACCTAGATGTAAAATGAGAGTCTCTATCAAAAATGATCTTTGTGGGTAACCCATGTAATCGAATAACTTCACTTATAAAAACTCGTGCCACAACAGTAACATCGTAAGTGTCTCCCATTGGGATGAAATTGTCACTTTTGGCCAATTTACCAACTACAACCAATATAGAATTGTTCCTATGTGAAGTGAGTGGAAAAACCACAACAAAATCCATAGAAATTACCTCTCATTTAGACATAGGGGTGTCATGCGGTTGTAGGAGTCCTACTGGATGGCGATGATCAACCTTCACTCATTGACATTCAAGATATTTTGCGACAAATTGGACTATTTCGTGCTTCATGCCACCCAAAAGAAGAGTTTATTGATGTCTACATACATCTTCTTCACTCTAGGATGTGCACAATAGAGTTCTCTATGTGACTCTTCAAGGATGGTTCTTCTTATACATTCCTTCATAGGGATCTACATTCTTCCTTGAAATCTTAATAGTCCATCTGGTTCAAGGACATAACCCTCAAATTTGGGTTCTATCTGCTTCCCACTCTAGAGTGCTGATATAACCTTCAAATACCATGTTTTGAAGAGACTTAGGTTGCTCATCCCATAGTTTGAGAGGGAACGAATGGTCCATATTTCCTTTAACACAATATCGAACGCGGTTGGCTTTGAGGATTGCACTGGCCTACACCACTCGGTAGGAGAGCAGTTGCTTGGCTACAACGCCTTGATGACAGGGGGCGTTATGAAGGAAGAGCAGGAGGAAGACTTGAGGGAGGCTTTATGGGTGTAGTGGACCAAAATTATGATAGGCTTGTGGATTTTGTGGAATTTAAGCATATGATGATGTAGACTATCACGGTTGTGGAAAGGAAAGTATTGTGATGACCTTCTTGTAGAATTTCCTGGAAATTTGCATATCTAGCCATGGTTAGCAAGAATATTTCTAGAGCTCACAACCACTCAAAAGGTTCAAGTTTGTTAGCCTTCCACTCATGGGTTCAAGCCCCATGTTGGGTGTTTATTGAGATTTGGTAATTTTATAAAAGTATAACCGCTCTCGCTCGAATTTGGGTTCTGGTTTAAAAATAAATAAAAAATTACTTGGGAGTAAAATCTGTGCACTTATCTAAATTAGATATTGACTTGTGAATTTAACATTAGGCTCCATGTTGGAAAAACAAATTTTATATATTATTTTGAACATTTGTGTAGGTAGGAATGAGCACTTGTTTTAATATATAAATATAGTAGTGATAAATATTTGGTATCAATCTAGAATAACTTGTAAAAATTTAATCTACGTAATATACTTCAACAAATATGAATTTTAGGGCTCATAGGCCTCAAGGGATGCAAATTGGCTCTGATACCATATGTGAGGACCTACCCTAGGTCTTCTAACTTTGAACAAAATTATCATTTAATTTAATAAGAAGAAACTATAACATGTTTATAATTCTACATTTACTTGGTAGAAACATACAAGTAAAATTTATTTGCAACATATTAAACAAATAAGAAATTTTATTGTATCAATTTACATCAGTAATCAACAATCGAAGGATACCTATATCAGTAGCTTGGTTGAGATGCTCTTGAATTTTTTTGAGATGCTCTTGCTGCGTTGGCCAACTGGATTTAGCTCCCAGCCAGCTAGGAATGATTTCTTAGACCAGGGAACCTCCACAGGCTCCCTAGCCCTCCGAGGCCAAGTCCAACCAGATGTAGTGTGTCCAAATTAAAACCAACACTCACCAATAGATCTAAGTTTGATCTATCTCAATTTTCTCTCCATTCTCCCCCTTATCCACATTCCTTCCCAAAAATAAAATCCTCCAATGCCCAAAACAAATACCAAGGATCTCCCCCCATGATAAAACAAAGACCAAGGATCTCCCCCTCTCCTCTCATCCTCCTTCCCTTTTATGTATCTTCCCCTCATCTATGTCAACCACTTACCATTAATTCAATGACTACCCCCTCATCCTTTTAATTTATTAACCTTGAATTTCTTACCATATCTTATCCAAAAGTAGATTTGAGAAAACACCTTGGGAATAGAATATAGATATTTTATTTAGAATTAAATTGGAGAAGAAAATATGTTATCTAAAAGTAGATTTGAGAAGACACATTGGGAATAAAAAATAGATATTTGATTTAAAAATAAATTGGAGAATAGAATATAGATATTTTATTTAGAATTAAATTTGAGAAGAAAATATGTTATCTAAAAGTAGATTTGAGAAGACACATTGGGAATAAAATGTAGATATTTGATTTGGAGAAACACATTGAGAATAAAATAGTAACAAATAATAAAAGTCATATGAGTAAAAAAAATAAATTACAAATTCACAAGTGTGGATATTACACAAAAACTATAAGTCAATATTTACAGATTAATTAAATACTAATCAAAATTAGCATGGGATCAAATAGGGCATTACATTAGATTTCAGTTTTGTTATAATTCACAAATTTAACCATTAAGTGAGGTACCCTATTTCTTTCTCTAAGAATGATAATTCTTTTACATTCCTCAAACTTTTTCTATTTCAAATTTCAAATTAGTTAGTGTCTAAGATGATGGAACTTAAAGGGATATTCCTATTTCGAATTTCAAATTAGTTATAGTGTCTAAGATGATGAAACTTAAGGAGATATTCCTTATATATGACTATGATCTATAAATTTATTATATTTTCTTTATTTGTTGATTTAGATTTCATTTTTATTATCATTTTTAACCATTTTTGCAAGTTAAGTGAAACATTGTACTCTATATTTGGATATGATGATGTGTAAATTTTCTCTTTTCTTTAGAACCCAGTGAACTTATTTTATGAATTTAAAAAAAAACCATGATATCAAAATAAAATTAATAGTTGAAAAAAAGAAAAAAAAGTAAATACTACAAAAATGTTCTATATTGTAATTTATTTAGATCCAAATACATTATGACACTTTTTGGAATTAGATCAATCAAAATAAATTTGACACCTTTTGGAATTAGATTGACCAGAGTTAAGAGTGAAGTTTAGTTTGTACTAATTCCAAAAATATTCTTAAAACTAGTGACCCAAATAAATTCTAACACCTTTCGGAATTAGACTGACCAAAGTTAAGAGTGAAGTTTAGTTTGTACTAATTCCAAAAATATTCCTAAAATTAGGGACCCAAATAAATTCTAACACCTTTTGGAATTAGATCAATCAGAATAAATTTGACACTTTTTTGGAATTAGATTGATCAAAGTGAAGAGTGACGTTTAGTTTGTACTTATTATCGATTTGAGTGGAAGTGAATTTTTGTTGGCACTATTCCAAAATATTCCTAAAATCAGCGACCCAAATAAATTCTAACACCTTTTGGAATTAGATCAATCAGAATAAATTTAACACCTTTTGGAATTAGATTGACCAGAGTTAAAAGTAAAGTTTAGTTTGTACTAATTCAAAAATATTCCCAAATTAGCAATCCAAATAAATTCAACACCCAAAAGTGGGGTTTATATTAATCGCGGTACCATAAATGCAAAAGGCTCACATACTGGGGTAACGGGTTTATATTGGTTGCCCATCTACAAAATTGGGTGATGTCACACAGTCTGTCGATTGTACGAAAAAAACATAAACCCTTTTACGCGGAAACAACTTTGACTTTAAAAGTATCTTGGAGGTTGCTTGTGCTTCTAGAAGCACATTCCATGTCTGCAATTTCGTCTTCAGAAGCAGAATAAAACGATCAATGGAGAAAGAAAGAAAAAAGGTAGTAAAACCTTCAGTAAGAACAAACAAAGAAGGAGAGGACTATGTTTTATATGCAAGGGACCTTGGGCACTCAACCATTAATGTCTGGGTGATATGGAGGAAACAAAGGCAGAATAGCTCGAGACTCCTTTAGATCATGGGGATTCATCTATAGTTGGGTTCATCGGTTTTCAAGAGAGCAACCACGAAGGCTCCGAACAATCAAGTACATATGGTGAGCAACAAAACAATGTTTTTCAGAGATACTTGGAGGACAAGCCAATGGCAATCAATCAACTTAACAAATTACATGGGGAAAGGAAGGAGATAATGCCTCCTAAAGATTAGGTAGACTCTTAAACTATTGAATCCATGGATATCCAGGAGGAAATCCATAAAGAGTATGGGCAGTAAGTTGTAGATAACCGTCCACTAGTACATTCTTGTTTGACAACCAGAGAGTGTGACCAACATATTGTACCCACACGTGGAGAAGGCCAGGAAGAAGGCATTCAAGGAGACTCTAGTGAAGAGCTAGTAGTAATAAACCAAAAGGATGAGCATGATCATGAGGGGAAACATCAAAAATATAGTATTCAAGATGATCCATTTATGGAGAGTTATTCAAAGGTTCAAGTTGGAGCTATGATAATTGAGAACCTGGTGGAGAAAGATATAGAGGCATTCAACACGGAACTCGAATTTCTAGTAGAGGAAGGTCGGGAAAATATCATGCATTTCAAGACAGATCTTATGATGTTGAAGCAAGGAGTCTAGAAATCCCGAGACATTGTCTTACAGGAGAATAGGAAAATTGAGGAGCTCATAGGGGTAAGTGTCGAATCAATGGCCAAGTTGTCTAGTGTTGAGGAACGACTCAAGTCCCTCATAAGAAAACAAGAGGAGTACAGTTGGGAGTTCCATAGCATCCCTATACATGAGTACATAGATAAGGCTTGCAACGCCACCAACCCACCTTTATACATTAAGGAGCGCAGGGCAGAATTCTCCAAATGGATCATATTTGGTGACTAGGTGGAGCAGCATGAGTTGAGCATTAGAGAACATCAATGTGGTAGACTTATTCTAACATCAATGTGGTAGACTTATTCTATGTGTAGGAATTCATGCATTGGATTGAAAAGAGATTATGAGTTGGAACTCTATTAATGGGATGATTCCTAGGAGGATACTCTTAGCCAAGGGAATATTGCAGCTTGGGACCTTAAGCATGGCCAGTAATGGAGGGCTAAGATGGTATCATAACCCACAGGTCTCAGGACTTAGGTGACATTGGGATCTAGGAGAATCTATTGGGGGAAGGATTGGTCAGATGATTGTTTGTGATCCAGGTGAATCTATCAAAGGAAGCACTGGTTGAAGGATGTTTTTGGATCCAGGTATCGAAGGATCTATTCAAGGTCATTTAGCATGGAGGCATAGAATAACACACTAGGTTGTATGGGATCTTAGTATCAATGTACAAATTCTTCTGTTGTGGATAGAAGTGGATTTCTTGAGGGCAAGCAATCTTTGGGTCGGATGATTTTTAATATTCCCTTTTCATGATGTGGTCAAAGTGGACGCAATTGATACATGGTGCTTACCATGGTATTTTCCCTTGGGATCTTCCCATAGTATTTGTATTCGTTTTTCGAGGGAAAATAATAAAATTAGGTTTCTAGAAAATCCCTCGAACCTACTAAAGGGGATAGGAGCCATGCATTTGGATCATCTTGAGTGTATCTATGTTATTGTGTTTTTATTCAGAACTTGATGTAGCGAGTTCCAGTTTGATCCGAGGGACGAAAACCCCATGGGTACGATTTGTCTGGTGGATCCATTTAGGTTCTATGATTGTGCTTCAGTTTTTTCAATAGTCTTGTTGGGAAACCATGCATGCCATCTAACATGAAGGTTCCATGGTTAATCATTCTGGCATGTATCACTTTCAAATAATAATATAAATAAGGGCGACATCTTTTTAGATCCCTTGTGTTTTGTGTTTGGCTTGTCAGTATTTCTATTAGAACACTGAAATGTTCCAGATTTATTAATTAATTAGCTGTTTGGGATCTTACACACATTTTTTATAAAATTATGTTCAAAGTATGTCCGATTGATAGATTTTATAAAACTTAATGATAGAAATTTGGAAGAGAGTAGAGAGATTTTACACAACACAAATCTCACATTGATATTTTTATTGATCACAAAGGTTACATATATATATATATATTATTGACTTCGACAAATCCAGATCATGACTAGAAGTCATACATTAATGGAAACAAAAACATCTAGATTGACTCCTCGTGCCTCTTAATCATAGCGACACATGAAATGGAAGCATTAATTCCAACACGCTCCCTTGATGCTTACATGTAACAAATATAAAAACACACATTACAACAATAAATGAAACTGTCACATTTGTTTGATATGGTCATCACTAGCATTCGAATCCACTCTGAAATCTCACAGTTTTCTCTCTTTTCTTCACCACACTTTCGAGCTTCCCACTTGATCCATTTAAGACATAACCGCTTCAGACCATCATTAATGTGCTTTGCAGAATTGACTCTTCTCAACCTCCCGGAGCGCAACGAGTCAGTATCCATACTGAACCATCCAATGGGAGTGCCACCATTCTTTGAATCCACGACCCTCCATTGCCTTTATTAGTTATCTAGGATAAAATTATGGGTACAAAATGTCTTCAAGAGACAATTATACAATTTGACCTTGTATAAAATAACCTGTACTAATGCTCCCAGAGCACAATGGGTCACACAAGCTTGACCTTATTAAGAACTACTTATGACTAATGCTCCCATAACAAAGCATGTCACATTAGTTTGTTAAATATTTAGCTTGTTCTTTGTAGTTCTCCATCAATTTTACATTACATTAGATAATAGAAATAACACCCCACACTGCACCATAACCATTTTTTTTTCATATAATCACAACACAATAATAAAACTTCTACTTTAGCTCACACCACATACTAGAACAAACAAACACACAAAATCCATGACACTAATTTGAAAAAGTCGGCATAGAAAAAAAATATGCACATGTACAATGTTCTGGATGACCTCCATTGTCGCCTGTCTACCAACTTCGTCTACCAATACTTCAACTGAAATCTTCCACGGCTCCACACAAAGTCATTCTTCTTATTTTTTTATTTTATTCCAACCTGTCTGCTTTTAGCTTCATCGTGTCAGGACATCAGCCAATGCAACTCATAAGATCATGTCTCTGTGACTGTAAAACCCTAGAATAAAAATTTTGATGAGGTAATGATTACCATGAGGAGGTTAACGATGTTGTAAACTGTGGATACAAAGAAATAAATATCTCATTCACATCCATACTTGTCATTAGAACACGATGCACCACTATCCAATTTGAGTCAGCATCTCTCATCCTTGGTTATTGTGGGAGGATCCTAGAATGTCGTTTTCAGAGCCTATGTATGCCGAGATTGTCTTAGCAACAGTTCCACGTGGGGAGACTTGTGTTTGATTCTGGAAATAATGGCCTCAACATTCTCCGCCTCCACAGGGTGTTGAATTGAACCATCCCCTTGACTGACTTATGCTTGGAATTTTTTTCTAGAAGCCTGTCCACTGGGTCAGTTATTGTAACCATGTGCATTAGTTTTGCCTTTTTGGACGGAGCCAGAACTTTTCTTGAGGTACGATTGAATTCACGTCCTATGGTTCTCCTATGATTGGTGCAATTCAAAATACTAAAACTCCATTAAAAAAATAAGGTAATGTGAGAGAATAGTGGAAAATAAATTATATATATATATATAATTTGTTTTATGTATAGTTTCTTATAAATATGTTGTTTTTATATAAAAAACATCAACTTATTTAATTTTTTTGTTTTTTAAAAAATAATAAATAAAATACATTATGAAAATACTAAAAATATTATATTTTTCCATTTAACGAAATAATAATTTATTGAAATTTTAAAAATTAAATAACAATTACATTTTTTCTTAACTTTATATTTGAAATTAAATTCGGTCAATTAATAAAAACAAAAGACGTTTAATCACATTATTATAATTTTATAATAATAAATAATAAAAATATAAAATTCTATATATATATATATATATATATATATATATATATCTATTTTCAAAACAGAAAAAACTCTGGTCATATATTATGTACTAGTTCAATAGATATTCAAGAACATTTCATTACATTTTGCCAATACTAAGGATCGACGCCCATGCTATCAGTTCAGTAAACATAATTCAGCAGACATAAGAGACAAAAGTACTCCCCCAAAAACGTAAAAAACTTTGATTAACATCCAAAATTACTTTCAGAATTTCTAAAGCTCTGTCCAAAAACAAAATACTTCCCCAATCGAGTAAAAAAAATAGTGTAAGTCCCTTCACAGTTCATGTACCTCACTAGATATCCACCGGCTGTAGTGCACTGTAAAAAAAAAAAAAAAATATCAACCACTTTCTTGATGAAGGCTTCTGGATACTTGTAAGTATTCCCTCTGTTGTAAGAATTGTTCTTATCAAAGGCAACCAGGGCAGTGACCATTATGTAGCAGCGATATTATTAGAGAAATTTTACTATCCCTGTTGTACTTCTCCCTTCCGGATCAGACAACTCATATTGCATGTTCCCAAAAACCCCCTGCAAGCCTTTCTTCGATAAACAGTCAGCCACTCCATTTTTTTCCCTATAAATGTGATTAAAGTGTAAATCAATGAACATCTTGCGAAGCAAGGAGATCCTATCCATCCAAGACCCCAAATTGCCAGGATTTAATCTTGTACCCTTGTTGAGGTTTTATATTAAAACTTTTGAATCACCATAGACCCACAAACATTCAACACCAAGTTGTGATGCAAACCACAGTAAACCCCAGCATGCCAGAATTTATACTCGCATATTGGTGCCATTCCCTCCATGCTAGAAGAATTTATAGTGACAATTAGGAGACATCCTGAGCCAGGCGCCACACCCACATTTGGACAGTTGGGAGGCTCCATCAAAAAATCCCACTGGATAATGCATTTCCACAGGCCACATTCTCTTAGACAGATCTTTTGGTGGTTTCTGCTTTTCCCTCAATCCTTCGCATGAGGAAATGATAAAGCCCACAGTCTTCTCCGGACTGCAAGAAACATCCTCAAAGATCCACTTATTTCTGGCTCTCCAAATTTGCCAATGAAAAAAAGTCGAAATTACCCTAAGTGAAGAGGCACGCAGATGCCACCATGGGATAAACTCCACTGTATTAGCCAAAAAAGGAATACTAAAATTAAAAAACTTACCCAATTCCTCCATAACCTTCCGAGAAAATGTACAGCTACAAAATAAGTGTTCATTGTTCTCCTTATAATTCATACAGAGTCTGCAATATCCAGGTCCAATCCATCCTTTTCTTTGTAAAGTGTACCACGTAAGATTTTTATTCATCTTAATCAACCAAAGTAGGATCCTCATCTTCAGCGGAGAATTGGTTCTCCAAATTCTTTTATATATTCCATCCTCTCCACTAGAAGAAGTGGAAAAGGTCAAGAGTTGGTAAATGTCACTAATAATCAGTCTCCCATTTATAGTCCTACCCTTCCATGTGAGCCTATCTCCATTGTTGTCCATAAGCAACCCTTGGCTTCTTAAAGTCATATTGTACCTGTCCCATTCTGCCCTTAAATTCTTAGGAAGATACAAGTCCTCATACGTCATCCATATCGGTCTCCTGTTTACAATATCCTTTATAATTTGTGACAAATAGAAGATCCCTCTAGAATTTAGAAATTTTATAATGTCCATGCCAAGATTCCCTTGATCAAAGATTCCATTCAACCCTTCCTGTCCAATCAAAATCTTCGATCCCCCACCAAAGTGCCAAATCAGGAAAATATATAATTTTTTTATATTATATATGTTTAACATGATATTTTACGAATAAATAATGAAAATATAAAATTCAATAATTTTTATATTATATATATTTTTTATTAAAAATTGTTTGGATAATATCATTATTGTTGCAATATTTTTTTAATTATTGAAAATAGTTTAAATAATAATATTATTATTACAATTATTAATAGTTTAAATAATTATTATTATTTTGTGTTTAGATTAGTGTTAATTAGGCCGATAGGCCTTCTCTTTTGAAAGAGATCAAATTTTTTTTCGTCAACATATTCATTCTACAGAGGACACCTGTTTTTGTTCATTCCCTGGGTAATGAACCCTGTTTTGAATTCAAAGGTTTAATGGAACGACTGGGTTATGGACAATAATGGAACGAACTGGCATAATGGAACGAACAACAGATTCCACAAATAATGCAGCTGGTATCACGACTCCCACGATCCAGCCATTGAAATTTCTCTCCCACCTGCAGCGGCACACCACATCCTTCTGCTCGACGGACATCACAGCTTTCTGGTCGACGGACACCACAGCCTTCTGCGTTTGCCCATCAAATGACAGGTATGTCTTGGCTTTGCTTGTTTATGTACTGTGACATTCCACGCGGAAGATAATGTAGGTTCCATGTATTGCAATGTCAAATGATAGGATTTTATAGCAGTAGGGTTCCATATATTCTCTTCCACCTAGGGTTTATCTTCCATTCCTGACTCACCCTGCCTCTTCTTTTTCTTTCTCTTATGACGTTTTGCCCATTCTTCTTCGCCCTTAAAAGATTCTAAGGTTTTCTCTGCACTTCCATCTCCATGAAAGCGCTCGTCCTCTTCTTTTTACTGCACGTGGAAATATTCAGCGCCAGCGCCATTGTGATTTCCCTCCTCACCTGCATGGTCGCTGAAATCCATCACTCTGTGCATAAAACAGTAAGCACCAGGTTTCCGATATCAAATTTGTTTGGCAAAGTTGTTTTATGGTCATGAAAATTTAAAATGTTTTATTATCGTCCATCACATTCGTCCAGCGGCTTTATGTAAAAGACAGATGTGCCCTTATAGGAGTTTTCCTTTTGAACAGGTTTTTCAATTTTTTTTGGAGCATATAACCATAACCAATCTTTCACCGATTCAACAATTTAGGAGGCCATCGTTTGAATTTTCTCCATCTTAGTAACACTCTTCAAGAATTACTAACGCATCTTATGGCTCAACTTTTTCCTCAAAAGTCTCAAATTCATTGCAAATGATAGGATTTTATAGCAGTAGGGTTCCATATATTCTCTTCCACCTAGGGTTTATCTTCCATTCCTGACTCACCCTGCCTCTTATTTTTCTTTCTCTTATGACGTTTTGCCCATTCTTCTTCGCCCTTGAAAGATTCTAAGGTTTTCTCTGCACTTCCATCTCCATGAAAACGCACGTCCTCTTCTTTTTACTGCACGTGGAAATCTTCAGCGCCAACACCATTGCGATTTCCCTCCTCACCTGCATGGTCGCTGAAATCCATCACTCTGTGCATAAAACAGTAAGCACCAGGTTTCTGATATCAAATTTTTTTGGCAGAGTCATTTTATTGTCATGAAAATTTAAAATGTTTTCTTATCGTCCATCACATTCGTCTAGCGGCTTTATATAAAAGACAGATGCGCCCTTATAGGAGTTGTCCTTTTGAATAGGTTTTTCAATTTTTTTCGGAGCATATAACCATAACCAATCTTTCACTGATTCAGCAATTTAGAAGGCCATCGTTTGAATTTTCTCCATCTTAGTAACACTCTTCAAGAATTACTAACGCATCTTATGGCTCAATATTTTCCTCAAAAGTCTTAAATTGGGAAAGGAAAAAATTTAGCACAATTTTCCCAATTTAGTCTCATATTGCAAAAATTGTTTCAAGGAAAATATGGTAGAGGCCCTGAAAGAAACTTATTGAAAATATTGGTAGGCACAAACTTGACCTGAAAAAACAGTAACATGATAATCTAGGAAAAAGTTAAAACACAGAAAAATCAGAGTAATAGGAGATATTTGTAAAACTAGTTTACACTGTAGAATGTCTACTAGAGACATCATTGAATAGGAAATGGCCATTAGCAATTTGAACACATGCCTTTTTTTTTCGCTTGCAAAGGCATTAGGATCTTCGTTCTCTTATGCTGTTTGAATATTCAGATCAACCTTTTCATCTATAATTTTACTACCAGTGGACAAAGGCCCTTCCTCCTTAGAGCCAGAATCTGAAAACACAACTCCTTAGATCCTCAGACAGTTATTTTTTGTTCCTTTAATCATTTATATTTTCTGTGTTGTAATGGAATTAAGATCACAGACCTAACGTTTTAGTTATTGAGAGAACTAAGGTTTTATTCACATAACTAAGGTTATTTGCTAGTGTTAGCCACCTATAATATTTTTTATAGTAAAAGGTGGCTAAGACTTTTTGAGCCTCCAAGGAACAAATTTTATTACTAAAAATTGTTGGCTCTTGAAGACTCTTAAAAGGCCTCATGCCTCTGTCCAAAATCTTCATTACCTTTGCCTTTTTATATTCAGAAAATTTTGCTGATTCCAAGTGAAAGACTGCTGAAAGACCATCATTTTCCCCCCTTCTCTTACTCAAAACTAACCTTCATCTACTCCCCTTTTTCTCCATAAAATCCCCTTTGTTTTCATGATTTCTTTTCTTCCCCTCATGAAAAACACTTTTATAAGGTTAAAGACCCATTCTTTAGCTTTTCCGAAACCTCCAAAATCCATTGAAAACCATGAAAAATGCATAAAAAATACAAGTCTTTAATATGGACCTAAGCCCCATTGGACTAAGTCCTAACAACTTCCCCCCACATGCCCACGTGTTAAAACCAAGCATTTGAACCTCCCGGCGCTTATCGCATATCGCACAAATTCAAAGTGCGCAAGTCTTTGCCATCGTCCAAAAGCTCCGGTGCGATTAGCCTTTTTGTGTTTAAAACCCCGATCACATTATCATTTTCATATAACTATAAGCCCGCCTTCGGCGCTTAAAACATTGTAATATTTCATTACCGATCCACTTTTTCCTTTGTGAAACCCAAAACCCACTTTTCCAAAGTTTTGGTCTAAAAACCAAAATCACGTGTTAAATATTTTAATGGGTTGATTGAAAGACCGATCACGAAATCGCAATCGCATAAATCAAATGGGTTGATCAAAAAGACCACATCGAAATTTTGCGATGCGATTAAGTCCCTGTGCTATAACCCCTGCCCCTTCCACTTTCCATTCGTATATCCTACTCTGGGGCCAAAGGGTTAGGTCCCAAGGCACTTATCGCATCGCATAAATCAAATGGGTTGATTGAAAAGCCCATCCCCGAAGTTCCGATATGTGATAAGCCCCTTCCCTTTTAACCCCCGGTTGTATAATTCTCCATGTGCCCAATGGCCCCGCAATCAGGTGCTTAACCCTATTTTTACGTTTTCGCCCATGAAATATTAAAATTTTAAAGTTATTTATCAAAACTTTGGTTTTTATTATTTCTCTAAGGTTTTCTACCGATTCGAAATCCAAGCAATCTCCACCGTCGATCTGATCTGCAGATCCGACGGTGCAGAATCCATCAAGCCCGGTGGTCCCCGCCATCCATTAACCGATTGCAAAACCACGTGGTATCTATCGCACCGCCTTTGGGCGAGGGCAGTTTTTTCCCAATCAGCAGCGATTCCATACGCTGGCTGACACGTGTCTTGTGTACTATTTACAAAACCGCTGTCCATCGCCATTAACGTTCATCCATCGCGCATTAACTTTCAGACGAGGATACCCAGCGATATTGACCACAGCCGTCAGATCCAAACCCGCCCATCCAACGACTATCGCTTGTCGAAGATGCTCAATGTTTAAACAGGCTACAGTGCGTCATCCAAGAAATCTCCGTCGTCGATCTGATCTGCAGATCGACGGTCCACATTTCATCGCCCATATTCTCTCCGTTTGACTCTCAACTTCCATTCTCGACCGTCGATCTCCGCGCGATCAACGACTCAGTTTTAACCTCTTTTCCATCCGGTCCACGATCTCTCTCGATCAATCCTGACCGTTGGATGATGCCATCCAATGGCCACGCTTCCTCTACCCATCCTTTGAAGCAGTAAACCTATATACGCAGGATTTTGTAACATTTGTTCGTATTTTGCAGGGTTTAATGTTTTTCTGCCATACTGAAGAAAATTCACAGGCTGAGGGTGACGATCCTCCTGCCTTCGATTCACCACATAAAATCATTCGCAGGTTTCAAACTCATGTTTCATCGATGTTTTATCAAAGAATTGATGCCTTATGAAACCCTGCGCGGCCCTGCACATCGACAAGACATTGTTTTATTCAAAAGAACAGTTAAAGATTATAAGTTTGAAGATAAAGCACAGCAGATGAAGTTTGAAGATAGAATGGCGGGGATAACAGCTAAGAAAGATTATCAAAAGCCTAATCCCCCCCAAATTAAACACAATTAAAGGGAAACCATAAGGGTTTAACTGACAGAAAGGCTTCCACCGCTTCAATTGAGGCGAATTGATTCCTCAGCTACCATAATTGCCACTTGTGCCTCAAAGCATTCAAAACAGAGGCTGAAGTTATTGTTCGAAATCTGATATTTTGCCTCAGCGCAGCCAGGGAGTTACTTCTGCAAAGAAATAAATCTAGAAATATATGCAGAGTTACTCCAAACATTACACAGAGCCTCAAAGTCAAATAAAGTTCCCACCGAGCTTTGATATTTATTGTGAAAACAGTTAATACAGTGATCCACCTGTAAAACTTCTCCATCGAGCCCCTCAAAAGGCCGAGAAGTCTTGAATCTGTATTTATTGTCTTGGGAGATCTTTTATCATATCTCACCTCCTCATTCTTCTATAAATACTTCTGTAGAAGATGAGAAACTGTTGGTTGAGTAGGTTGCTGAACATTCTTATGTAATTGAGCTTTGAGACTTCTATTCTGTAAATAGTATTCACTGGCCCTTGGAGCTCTACTTGTGCTAGATTAGTTAGGCTGAGTAGTGAAGATGATTGCTGAATTGAACATTGGACTTGAAGACTGTAACTGGTTTGACATCAATATAAAAGTTGTTTCTTGGGATCCTGGTCTATATCACTCGTGAAGTGCCCCTTTCTTTGTTATTGTTTTCCTTCTATGTATGTCATATTTTTCATCATTTCTCTGATAAAGAATAGCATGTACAGAGTTAGGACCTACTGTATATCAGTAACCTTCTCTGACTGAAAAGCTTTATCTCAATGTTTTCTTCCGATTAGTTTGTTTAAGAATGATTTAATACAATCTAAACAGTTAGGAATGTTGGAGTTCCCTCGTCCTACTGTTTGCCTTAATAATTGTTCTTGAAAGTTATTTTTCTTATTGTGCTTATTAAAGATGACTATGGAAGATATGGTGTGCCCTGGTCCTAGTTTTTCTCCAAAAGCAGATTCTGAAAGTTTCCCTTAGTGTTGACTGTAAGCATACTAGGTTTAAAAGTACTTTATTTGATCTTAAGTTACATTTTGTTTCTCTTATGTGTTTTTCATACTTTCTTAAGGTAATTATGTGGATTACCAGATTTTTTGTCAATTAAGCTGCTTTAATACAAACTTGCCCAAGAAATTTTATGGTTAGCCCTATTCTTGGTTGGTTTCAAACAGTTACTTAAGAGGCTTTTCTTGTTTGGACTGACTATAAATCCTTTGTGAAATTATTATCTGTTTCCACCATCTCCAACACTTTATTGTTTCCATTCCATCACTCTAATCTCAAATAATCTTGTGATATAGATGACTTGCCTCTTGGATCACTCTTGATGTTGTTGCTCAATTAAAGCCCTGTTATGACTCCATAGCTCAATGGAATAAAAACCAGCGTTATATCTATCCTTTTGGCCTAGCTGTTCTATTCACTTGCAACTTCTCACCTTTGAAACCCTTTTCTCTTAGGACTTTCCACCTCAAACAATATTCACGCTCAACCATCAAAAAAAAAAAAAAACCCTTGGCCTTCATAACTAGCCTAATATCGTAACCCCAAACTTCAAAGACAAATCTATCTTTGCACTTATTGGAGAGATCCCTCTCCGGATTCAGGAGGGCTAGATCCTAGAATCCCAAAGTGGTTGAAATAATGTTGTTTCTGCGATCGGACTTTGCTAATCTTGCTGATTACAGATTCCTAACATTTCTGGCGACTCCGCTGGGGAGTTAAGTGCATTTTATCTTACACACCCTTAGGCACTCAAAAGACCCAAGATCTCTGGTTAGATTGGTATCCAATAAACATGGTGGTGGACCATTAAACCTTTTACCTCCTTAGGAGTTAAAACATCTTCCACCTGGCGACTCCACACTCCACAATCCTGAGCAGACCTTAAGACTCCACTGGGAAGAACCCTTATCATTGTAATATCATTCAAACTCAGTCAGAAGATTGTAGGATTAAACTTGTAAAACAGACTAGTTAACCTCTCAAATATTGCTATACCTGGTTGAACTTGTCTTGTTTATTTGGATCTGAAAAACATATCATAGTGGCTCCTAGAAAGATTCACACTAGATCCCAGCCTGACCCTAATCCACCTGAAGTAGTTGATAACCCAGAAAGCATCCTTAGGAAGTCTCCTAAGATTAAATTCTCAACTGTTTTCAGATCACCCTTGAGAGCTAATTCAGTTCCCGAAAACCTTGCAGCTCTACAAGAAACACATGGTGGTGGAACCATAAAACATTTTACCTCCTTACGAGCTAAAAATTTTCCCCCTGGCGACTCCACACTCTGAAACTCCCAGAAGAGAAAATGACTCCACTGGTAGAAGACCCTGAACTGATTGACCAGACATAGTGACCTCTTTCTTGATTTACAAACATGATTCCAAGAATACAACGAAGATATGCCCCAATGAGTAGAGATCATATCCTTGGGTTTCCACATAAGATGCCCCTGCCTATTTTTCAAGGTGAAAAGTTTGATGACCCTCTATTACATCTCATCAGATTTCATATACATGTATGGAGGTTGAAAGTCGAATGGCATGAAGATTGCCTAATGAAAATGTTCATGTTAACATTAGAAGGAAAAGCTAGGGATTGGTATGAATGCTTAACATCTAGTAGTTTGTTTTCTTTGAGAGACCTTGAATATGTGTTCTATGAGAACTATAAAGAAAACACTACGTCATTATCATTGGGTGCAATATATTATGATCCATCAAAAAACATCACCCAACACATTATAGATAATGAGGAAGCTTTAGAAGAAATACATCCTGAAGATCTTTTAACAGCCATTCATGAATTTAATATCTTATTGAAAAACTTCAAAAACATAGATGAATCAGTTGAGGAAGAGATGATCCAAGCAGTAAAGAACATTCCTCAAGATATCCATGAAAACTAAAAAATTGATTCATCATCCCTTATAGCTGAGGCTCAAGAAGACATCCAGCCTCAAAATCAGTCTCCGCAAGAGACAGAGAACTACTGTACTCCGGTTCAAAGGAACATAGAAACATCTTCCCCTTTGACAGAAAAAGAGATAGATCAGACTATTAATAAACAGCCAGTCTCTGAAACTTTTTTCAAAACAAACACTCTTGCCCATTCACGTAGAGAACTTTGTTGTACAGATTTAGAAAGTTCTTTTGTAGATCAGAATGAAGAAGGACCTGTTGATATCCCAATATGTTTGACTGATGAAAATGTTTATTCTAATAAATTTTCAAACTTCAATCAGTCTTATGATGATGATGATTTCCAAGCAGAAACTAATCATGCAGGGCAACCAACATTTGATTGGTGTTTTGAGTTTCACCATCATCAAATTGAAAGCCGCAATCATCCTTTTCGATCCATCATAAAAGGCTTTCACTTTATTGGGAATCAACAGCCTTTCAACTCAGAAGGTGAAGAGAAGAGTAATGAAGAAATTTTTGAGCAAGAGGAAACCATTGAATACACCCCCACTCAAGAATATAATAACCTCTTCACAGAGTTCAGCCCATTGAATCCAAGCATACCAGGGCTACAAGAGGACAACACTGCCAAATATGATGAGTCCTCCAGTTCAGATGACGATGAAGAAAAGGGAGAGAAACAGATAGAAGACTATCCTACTATGGATATACCCTCTTTTCAAGAAGAGACTTCTCCCTTCATTAATGTTAAACTGTCATCCAAAGAACCTGAATGTATATTAGAAGCAAGCATATATTTAGAGAAAGAAGATATTTCACTGTTTGCTATTATGCAGGTTAAGGATGATGATGCTTCCAAACAACTTTCTGAAGATATACTCCTCAAAGCTGAAGTCTTGGACGCAGACAATCTACTAGATATGGAGAACCAAAAAGAAGAGAATCTTCATCTTTTCTTTATTGATCCTATGGAAGAGTGTGTGGAAATATCAACTGGCTCAAATTATCAAGCGTTGATCCTTTGCAAGAGCCAGAGACATGAAAAGCTGTCACCTTCTGTGATAGTTTTTATTTTGAAGATTAATCTTCAAAATATACTATGGATACCCCTGACAAGCAGCCATAGTTTCTTCTTCTTTATGACATTACTCAGCTGGCTGCATTGGCACTTTTGTATCATATGAAGATGTAAATATTCCAAAGTAGAATAGGTTAGATAGGAATGTAAATAAAGCTCACCTCTGAGCATGTAGTTAGCTGTTGTTTTCTGCTTTGAAGAAAAATAAAAAAATTCAAAAATACAAAAACATAGAAAAGAGAAAAGAGGGCAGATTGTCAAAATAAGAAAGGTATAGCCCCATACCAAAAAGAGAAACAAATCTGAAAGTGTGCAAGCTCAAATGCCACTCCTGAATAAACACACTTCTAGTTAGTCAAACTGTCTAATCTTGACTAATTAGCTTTACATTTTCTGCTGATAGGATGGTGAATTCGATCTGCCAAACTGTTTAAACTTGGCTTATCAGTAGATAGATTAGGATAGAAATGAAAGGTTCAAACATGTTCAAAACCTGAACCTAAGTTTCCAAGAGAAGATGACTCAAAACTGTTTTATTTTTTTGATTCAAAAAGAGGTAAATCTGGTTCTAATTAGCTCAAAATCTGAACCAGAGGAAAAGAAAGAAACAACTCAAATAAAAGTCAAAACAGAGCTATAAAAAGGGAAGGAAATTTTTTCAAATATCAGATCCTAAGCCTTCCATTTTGAATTAATTTTCTGCAAAGTAATATCTATGTGCAGCTTTTTTTTTATGCCATAGATCACAGCAGGTCAAACAACTTAATCTTGGCTTGACTGTTTTTAAATTTATGTTTTGGAATTTAGAGAATGAAAATCTGTTGGACAGTTTAACCCCAACAGATAGTAGATTAGGTAGAGAAGCATCTGAACTCAACTGTTTAATCTGATTCCAGGGAGAAATAAGGAGTAGAAATAGATTATATTTCCTGCTTTCAAAAGAATAAAATGTTGTGAATAGAGTTTGCCAATCCAAGTGCACTCTCATGAAGAAAAAATGCTAGATCAGTAGGATTGGGTAGGTAGAAAGTTTGTATTGATGAAGGTCCATTGTTTTCATAGCTGTTAATATGTTTCAGAGAAGATCATCCCAGTAAAGGAAGAGCAGCCCAATGGATCAGGCACAGGTCAGCCTCCCAGAGAATGCAAGTCTGAAGTTCTTGATGCCTTCAAGTTCAAGGCATCATCCCCAAGTGGAGCCACTGTTAGCCACCTATAATATTTGTTATAGAAAAAGGTGGCTAAGAATTTTTGAGCCTCCAAGGAACAAATTTTATTACTAAAAATTGTTGGCTCTTGAAGACTCTTAAAAGGCCTCATGCCTCTGTCCAAAATCTTCATTACCTTTGCCTTTTTATATTCAGAAAATTTTGCTGATTCCAAGTGAAAGACTGCTGAAAGACCATCATTTTCCCCCCTTCTCTCACTCAAAACTAACCTTCATCTGCTCCCTGCTAGGACTCCACTATGTAGCATTTTTACTATATACTTTGACACCATCTTATCTTTTTAACCATGATTCCATTATCATTTTCATTTACTTTATCCCAAGGTACATAAAATCCTCTTCTTTATTATATGTTTAATCTGTTTACATATAATTCCATAATACTCTTATATTTTGTCATTAATCGAAGTGGATTGTTGCTAACATAAGTCTAAAAGATCGCAGATAAGTATATGCTGTGCTGGAACAATCGGCCGTTGCTGAAACAGTCAAACTCCGTCGTCGAAATGTACGACCTCAAGTATTGAAACAGCTGACCCTCATGTCGAAACAAATAAACAAATAAGAAGCACGCAAATTCCGTCACTCGTAATTTGCGATTCTGGAAGAGTATTTTGCGGAACAGTGGCAACAGCATGAAGACGTGGTTACACGGATTATTCTGAAAATAGCATTCTTGTTGTATCTGTTGTAACAATAGCTTTTTATGGAAGAACAGAATAGTCCTATTTTAAGAAAGAAGAACAGAATTGGGATAAACATAGATTTACTCTCATGTAATTGTAGGAGATGTCTCCTCTTTAAAAAGAGGAGACATCATCATCAGAGGAGAGTTCGAGTTTGAAAACTACAGGAGAACATTGTACCTGACAGACTGGAGCTAGACTCCATTTGTGATGTATCATTTCTTTTGACAGATGAATAAAATCTTCTTTTGAGCGCTCCAATTTAATTCTTTCCCTGGGGAATCTTGTGAGAGGGAAAGGGCCCACCTTCCTCACAAGATTCACCCTTCCGTCCCTGTAGTTTGTTTAATTTCTTTATACTGTTTGCACTTCATTTAATTCTGTTTGCTGAAACACCAGTTATACAGTTCTGTAGTTCATTGAATACTCTATTTCCTTAACGCTGCATGTGTTTAATACATTCATTCTTAAAAGGTTGAGAAATATATTTCTGTTCATTAATGGAATGTATGATGCCGGGAAGCAGGTGCTGAAGATTCTTGTATAAAGGAATAGGGTCCTGCTCCCATTAATTGCCTTTCTTTTCCTGCAGTGTGATTAGAAACAGGAGACAGGTGCTGGAGCTTCCTGTTCATGGGAATAGGGTCCTGCTCTCTTGAGTGATCTTTTCTACAGAGTGATTAGTGTCAGGCAGCAGGTGCTGAAGTTCCTAATTAAGGAATAGGGTCCTGTTCCTGTTATGGTTGATTGGTTTCCTTTTCTGCAAATTGATTTCCCTTTAATTGGATTTAAACTGCAACATAGGAATTATTTCTTCTATAACCTAAATGACTTCAGCTTTGATTAAATAGAGTGTGAATAATTAGATTTGTATTACTGGTAATTGTGTGGCTTTTTACTACAACATTGTTTTTGCTTTTGAATTTGAGCATATCCAGTGCGTGATTGTCTTTGGAATAAACAGACTTCCTCGGGTTGACAATTTATGTGGAGCTTGAATTGTGAAACAATTAAAGCGACCAACATTTTGGCACCGTTGCCGGGGAAGGCAATTATAGATTTCAAAAGCATTAATCTTTTCTTTTTAAATGTGCAGATTGTATGAGAGGACGCGGAAACCAGAAGAAAACTAACCCCACAGGTGGCAAAGGAAAAGGAAGGGGAGGAAGAAAGACTTTTATTGACGAGATTGTATCAAAGGTTGAATCATCACAGAGATTAAGTTCTTGAAGACCAAAACTTCAGCACTCCCCTCAATTAGATTACAAAACAGAGGAAGTTGTGGGTCCTGAAAATATAGAAGAGCCAGTGATTGAAGAACTAGCAGTCAGTGCTGGAGAGTCAGAAGAAAGTGTTAGTAAATCAGCAGAGCACATTGAGGAAATAATAGAGAGTGTTGGACGACCAGTGGAAAACATTGAAGAGCCAGTAGAAGATCTTGACGATCGAGCAAGTGCAGTAGGAGAGCCAACAATGGAAGGAAACAATGACGATTTCTTTGGTGGAGGACGTGTAGAGCCCGAGGGAGAAGGAAGGGATGAAAATTCCCTCTCTACCTTGGGATTTCCTATCAGTGATCTCCCTGCAGGGACAACTCCTATGAAAAAAATTCCATTGTCTGCTTTACCTAACTTTCATGGTTTATCCTCTGAAGATCCGGATGACTTTCTTTTTGAATTTGATATATCATGCAGAAGTTATGATTACGTTACTAATGCTCAAAAGTTGAAACTGTTTCCAGCAACCTTAAAAGGAAATGCTCTAAGATGGTTCATGAGCCTTGGGAGTCAGGTAATCACAACTTGGGAGCAGATGAAACAGAAATTTCTGCTTAAATATCAAGACTACTGTCGGACGAGAGAAAAGAAGGATGAACTATTCAATATGGCACAAAAGCCGGACGAGAATCTGGAGGACTATGTAGAAAGGCTGCAGTACAATATTCAGAGATCTGATCATCCAAATATAAGTAAGGAAATTCGTAAAACAATATTACTTAGAGGTTTAAGGGATGATTGTTTAGATATGTTAAATATGCTTGGCAAAGGAGATATATCTAAGGAATCATATGATGAGATTGTTGAACTTTCTAAGAGATGTTCAAGAGGAGCTGCAAGGAACAGAGTAAGTAATAGAGATTCCACCTATTCAAGAGTGCAGAAATCAGTTAGTGGAGGAGCAACAAGAGCTGAAATAGGTAATTTACTTGAAGAATTTAAAACTGAAATGTTAAGTTCTTTTGCTTCACAAATTGACACCTTGCAGGTTAAGAAGAAGCAGGCTGAAGCAGAAGCAACTCTGGCTGTCTTTTGCCCGAAGTGCAGAGACAAACATCCACTTAGGGAATGCCCAATGGACAAAATAACAATTTGCACCCTTTGTGAGAAGGACCATGAAACAAAACAATGTCCATCTCTACCAGGAATAAAGGCAGCATTGCAGCCAACGGAAGAAGAAGCTGAAGCAGTTTACCTGCTAACTCAAAGAAGACAATGGCAACCAAAAGGACAAGGTATGAACTCTAGTATGCCATTTAATCGTTGGAATAATTATTCTGCTTTCGGTCAAACAAATTACCCTCCCTTTAATCAAATGAATTTCCCACCCATGCAGCAATACCCACCCTTTAATCAAATGAATTTCCCACCCATGCAGCAATCAAACCCTCCCTTTGTTGATCCTTCAATGTGGACTCCTTGGCCTCCACAGCAGCCATCTTCTTTCAACCCTTGGAATTCAAATTGGAGAAGTCAACCACTCCCGTATCCAAATCAATTTCCTCAATTCCAACAACCACTTCCTCTGCCATCAAATGCTCCGCCAAATAACCAAATGAGACCCCAGCTACCTGTGCAACCAAATCCTAACCCCAATAATAAAGTTTTGCAAGTCATTGATATTCAGAATCAGTCTATATTTCCTACTATGCAGTGTAATGATATTCATTTAAGATCTGGGAAAATAGTAGAGCCGATTATTGATGACATAACTTCTTCTGATTCTGATAAAGATGAAACCGAGAAACATAAGAAAGCACAACCACCTTCTAACAAGAGTGTTGAAATAACAGAACCACCATTCCCTGAGCATTTGGTTTTAACTAGAATGTATGAAACACCTACTTTTAATCTTTTAGGGGAATTGCAAAATTTGTATGTTAAAATTCCACTTTTACAAGCATTAAGAGATGTACCAATTTATGCCAGAACAATAAGGGATATTTGTGTAAAGAAACCTGGTAGGAAAACTAAAGACCCCCTTACAGTACATGTGATGGGTGACTTGTCTGCATTAATGTCCGGAAAAGCCCCTCCTATGAAATATGGTGATCCCGGCCATCCTACGGTGACAGTTCAGATTGGTAAAACAATGATTCCCCAAGTTCTGGTAGATTTAGGTGCTGCAATTAACATAATGACTCTTGAAACTTCACAATTGTTACAGCTGAATAACACAATCAGAGATACACCCACCATTTTAGAGTTGGCTGATCGTTCTACAATTAAACCCGAAGGAGTTGTTGAGGACCTACTTATTTCAGTTGAATCCTGGAAATACCCAGCTGATTTTGTTGTATTGCAGACTAAAACAAAGCTGGGGGGACATCCCTTAATTCTAGGAAGGCCATGGCTGGCCACAGCTGATGCTTTTATCAGTTGCAGATCCGGTTCAATGACAATTTCTAATGGTTATGAAACAAAACAACTTACTCTTTATCCTCATGCTACACCAATAATTAATAATGAAGATTCTATATGGATGGATTATGATGATAATGCTGTTCAGCCTATTTTAACTATTGGACAAGCTTTAACTCTTAAAGACAATACAGAGGATGAGATAATTAATAATTTTATTTGTGAACCTTCTTCTGTAATTGCTGAAACACACAATCAATTGACTGCAATTTTTGAAACAGATACCCAAGAAAAGATTGAATCTGAAGACTTATCTCAGACATTAACCACCATCTCATCTAAAAGCATAACAGTTGAAATTGAACCTGGCAAGACATTAAACATAAATCCCGATCTAACAGTTGTTGAAACACGGCAGTTAATGAAGTTATTACATGAAAATAAGGAAGCATTTGCATGGGATTATACAGATATGAAAGGGATCTCTTCTGAACTATGTACTCACCGAATTTACATTAAAGAGGGATGCCGACCAGTCTGTCAACCCCAAAGACGAATGAACCCTAATTTACGAGAAATTGTTAAAGAAGAACTTCAGAAATTGCTTAATGCAGGATTTATATACCCCATATCTGACAGTGAATGGGTTTCCCCATTGGTAATTGTCCCTAAGAAAAACGGAAATGGAGAGTATGTGTTGACTACAAAGCCTTGAACAAAGCTACTCAAAAGGATCACTTTCCTTTACCCTTCATTGATCAGGTGTTGGATAGTCTGGCAGGGAAGAAATTCTTTTCTTTTTTAGATGGATTCAGTGGGTATAATCAGATAAGAATTGCACCCCAAGACCAAGACAAGACCACTTTCACCAGCCCTTGGGGAACTTTTGCCTATAGAGTTCTTCCATTTGGGCTATGTAATGCACCAGCAACTTTTCAAAGAGCTGTTATAGGAATTTTTTCTGATATGTTGAATGACTCTATGGAAATATTTATGGATGATTTTACTCCTTATGGTGTGTCTTTTGAAGATGCATTACAAAACCTTGAGAAATTACTTAAACGATGTATACAAGCTCACCTCTCCCTAAGTACTGAAAAATGCCATATGATGATGAGTGAAGGAGTGGTGCTTGGACATTTTATTTCATCTCAAGGTATTCAGGTAGATCCATCTAAAATATTGGTCATTCAGAATCTTTCTGTTCCTAAAACACAAACTGATGTGAGAAGTTTTCTAGGACATGCTGGATACTATAGAAGATTTATTAAAGATTTTTCTAAGATAGCTTCTCCATTATTTGTGCTGCTGATGAAAAATGTTGAATTTAAGTGGACTAATTCTTGTCAGAAAGCTTTTGAAGAACTCAAGCATCAGTTGTCTAATGCTCCTATTTTGAGGGGGCCTGATTGGGCCCTCCCTTTTCATATATCCTTTGATGCTTCAGACACTGCAATTGGAGTTGTCTTGGGACAAGAGGTGAATCATCTTCCTTATGCTATCTACTTCATTATTAAGAATATGACCCCTGCTGAGCTTAATTACACAGTTACCGAAAAGGAATTTCTTGCAGTAATTTATGCCATTAATAAATTTCGACACTATATCACTGGTTATTCTACTTTTGTGCACACTGATCACTCAGCTATCAAGTATTTAATGAACAAATCTGTTACAAATGCTAGAGTTACCAAATGGCTATTATTACTGCAGGAATTTGATATCACAATTGTAGATCGGCCTGGTAAAGAAAATGTGGTGGCTGATTTCCTTTCACAGTTAAAAACTGACAATGATATTCCAGTAGATGATTCTTTTCCTGATGAGTATTTATTTGCAGTTTCTGCTCACTCTCCATGGTATGCAGATATTGCTAATTATTTGGTTGCAGGAAAATTACCATCACACCTGTCATACAGAGAAAAGAGAAAAATTGTTCAACAAAGTGCCAGGTATAGCTGGATAAGTGGGTGTCTTTTCTACACAGGGCTTGATCAGGAAATCCGAAGATGCATTAGAGAAGATGAAGTGTATGACATACTGAAAGCTTGTCATGATGGCCCTTGTGGAGGGCATTTCGCTGATAAAAGAACATCACACAAAATTCTGAGGATGGGTTACTATTGGCCCTCATTATTTAAGGATGCAAAGAAATATGTAAGGGCTTGTGACAGCTGTCAGAGAATGGGTCAACCCAACCATAGAGATCAAATGCCATTAAACTCTCAGGTAGTTTCTGAACCATTTGAAAGATGGGCCTTGGATTTCATAGGACCCATTAATCCTCCATCCAATCAAAGAACTTATATATTAGTCTGTACAGACTGTATGACTAAATGGGTGGAGGCCAAAGCACTCATTAGAGCCAATGAAGAGGTTGTCCTAGCTTTCTTATTTGAAGAAATCTTCACTAGATTTGGAATTCCTAGAGAGCTAGTTACAGATGGAGGACCTCCATTCAATTCTCATGGTTTTAAGTCTACCCTTCACAAATATCATATTCAACATAGAATGACTACACCATACCACCCCCAGGCCAATGGGCAGGTGGAAAGCACAAATAAAGTATTAGAAGCCATTCTAACTAAAACAGTGAAGGACAACCGGAAGGATTGGTCTCAAAGGCTCCCCGAAGCATTATGGGCTTACAGAACTACTTGGAGAAACACTACAGGTTTTTCTCCCTATGAATTGGTTTATGGTAAAAATGTTGTTTTTCCTATGGAATTTGAAATCAAAACTCTAAGAATTGCTTTAGCTGTTAATCTTGATTTGACTGATGTGCAGACAGCTAGGTTGCAGCAGCTTCTTGAGTTGGATGAAAAGAGATTAGATGCCATTCACCAAACCACCATGATTCAACAACAGAGAATGAAGTGGCATGACAAAATTATCAAACACAAGCAGTTCCAAAAAGGTAATTGGGCCTTGTTGTATGACTATCGGTTTGAAAATTTTCAGGGTAAGCTACGTACACGCTGGCTTGGACCATATGAGGTAGATGCTGTTTTTCCTAATGGAACGGTAAGACTTTTAACAATTGATGATTCTAAAACACCTCTACTAGTCAATGGTCATAGGCTCCGTCTATACCAGTGCCCTGTTTCTAAAGAGGATTTCAAGACTGCTTGCATGACTGATATTCATTACCTTTTTCTAGGGGAGTCTTCTGCTCCTCACAGCATTTAATTTTCTGCACTGTTTTTTTTTAGTATTAGATTAAATTAGATTTAAGACTAATAATCCCTGTCAAGGGTTGGCATATTACAATTCAATTTTGCAGATTCTGGAAAAGCTCATTAAGGAGGACAGATCCATCATGAGAAGATCTGAAGCTTCAATCACAGAAGCTTGTTCCCTTCATTTCAACCCATTTCCTAGCAATATCCCTTCACCCCATTTCTACATTATTACCCTTTTTCCCATTTTTCCCACTTCTACCATTCCCGAAATACCATCCTTCAGCTAGTATTTCCTATCCCTTACTGCTGGAATTATCCCTTATCAAACACTTCCCCCACTGGTTTCAAACCCAAGTCATTTATCCCATTTTCCTGATTTTTCCTGTTGCTGAAACACCAGTTTCAGCAACGCGTCATTCATTTTTCCGTTGCTGAAACACCAGTTTCAGCAACCTGTCATTTATCATTTCATCATTAAAACATCATTTCTTCCCGCTGCTTTACAAGCTTTTTAGTTCTCCACTTCTACGCTTCAGACCCCTTGGGTGAAATTTATTTAGTGTTGAGAAGATCATGTTACACTCATGTTTTAAATTTCAGAGAAATCTACAGATTCTTCCATTTATATTAAGCCACTATGAAGCACATTACACTTCGAATTATTAAACCAAAGGTAAAATTGTAAGGTATGTGGTTTTAATGTAATGCAGTTAAATTATATATTAAAGAGAGGATTTTTCTCATAATGGTTGCAATCTCCACACGCCCAATCATCATTGCACCATACGTAGGGGGGGGAATTTCGAAAACCAAATAATCATTTCACATTAACCAATCCTCTGTCATCCCTCATAACCACTTCCGCCGTCATTGAGACCCCGCATCCTCTGTTGCAGCAATTAGCTTGACCAAAGCCTGTGTTTCTGTCTTCTGTGCCTCTGCATGTAACTCAAACTAGTAGCCATGGGAGGGTCGACTATCAGACACGAGCCTGGTTCGGTAAATCTTCTTCAAATGTTTCCAGAAGCCTATCAAATTTTCCAACAAGCAGGATGGACAGCATACTTTGAAAGATTGGGTGAAATTGATCAGGAACAAGTTTTAGAGTTCGCACAGAACCTTCAGGAGGATTTCTCAGTGGTTCAAGGGGTCCGCATTTCAGTTACAAAGGAGGACATAGTTCAAGTATCAGGTTTGCCGGTTGTTGGGACTCGCTGGTTCAGTAGGAAGAAAGCAATTTTAAATGCACAGCAAGATTTTCTTCGTCCAGATGAACCAGTTGAACCTAAAGGCCGCGGTGTAAGTCTGCAATCACTTCCTCGACCATGGCCAACAGTAGCAGAATTCATCAAGCACTACTTGACATGCGAAGGGCGTTACCAGGTAGTGTACCAACACGACTTCGTTTTGATGAATCACTTAAGGAATGGTCGATTAGTTAATATACCCTATTATCTGCTTGGTTGTATCAAAAACATGTCCTATTATTGTAGACGGGCTAAATTCCCATTGTCATCCCTCACCCATCATCGTTTATGCCAACTGTTAATTCAGAGGGGTTTTGCTCAGCAAAACCCTCCTCTGAATAATCCACTCCTTATTCCCCACAGGCTGAACTTCCTCAGCAGGCCCAAATCCCCCAACAAACCGGAAGTTCCCAAGAAACTCCTGAAATTCCTCATGAAGGGCAACTGGATGATATCCCAGACTCCCCAGTAATCCCATCCTCAGAGCCAGTTGACCCAATCCCAACTTCATCCCACTTAGTAGAGTCAACTAATCCCACTATTTCTATCCCTAGCGATGACTCTCTAACACCCCCATCCCCACCTACTCATAAAAGGAAGAAAAGAACCTCAACAGTCTCTGTCTCCAAACGTCGAACAAGGGCCAAATTCCAAATTTTTACTTCTTCCAAAAGCCCTTCCCCCAGAAAAGAATCTTCCCCTGCGAAGAAAAGGAAAGACAGTGATTTCTCTGCTTTCCTACCAAAAAGGAAAATGAAGATGACTGTTGAAACAGGAGCTACTCCCATTTCCCCTGACCCCGCCACCATTCTGTTAAAACTCCAATCTTCACCCCCATTTCAAATCCCCCAACCCGTCTCGTCTGGTGGCACTGCCACACAAGAACCAGTGCCCCGAGATAATACGACATTGTTTATGGCTGAAACAGTGACTGTCACACAAGAACCAGTCACTTACCCAGAGGCTGAAACACAAGAACCAGCCACTGTGGTACAAAAATCATACACCAAGCACGATGATACAGGGAGACCAGCCGTAGCTGCTCCACAAGAACCAGCTACGGCTGTGCATCAGCAGACAATCCCAGTAGAATCAACCAACATACAGGGTTCATATACTGTGGCATCTTTATTGGAAGAAAATCAGTTTTTGAAATCTGAGTTGGAAGCCTCTAAGAATGAACTAATCATGGCACGAGAAGCCTTCAATAGAGAACTGAACCTATATATGTTAGCACACACAGCATCATCACAAAATAGGGAGCCATGCAGGGAATACATGTGCCATGAGTGTGGCAATATTTACCAGCAGGCAGGCTACAAACTAGTCAAAATTCAAATATCTGAGGCATCTACATCAGCTGTAATAAAAGAAGAATGCCCTACTACTCCACAAGAACTAGTAGGGCTCCTAAAAAGTGTAGAAAAAGAAACTAAACCTCAGATATTTTGTCCTGAGCTAGTTAGTGCAGCCACTCAGACAGAAACACAACCACATATATCTTGTCCTGAGCTAGTCAGCTCAGCCACGCAGACTGTACCACAACCACAGGTATCTTGCCCTGAGTCAGTCAATGTAGCCACTCAAACAATGTCCCAACCCAGCACTTCTAATGCTAGCACACAGACCCTGCCATGGAATCAATTGGAACTGATGAACAAATGGAAGAAACAATATGCTGAAGAACAAGATACAATACTACAGCAGCATAAGTTAGCATGGCAGAATCACATGTATGCCAACTGGGATAGTTGGGAACAGATGTTGCAACAGCTCAGGGACTCCAAAAAGGAAGTCAAGGAATCTAAGGAAAAGATGGCCTTGATGTTTTCATTAGTGCAGAAGTTGATGGCTACCCGAAAACCCTCTGTAAATTACTCTCTCTTCCTTTCTGAACGATTAGTTTATTTTCAATTAAAAGCAATAAAGGATGGCAGACCGCATCAATTACTTACTTCAGAACAATTTGTTGAGACTTTTACTGAGGCCTCTGAAAGTGACCAGCATTTGCTGTGTGAACTTTACCTTCATAATGAGGCCATTCCCGACAATAGAAGAGTCAATCTCATTCCAATTGCAGGTGATATACAAATAAGGGCATTTGTTTCATTTTTGGCCAATCAGCTCACTTGGCAAACTGCGTTTATTGCAAGCAGTCATAATGAGGAGAATAGGCTCCTTTGGATTAGACCAGAACCTTTAAGTCCAACCATGTTTATAGCACAATATCACAAATTCTTACAGAAGCCAGGAATGCATAGGTACATGCAACAACTACAGGCTTCAACACTTTTGAAGTGTCAACAGCAAATCAGAGTAAAGGAGGCTGCTGCATTGAAGGCCAATACTATGTTTTGGCAGCAGTCATGTAAAGAAAGACAAGATTACCACCCTTTTAACCCTGACAATCTCCAAGCTGCACTTTCCAGGGTACCTACTTATATCCAATGCATTCGACATTGTGGACTAAACTGGATTGGTTATCATTTTCATTTTCCAATTCTATGGCTGCCTTCAGAGAAATATCAATGTCACTACCAATTGGCTGGCAGAGATGAAGCTTCAGCATGGCAGCAATTGCAGAACAATAAAGGATTCCGAGCTCCTACAGATGCCACCTTCTCCAGCTACTGCTTGAGAAATTTGCATGCACAGAATCAGTACTCAGACTCTGACTCAGACTAGGGGTTGCCTGAGGACATGCAACATTTTCAGCTGGGGGGGATGTTAGGACTCCACTATGTAGCATTTTTACTATATACTTTGACACCATCTTATCTTTTTAACCATGATTCCATTATCATTTTCATTTACTTTATCCCAAGGTACATAAAATCCTCTTCTTTATTATATGTTTAATCTGTTTACATATAATTCCATAATACTCTTATATTTTGTCATAAATCGAAGTGGATTGTTGCTAACATAAGTCTAAAAGATCGCAGATAAGTATATGTTGTGCTGGAACAATCTACTGTCAAATACTAAACTCCGTTGTCAAACAACCGACCCCGTCGTCGAAACAAACTCTTGACCTCGTTGTCAAATGAAATTCGAAATGTAGCCTAAGAAGTTAATTAAATTCCACAATTTCGTAATATAGCGATTCTCCAAAGAGTATTGTATATGTTGGCAATAAAGATGAAGAGGTGGTTACAATTTGATTATTATGAAAATAGCATTCTTGTTGTATCTGTTGTAACAATAGCTTTTTATGGAAGAACAGAATAGTCCTGTTTTAAGAAAGAAGAACAGAATTAGGGATAAACATAGATTTACTCTCATGTAATTATAGGAGATGTCTCCTCTTTAAAAAGAGGAGACATCATCATCAGAAGGGAGTTCAAGTTTGAAAACTACAGGAGAACATTGTATTTGACAGACTAGAGCTAGACTCCATTTGTAATGTATCATTCCTTTTGACAGATGAATAAAATATTCTTTTGAGCGCTCCAATTTAATTCTTTCCCTGGGGAATCTTGTGAGAGGGAAAGGGCCCGCCTTCCTCACAAGATTAACCCTTCCGTCCCTGTAGTTTGTTTAATTTCTTTATACTGTTTGCACTTCATTTAATTCTGTTTGCTGAAACACCAGTTGTACAGTTCTGTAGTTCATTGAATACTCAGTTTCCTTAACGCTACATGTGTTTAATACATTCATTCTTAAAAGGTTGAGAAATCTATTTCTGTTCATTAAGGGAATGTATGATGCTGGGAAGCAGGTGCTGAAGGTTCCTGTATAAAGGAATAGGGTCCTGCTGCCCTTAATTGCCTTTCTTTTCCTGCAGTGTGATTAGAAACAGGAGACAGGTGCTGGAGCTTCCTGTTCCTGGGAATAGGGTCCTGCTCTCTTGAGTGATCTTTTCTACAGAGTGATTAGTGTCAGGCAGCAGGTGCTGAAGTTCCTAATTAAGGAATAGGGTCCTGTTCCTGTTATGGTTGATTGGTTTCCTTTTCTGCAGATTGATTTCCCTTTAATTGGACTCTAAACTGCAACATAGGAATTATTTCTGCTATAACCTAAATGAATTCAGCTTTGACTAAATGAAGAGTGAATAATTAGATTTGTATTAATGGTAATTGTGTGGCTTTTTACTACAACATTGTTTTTGCTTTTGAATTTGAGCATATCCAGTGCGTGATTGTCTTTGGAATAAACAGACTTCCTCGGGTTGACAATTTATGTGGAGCTTGAATTGTGAAACAATTAAAGCGACCAACACTCCCCTTTTTCTCCATAAAATCCCCTTTGTTTTCATGATTTCTTTTCTTCTCCTCATGAAAAACACTTTTATAAGGTTAAAGACCCATTCTTTAGCTTTTTCAAAACCTCCAAAATCCATTGAAAACCATGAAAAATGCATAAAAAATACAAGTCTTTACTATGGACCTAAGCCCCATTGGGCTAAGTCCTAACCAATTCCCCCCACATGCCCATGTGTTAAAACCAAGCGTTTGAACCTCCCGGCGCTTATCGCATTGCACAAATTCAAAGTGCGCAAGTCTTTGCCATCGTCCAAAAGTTCCGGTGCGATTAGCCTTTTTGTGTTTAAAACCCTGATCGCATTATCATTTTCATATAACCATAAGCCTGCCTCCAGCACTTAAAACATTGTAATATTTCATTCTCGATCCGCTTTTTCCTTTGTAAAACCCAAAACCCACTTTTCCAAAGTTTTGGTCTAAAAACCAAAATCACGTGTTAAATATTTTAATGGGTTGATTGAAAGACCGATCACGCAATCGCAATTGCATAAATCAAATGGGTTGATCAAAAATATTGCATCAAAATTTTGCGATGAGATTAAGTCCCTGTGCTATAACCCCCGCCCCTTCCACTTTCCATTCATATATCCTACTCCCGGGACCAAAGGGTTAGGTCCCAAGGCGCTTATCGCATCGCATAAATCAAATGGGTTGATTGAAAATCCCATCCCCAAAGTTCCGATATGCAATAAGCCCCTTCCCTTTTAACCCCCGGTCGTATCATTCTCCATGCGCCCAACGGCCCCACAATCGGGCGCTTAACCCTATTTTTACGTTTTCCACCCATGAAATATTAAAATTTTAAAGTTATTTATCAAAACTTTGGTTTTTATTATTTCTCTAAGGTTTTCCGCCGGTCTGAAATCCGAGCAATCTCCACCATCGATCTGATCTACAGATCCGACGGTGCGAAATCCATCAAGCCCGGTGGTCCCCGCCATCCATTAACCGATTGCAAAACCGCGTGGTATCTATCGCACTGCCTTTGGGCGAGGGCAGTTTTTTCCCAATCAGTAGCGATTCCATACGTTGGCTGACACGTGTCCTGCGCACTATTTACAAAACCGCCATCCATCGCCATTAACGTTCGTCCATCGCGCATTAACTTTCGGACGAGGATACCTAGCGATATTGACCACAGCTGTCAAATCCGAACCCGCCCATCCAACGGCTATCGCTCGTCGAAGATGCTCGATGTTTAAACGGGCTACAGCGCGTCATCCAAGCAATCTCCACCGTCGATCTGATCTGCAGATTGACGGTCCACATTTCATCGCCCATATTCTCTCCGTTTGACTCTCAACTTCCATTCTCGACCGTCGATCTCTGCGCGATCGACGGCTTAGTTTTAACCTCTTTTCCATCCGGTCCACGATCTCTCTCGATCAATCCTGACCGTTGGCTGATGCCATCCAACGACCACGCTTCCTCTACCCATCCTCTGAAGCAGTAAACCTATATACGCAAGATTTTGTAACATTTGTTCGTATTTTGCAAGGTTTAATGTTTTTCCGTCATACTGAAGAAAATTCGCAGGCTGAGGGTGACGATCCTCCTGCCTTCGATTCACCACAGAAAATCATTCAAAGGTTTCAAACTCATGTTTCATCGATGTTTTATCAAAGCATTGATGCCTTATGAAACCCTCCGCGGCCCTGCACATCGACAAGACACTGTTTTATTCAAAATAACAGTTAAAGATTATAAGTTTGAAGATAAAGCACGGCAGATGGAGATTGAAGACAGAATGGCGGGGATCACGAATAAGAAATATTATCAAAAGCCTAATCCCCCCCAAATTAAACACAATTAAAGGGAAACCATAAGGGTTTAACTGACAGAAAGGCTTCCACCGCTTCAATTGAGGCGAATTGATTCCTCAGCTACCATAATTGCCACCTGTGCCTCAAAGCATTCAAAACAGAGGCTAAAGTTATTGTTCAAAATCTGATATTTTGCCTCAGCACAGCCAGGGAGTTACTTCTGCAAAGAAATAAATCCAGAAATATATGCAAAGTTACTCCAAACATTACACAGAGCCTCAAAGTCAAATAAAGTTCCCACCGAGATTTGATATTTATTGTGAAAACAGTTAATACAGTGATCCACCTATAAAACTTCTCCATCGAGCCCCTCAAAAGGCCGAGAAGTCTTGAATCTGTATTTATTGTCTTGGGAGATCTTTTATCAGATCTCACCTCCTCATTCTTCTATAAATACTTTTGTAGAAGATGAGAAACTGTTGGTTGAGTTGGTTGCTGAACATTCTTATGTAATTGAGCTTTGAGACTTCTATTCTGTAAATAGTATTCACTGGCCCTTGGAGCTCTGCTTGTGCTAGATTAGTTAGGCTGAGTAGTGAAGATGATTTCTGAACTGAAACAGTGGACTTGAAGACTGTAACTAGTTTGACATCAATATAAAAGTTGTTTCTTGGGATCCTGGTTTATATCGCTAGTGAAGTGCCCCTTTCTTTGTAATTGTTTTCCTTCTATGTATGTCATATTGTTCACCATTTCTCTGATAAAGAACATCATGTACAGAGTAAGGACCTACTGTATATCAGTAACCTTCTCTGACTGAAAAGCTTTATCTCAATGTTTTCTTCCAATTAGTTTTTTTAAGAATGATTTAATACAGTCTAAATAATTAGGAATGTTGGAGTTCCCTCGTCCTGCTGTTTCCCTTAAACATTGTTCTTGAAAGTTATTTTCCTTATTGTGCTTATTAAAGATGATTATGGAAGATATGGTGTGCCCTGGTCCTAGTTTTTCTCCAAAAGCAGATTCTGAAAGTTTCCCTTAGTGTTGATTGAAAGCAGACTAGGTTTAAAAGTAATTTATCTGATCTTAAGTTACACTTTGTTTCTCTTATGTGTTTTTCATACTTTCTGAAGGTAATTATGTGGATTACCGGATTGTTTTTCAATTAAGCTGCTTTAATACAAACTTGCCCGAGAAAGTTTATGGTTAGCCCTATTCTTGGTTGGTTTCAAACGGTTACTTAAGAGGCTTTTCTTGTTGTGAAATTATTATCAGTTTCCACCATCTCCAACACTTTATTGTTTCCATTCCATCACTCTAATCTCAAATAATCTTGTGATATAGATGACTTGCCTCTTGGATCACTCTTGATGTTGTTGCTCAATTAAAGCCCTGTTATGACTCCATAGCCCAATGGAATAAAAACCAGTGTTATATCTATCTTTTTGGCCTAGCTGTTCTATTCACTTGCAACTTCTCACCTTTGAAACCCTTTGCACTTAGGACTTTCCACCTCAAACAGTATTCACGCTCAACCATCCAAAAAAACAAAACAAACCCTTGGCCTTCATAACTAGCCTAATATCGTAACCCCAAACTTCAAAGACAAATATATCTTTTCACTTATTGGAGAGATCCCTCTCCGGATTCAGGAGGGCTAGATCCTATAATCCCAAAGTGGTTGAAACAATGTTGTTTCTGTGATCGGACTTTGCCACTCTTGCTGATTACAGATTCCTAACAACTATCATTTGAGGGATTGCGTCTTTTACGATTTGAACTGTATTGTGTTGAACCGAGAGCCCATTTCTTTGGCAATGCAACCCCGATCCAAAACTTACTGCTTATACTGTTGACTATATTGAAGAGAGTCTTCAACGTGTCCATTGTTGTTTTATTGTTTATTCATTTAAAAATCTCCATTCGTGCAGGTGTTGCTCTTGAATTTTAGTTATGTGGAAACCAATTGTAACAAATGAAGGAAAAGCTGGCCTAGTTGTCCCTTAGGAGACACATAAGAAAAACTAAGTATGAGCCCATAAAATGCAACATCCTAAAGCACATTGGAACTTGTCCAAACTGCAAGTTTTAGTAAAACCGCAAAAGTATCATTTGGAAAAATAATTTTTTAGTTTAAATTTTGAGTTGCCATTACTTTTAGATTGTTCATTGAGCCAGAATCTGAAAACACAACTCCTTAGATCCTCAGACCGTTATTTTTTGTTCCTTTGATCATTTATATTTTCTGTGTTGCAATGGAATTAGGATCACAGACCTAACGTTTTAGTTATTGAGAGAACTAAGGTTTTATTCACATAACTAAGGTTATTTGCTAGGATTTGAGAGATTGTGTCTTTTACGATTTGAACTGTATTGTGTTGAACTGAGAACCCATTTCTTTGGCAATGCAACCTGATCCAAAACTTATTGCTTATACTGTTGACTATATTGAAGAGAGTCTTCAACGTGTCCATTTCTGTTTTACTGTTTATTCATTTAAAAATCTCCATTCGTGCAGGTGTTTCTCTTGAACTTTAGTTATATGGAAACCAATTGTAACAAATGAAGGAAAAACTGGCCTAGCTGTCCCTCAGGAGACACAAGCAAAACTAAGTATGAGCCCATAAAATGCAACATTCTAAAGCACATTGGAACTTGTCCAAACTACAAATGTTTTAGTAAAACTGCAAAAGTATCATTTGGAAAAATAAATTTTTAGTTTCAATTTCGATTTGCCATTACTTTTAGATTGTTCATTCAAACAGTTGCAGAATTTCATGAAACTTAACATAAAATATATGTCTATATGCATGTCATCAAACCAATTGACAAAACAATTCAGTGATTTTTTAAAAAAATTTCATATCTGTATCTTGGCTTTGTAATGTTTGTAGGTATGTCTTAGAGCCTGAATTATGAGCGTAAATTTCTGGTTTTCTATTCTCAATTTCAAATTCCTTTGTATTTTATTCCAAGAAATATTTGTAACTCTGCTTTCTCCAAAAAATGCTCCCTTCTCACTTTTTTAGGCAAGTAAACAATAGCAGTTTGATGGAATTATACTACACATATTTTCCCTTCCCATTGAAGCAATCAGATAATACAAAAAAATTAGTAGACTGCTATGGGCCCAGAAACAGGAAATGGTTACCAGAATGGGAAATTGAAATGGAACTAGAGGGTTTTAGGGGATAACAAAACCTGATCCCTGCCCCACTCCTAGCATATAAAATCGATTATTAATGTAAAAGTTGAGATGGAATGAGAAATGGAGCTAAAGGGTTTCAGGGGATAACAATACTTGATTCCCACCCTCGCTCCCATCATATATTATGCATATAAAATTGATTAGTAATGTAGTCATGTAATATGAAGTTGCTCTTTTTGGAAAACCTTTTCGAAAGTCATATAGGCGCATGAGTTATGGAAGACTGATGTTCCCTTCTTGCACAAGTTGAATAATAGGGCATATTAAGCCTTCCCTTGAAGCCATTAGATTTCCAAGTAAGAGGTGGTGCAACTTTTTTTTAAGGTTTCCAAATTCTTCTTAGCACAAGAGCTTATCAATTTTGAAGTCCTGCAGAACACCAAAGACATCATTGAATAGGAAATGGCCATTAGCAATTTGAACACATGCCTTTTGTTTTTCGCTTGCAAAGGCACTAGGATCTTCATTCTCTTATGTTGCCTGAATATTCAGATCAACCTTTTCATCTATAATTTTACTACCAGTGGACAAAGGCCCTTCCTCCTTAGAGCCAGAATCTGAAAACACAACTCCTTAGATCCTCAGAGCGTTATTTTTTGTTCCTTTGATCATTTATATTTTCTGTGTTGTAATGGAATTAGGATCACAGACCTAACGTTTTAGTTATTGAGAGAACTAAGGTTTTATTCACATAACTAAGGTTATTTGCTAGCATTTGAGGGATTGTGTCTTTTACGATTTGAACTGTATTGTGTTGAACTGAGAACCCATTTCTTTGGCAATGCAACCCCGGTCCAAAACTTACTGCTTATACTGTTGACTATATTGAAGAGAGTCTTCAACATGTCCATTGTTGTTTTACTATTTATTCATTTAAAAATCTCCATTCATGCAGGTGTTGCTCTTGAATTTTAGTTATGTGGAAACCAATTGTAACAAATGAAGGAAAAACTGGCCTAGTTGTCCCTCAGGAGACACATGAGCAAAGCTAAGTATGAGCCCATAAAATGCAACATCCTAAAGCACATTGGAACTTGTCCAAACTGCAAATGTTTTAGTAAAACCGCAAAAGTATCATTTGGCAAAATACATTTTTAGTTTCAATTTCGAGTTGCCATTACTTTTAGATTATTCATTCAAACAGTTGCAGAATTTCATGAAACTTAACATAAAATATATGTCTATATGCTTGTCCTCAAACCAATTAACAAAACAATTTAGCAATTTTTTTGAATTTTTTCATATCTGTATCCTGGCTTTGTAATGTTTGTAGGTATGTCTTAGAGCCTGAATTATGAGCGTAAATTTCCGGTTTTTTGTTCTCAATTGAAAATTCCTTTGTATTTTATTCCAAGAAATATTTGTAACTCTGCTTGCTCCAACAAATGCTCCAGAAAATCGCAAATTTAGTGATCATATCTAAGGGAGTCATTTGTTTTAGTACCACGTTTCCCACGTGCAGAACATGGATTTCTAAGGACACATGGATTTATTATGCCCTCCTCTTTATTATTGCATGCAATTACAAATCTAAGTGTTCATTATGAACTAATCTATTAGATAACAATTATAGAACTGTTAATTCACGCTTTACTTACAATTTATTTAATGCATTAATATCTCTTCCAATGCATTAAAATGAATTACAAGTATTACCATTGGAAATTAAAAAAATTCACTTTGCTACCATGATGGAGCCAATTTTGACTGAGAATGCCATCCCCAAATTGCTAGCTGGTTCAACTGAGATTCAACCTCTACTGCAAATAGTCAACATCGGATCTTTCTATTCATCAAAAACCAGCTCTTCCCACTATCACATCACTCTCTCTGACGGGACATATCAACACAGGACCTTGCTACCATTTTCTTATGGCGCACAAGTTGTATCTGAAGACATCCAGATTGATTCAATCATTTCACTTACAAAATCAACTTGCACAGTGTCCCAAAACTCTTCGTAAGATTAGGCTTTGTTTTGAACTTTTCTCTTTATTATCTTTGCATTATTCCTGAATAAAAATGATTTTAACATTCATTTTAATTTTAAATATTTTCTTCATCCATTTCAGATCCATTCGAATCCTATAATTTGAGGTTGTACGCCGTAGCGAACCTTTGGTTACGGACTCATGAGCACTATTACATGCAAAGGCAAGCGAATCTCATTCAAGCTCTTCATCAGCACAAAATATTCTTCCAAATACTTTAACTCCAACAAGTACATCTACAACATCACTTGTATCATTTAAATCACTCAATCCATACCGAAAGTATTGGTCAATTCAAGGTAGAGTATTATCAAAGACACCCTTGAATAACTACAACACTGCACGTGGGTCAGGGAAATTTTTCGGCTTTGACCTCATTGGTCGTGACAAAGATGAAATCCACCTTTCTACATTCGATGATTTAGCTAAATCCCTTTACAATCTCATTGAAGTTGGGAAACTATATATTGTCTCCAATGGAACAATTAAGCAAACAAACCCAAACTACAATCATTTAAACAAAAAATGGGAGATTTTCTTATTTGCTGCATCAACTATGACACCATGTTCAGAAGATGATCCAAGCTTTCCTTACCAAAGCTTCCATTTCAGAACTATTGCTGAAATCAAATCCAAAAACCCAAATACGCTTGTCGATGTTCTTGGTGTCGTTAGCTCCACCTCTTCTGCTTCTACAATAAGAAGAAGAGATCGAACTGAAATATTAAAAAAAACACTGACATTGAAGGACAAGTCAAGTTTCAGCATTGATTTAACAATATGGGGAGATCAATGTGTCTCTATAGGAAAGGACCTTGCTGAACTTCACTCTTCTGACAACCCACCAATCCTTTATGTCAAAGGAGGCCGGGTAACTGAATTTAATGGAATCACTATTGGGACAATTTCCACTACCACTCTTCTCATAAATCCAAACATTGAAGAAACTCAACAACTCCAGACTTGGTTCCGTAATATAGGCTACAACTCTTCGTCTCCTTCTTTGAGCAGAAATTATACTATGTCTTCCAAGTGAGCTTTACCACACAAGACAATTCAGGAAATATCTAGCATGGAAGTCTCCGAGAAAGCAGTATGGGTTTCGGTTCGTGCCACAATAACTACTCTACGCATGGACGATTTCTATTTCCTTGCTTTTCCATTAGATTTCAATGGGAAACAATGCATGAAAAAAGTAAGCCACCATTCTAACAATCTTTGGCATTATACAAAGTGCAATGGTGAATTTCCAGAATGCGACTATTGTTACAAACTTAAAATCGAAATACATGACCACACTGGACACCTTCAAAATGTCACTATCTTCAATGATGCGGGAAATGAAATCATGGGCATCGCAGCTAAAAACTTGTTCCTCCTTTCTATTGAACCAGCTGATCTTCAAAAAATATGTAGTTGTATATCAGGCCGACACTTCTTGCTGTCACTTTCCATAAAAAAAGAATACTACAATGGTGTTGAACATTTGCAACCTATTCTGATAAGTTTAGAAGAAATTCAATATGATGTTGTATGCACGTAGATCCTAAAAGACATTTCCACTCTTACCATTTCACAACGCTCTGTTTCTCGTCGCCTTTGACCTCTCTTCTTATATGTACAACTTTTTATTTCTCTATATAGAAAAGAACATCTCTGTATAGTTCCTTTCTCCATACCATTGTAAAATACAACCATGTTTTTGTACTGCACAATTACTTTTACAATACCATTTTTGAATAATTACAAATATGTATATTTACCCTTTCACATTTCAATAATATAGATACCTATGTTTGGCACTACAAAAATGGTTTTTACCAACATCTATTTCAAAGTCTTTTGAAACTCTTTCTAGCACTTATTAATAGTTATTTAGAAATTTGAGCTTTTAACACAATGTCATACATTTCATATGCATTCATAACTCAATTTGTAATTTGTAATTCTCACACCTCATCCCTAACATAGAATTATTTGTAATTTGTTAGATATGTCATCAAACGATGAAGATGCAGAGAAAAAAGCACGACGTCACCTTCTTTATGCTCAAAATAAAGAAGCAATAAATGCACGACGACGACTTCTTTATAAAAAAGCGAAAAAACACTCCCTCTTCCATTAGACAACTTCCCTCTTCAAGTGCTCTCCCAAATATGCATGCCATTTCACCCAATCTTTATCAAAACCTATATAACCCCCCCTTTAATGAAGAACACCGTCGCTTTAGACAAAGAATAGATAACCTTTCTCCATTGCATGTTTGCACACTATGCAAAGAATCATATCCAGGCATGAAAACAAAAAGTTCACATGGTACCCTCTCTTGCTCTCGATGTGCAACATCAAAATATACAAACCGTTTTACTCATGTCAACAACATGGACCCTGGCGAACAACCATATGTCCTTCAGAATTTAACACAGATTGAAGAAATGCTGATCGCACATGTAAATCCCATTCTACAAGTAACACATGCTCGTGGTGGTCAATACAAATATAGAGGCCATACAATCAGCTTCCCTCAAGACATTACTACTATTGCAAAATACCTACCTCGCCTTGTTTCTGAATTAGATGTCCTCATTGTTAGAAGGAAAAACCCTTCTGAAACATCTTATGAATTCATCGTTTGTAAATCACATGTTCTAGCAGCACTAGAATACAAACTCACTCATGATCCCTACTACAAAGATGTTGAACTCAACCCATCCACAATTTCCGCTCTACCAGATCAACCTACTGATATTTCTAATCTTCTTCATAATGTAACCACGTCTTCACTTATACCCCAGGAAAACATAATCGATTCTACTCATGATCTTGATGCCATTCTACCTTCATTAGATATCCAACCTTCTTCATTTGTTCCAATTCTTCCAAACTCTTGTAGTGAACTTGATCACATTCATGCTTACTTGCACTCCACCAATCCAAAATCAACAAATTCAATTGATTGGCCTACAATATCTCTATCGCCTATGAATGAATACACTACTAAGGGCCTCTTTTCTATGGCATTTCCCACACTTTTCCCAATAGGCATTGCCATGATCGCACAACCAAGAATTACAAAAGTCGAGCTGCACGAATATGCCTATCACCTATTATGCTACCATGATAATCGCTTCGGCCGACATCCAAGATTCTGTTACTACATATATAACATGCTAATGCGCCACCATAGCCAATCAACTGCCAATGTTTTTGTTAAAAAAAACATTGAAAACAATTTTCCAACAACTGTTTCAGATTTGCAGCAATGTCTTCATGACTTCCCAAATTCAAAAATTCTAGAAAAGGTCATGGACTTTGGCTCATCCCTACGAGGTACACACTATTTTTGGAATGAGCGTCGTAATGAGCTAACTGACATGATCACACAACTTGGGAGCCCAACGTTTTTCTTCACTCTAAGTGCTGCTGATACCAAATGGCCTGACCTGCACAATATTATGCCTATTGAGATGCCCTCCAATTCAAATACTCATTACAGGTGGAGAATTCAAAATATAATTAACAATCCACATTTAACATCCCAATACATGCATTGCAGATTTACAATTTTCCTTGAGGAAGTTTTACAAAAAGGTGTCCATGCAATCAACTATTGGTGTAGGTACTTTTAATTACCATTCCTTTTTAAACAAAATATTAAACTTCACTAGAATTAAATCAATAACATTTTTCGATATTGCATGTAGATATGAGTGGAAACATCGAGGATCTGCACACATACATGGATTCCTTTGGTTGAAAGATGCACCAAACATGGATTCCCTCAATTGGAACAATGAGACAGAAGTTCTCAATGCTCAAAAATATTTTGACCATTATGTAACTCGACAACTCCAACGTTGCGCAACTTTACTCCACCAATCAGCAGAGAAAAACCCATGTCTTCTCAACACATCATCAATTTTTGCGTTAACCTAGACAGACGACTATGAAGAGCTTGTGAACTGTGTCCAACGCCATACAAAGTGTCATGCAGCTTCTTGTCTTTGCAAAAAAAACAAAGTTCTCAAATGTCGCTACGGAGTACCATGGGAGTTGAATCCCACATCTTCACTCCTAATGGACAACAAAGGTCAGAAAATCTACAAGCCTACATGTAACGATGATAGATTGAACATCCATAATGCCGATATACTTTCCATCTGGAGAGCAAATGTTGATTGTCAGCCAGTAGTTTCACGCCATGTCGTGTTAGCTTATATTTCTAAATATGCAGCCAAAGCAGAAACAAAATCAGAAAGCTATAGACAAATTTTATTTCGCCTCTCGAACAACGTTGCTCCAAAAGCACCTACTATCACTGTTGTCCGAAAACTCCTTACAGAAATCATAGCAGAAAGAGACATTGGAGTGCAGGAAATATGCCATATGTTGCAAAAATTACCTCTCACACTCTGTAGTCGTAAATTTGTTTCTCTAAATTTTAATAGAATTGTATTCAGATGTGTTCTAGATGCTTCTGAAAATCCACCCTCAACACCACCATTTATTATCGCATACATGAATAGGCCTTCTTCATTAGAGCCATTGCCCCTCATTGAAGCTGCACGCTCTTGGTCATTTTCTCCTCGTCGTAAAAAAAACCAGTGGAAATAGATATCCCCTCCCATGGTTGTCCATATCTTGCCACGATACACCACAATCCCTTCCCCTACTAATTCAAGCTACGCCAACTTCTGTTGGGTTGAATTAATATTGTATTTCCCTTTCTGTACCCTCCCCAATGACATTGGATCCAGCAATGAGGAAATCATTGCACATTGGGAACAAAAAAAAGGAACATATACAGCATGGCATGTTCACCATGAAAATGAAAACCCACAATCTCCATAATCCGAAGATGAATCTACTCCTGTATCTACCCCTCCTAACATCCCCCTTGACCCCGTCCAAATGAATGAATGGGAAATCATCTCTCACCTTCACCTAGGCGAGAACATCGAAATTGATGCCCTTGAAATCATTGGCAATCGTGACTTTGACCTTAACCATAATTGGTCTCGTACTTCCCTACCTCTCCACTTGCAAGAAACTGCCATCAATTTCATTGAATATAATCGCTCAAATAGTCAAAATCAACATCATCCCTTTTCAAACCTTCCCGTAAATCACATATTATCTCCTACCCAACAAAAAGCTTCCACAAATATTATTTCTCATTTCAAAAATCCTCTTCCAAAACCCCCAACCAGAACCATTATACAAGGGACAACCGGAATGGGAAAATCTGCTTTAATAAAATCTCTGCAATGTGCATTCATCGAAATCTCTTCACCAATTATAAGCCCATTGTTGGTACTTTCACCTACCGGTGTTGCAGCTTTCAACATAAATTCACTTACAATTCACTCGGCCCTTCACATCCCTATCCAAACAATGCATCCTCTTGAAGGACAACCACTCCTCCACCTTCAAGAACAACTCAGCCATATTCAATACATACTCATTGATGAAATGAGTTTTATCGGGCCTAAAATGCTTTCCCGTATTGATGATCTCTTACGAGAGGCATTTCCCATCCATCAAAATACACCATTTGGCAATCGATCCATTATCCTTGTTGGGGATTTAGGCCAATTGCCACCTATAAAAGAAATTCCTTTGTATGCTGGCACATCATGTGGCACTGCACTTTGGCACAGCTTTGATACATTCATTATGCTCACAACTATTTTTCGCCAGCAAGGGGTTGACCCTTCCCAAATTGCCTTCCACAACGTTCTCACAAATCTCAGGGATGGAACATCTACAATTGAAAATTGGAAGCTGCTAATGTCGAGAACAGATTCCTCTATTACGCGTGAAGATAAAAAAAACATTTGAGGACTCCATGCATTTATATGCAATAAAAAGTTTAGTTTCCTTGCATAACAAATCAATGTTGAAAAAATTACACAAACCAGTAGCTGTGTGCTCAGCGGAGGAACATCTGAAACAAACATTCACTACATCTAAAGAAGAAAAACTAGACAGAACAATTATGTTATGCAATGGACAAAAAGTTATGCTGACCTGCAATTTATGGGTACATGCAGGGCTTGTAAATGGCGCACTTGGCACAGTCATTTCAATATGTTATGCACCTGACTCAAAGCCTCCAGAATTTCCATCCTTCTTAGTCGTCGATTTTAAACAATACAAAGGAACACCATGGGACATTTCACACCCCACATATGTGCCCATTTCCCCTATCACAAGGGGTACACGTCGACAAATACCACTTCGGATGGCATGGGCTTTAACAATACACAAGTAATGGGGAATTGACATTAGATAAAGCAACAGTTGACATCGGCCCCAAAGAACGCCAAGGTCTAACATTCACTGCCATTTCAAGAGTTAGATCTCTATCAGACCTTCGAATCCATCCAGCATTTCGATTTTCACGCATTTCACGCATGAAAGAAAATCCGCATCTACAACGCAGAAATCAAGAAGAGTCATTGCTCACATCGAAATCTATATAGACGAGTACAATCTATCCAACAATACACTCTTCATTACATCTTCACCAAAAGGTAAACGAACCTTTACCTTTTCCAAATTGAATATACAATTACTTATTTTTACGTTTGTTCTATTACTCATTATGTTCCTAATGTTCAAAAGAATTTTATGATTACTTTAGGTATTTTTAAACTCTATAATTAGTACACTTTTATCATCCGTTAGCACTAACAATACCTATTTTCCTTTTTTCATGCCCAACAGATATGGATTCAAAATATTTAAACATGCTCTCTGAATGCTGCCAGGAGATTGAACAGCATGAACTTACTTTACATGATATACAGCTCAGATTCCTTTCACCCCAGTCATTGCCTCTGTACCATTTGCATGCAACTATTTCACTATTACAGAAGATCCAAAGAATTCTAAGAAAAACAATCCACATAAATGAAAGAGATACACACCGGAAAATGCAAGATGAATGGCAAGAACTCCTTTCTGAACGTGGAGTCACAATAGACACCAATTGGTGTTGCCGATGTCGTGAATCATCATGTATTTATGATTAGATATTTACTTTCATTTGCATTTACATGACATCACAAACTTTTCTTGTACACATGTATATATCTCTTCACCTTCAAATTTGTATATCTATCTGAATATAAATCGTAATCTATTCCGTTTCAAGGTTTTCACATTTTACTCATGTTATTATGTTCTATTCTATGTTGAAACCTCTATATCTGTCAATAGATTTCCTCTTTTCTTTATTGCCTTGACCACATATTCATATACCAATCCTCTGCATTTGGTAATTGACATTGGTATAAGTTATTCAAAAATAGCACTAGCAAAAAAAATTATAGTCATACAAGACTTCCAAGCATCTACTCACTTTCTCTCTATAAGTATGTTGTATCTTCATTCTTGAATTTGGTAGCAGAATAACAGTTCTATAATTCCATAGGGTTCATTATTATCTGCATACAAAATTTAGAATTCAACATCTGCAAATCTGTGTTATCTATACCATGTTCTCGTCTGTGGGCTTGCAATATTTTTTTGTCATTGTTTATTGTTTGAATAAAATATGAGACTGTATGAACTAGGAAAAAAGACATCCCTATCATGCCCAAAAGGTGCTATTGTGAATGAGTCTTTACATATTGGTCACTATATGATATTTGTGTGAGTCCATCCTTCACAATTTTGCTCCAATACCAATGGTGGACTGTGCCATGTTGCAACGAACCAATCTTGCAGATACCTAAAGAGCTTGACTTGCAAATCTCATGTTTTATGTCACTTATCTAGACTCCTCATGAGTGATAGTTTCTCAATCTGTGGATTTACAACCAGTATTGAATCTAGAAGGGTTAGCAAGTCCTTCTTAACATGGATCTACATCTCTCTCTTTGTAAATATTGTCTAATGTTTGGTATTCTTTTCTTAAATGTTGTTTATTGCATTGAACATTTTTTTCCTCCAAAGAAAACCTTGTAGGGAAAGCCAACAGATGCTTCCCTTCACTTTTTAAGGGCATCCCAACCCAATGGTGCAGACTATGCACATCGCCAAGGGGGATTCAAAGCAGGCACTTGCTGGCACGGAATTAGCCAAATTCCCGACAACATTATTGGCCACTGTTTAAGCTAACCCCCTTGGGCTTTTCATGTTTTAAACTTTTTCCCATATAACTAAGTACCTCACCCTTCAACCTGTACTCAAGGGTAACGTATTCTTTAGGGCTCAAGGCCATTCAACAACTAGGCTTCAAACCATTACAACAAAATACTGAATAAACATGTCACTAGCGGGAATTGAACCTGGGTAGACAGGATAACAATCATTCTTCCCATTCACCTGAGATAAATCCACTTAACTTATGTTTTAATTTATAAGTTTGGATTTACATATCTCATCCATACTGGGTTGTTTTTTTCTATATGAATATTATATTGAGTGGAGAGATGTTACATGTCACCTCAACTCTAAAAATGTAGCATTTCAGATCTATCTTATACTTAGGTTGTTGAATGCACCTTGTTTCTCTCTGGATTGTACAATAGATTTGAATTATTTACTTCATTCTGTCCAGATTGTACAATGGATTTCACTTATTTGTTGTTTCATTTAATTTTCTTTTTTCCCTCCACAAAAGCTAGATGTGCTAATGGGTTATTTCTAACACATTTGTAACCTTTGTTTCAGGAAAAAAATGGCAGGGCATTTCTTTTTTCCCATGTGACACAGATAAACATAAGTACAAGGAAGGGAAGCACATCCTTGAAAATTAAAAAGTAATGGCTTCTATACAAAGCAACAACCAAAAAGTAAAAGCTACGTTAAATCTACAGTCCTGTAATTCTTTCTTTCATAACCAGTGTCCTGTTTTAACCTTACCACATATTCATATACCAGTCCTCTCCATTTGGTAACTAGAATTCGTATAAGTTATTCAAAAATAGCACTAGCAAAAAATTTTATAGTCATACAAGACTTGCAAGCATCTACCCATTTTCTCTCTATGATTATGTTGTATCTTCATTCTTGAATTTAGTAGCAGAATAACAGTTCTATAATTCCATAGCGTTCATTATTATCTGCATAGAAAATTGAGAATTCAACATCTGCAAATCTGTGTTATCTATAGGATGTTTTCGTCTGTGGGCTTCCAATATTTTTTTGTCATTGTTTATTGTTTGAATAAAATATGAGACTGTATGAATTAGGAAAAAAGACATCCTTATCATAGGCTAATTCTTCTAAAAGGCTTAGCAGGTGACCTTTACCATTTGGCGGTTGTGAATGAGACTTTACAGAATGGTCACTATATCATATTTGTGTGAGTCCATTCTTCACAATGTTGCTCCAATACCAATGCTGGGCTGTGCCATGTTGCAAGGAACCAATCTTGCAGATACCTAAAGAGCTTGACTTCAAAATCTCATCTTTCATGTCACTTATCTAGACTCCTCATGAGTGATAATTTCTCAATCTGTGGATTTACAACCAGTATTAGTTGATTTATGACTATGTAGAAAATGATTCTTTGAATAACTAGCTTCATTATCCAGAATCTGTTCAGGACATGAGTTTCTTTGGTTGGAGCTCTTCCTCACTTCCATGGAAGATGAGACTGAAAATTGCTCTATATGTAGCTAACGATCTTCATTATATTCATAACCACACATCCCCTACTGTTGTGCACAACGATATCAAGAGTAGACATATTTTCTTGGATGGCAAGTTTAGGGCTAAAATTGCAAATTTTGGCATGGCTAAATCTAGGATTAATTCTCTTACAAAGCACACCACCGGCACACAAGGATACGTGGTTTCAAAATACCTAGCCGATGGATTTGTTTCCTCGATGCTTGATGTGTTTGAATTTGGAGTTGTGTTTCTAGAACTGATTTCTGGCAAAGAAGCCATAGTGTCACCTTGTTGTCAACTAGAGTATTTGAGCTGTAAGAATATCAAGGTGAAGTGACTTGGTGAATGATATATTCAGCAATCCAACAATTTACTGAAGGAAAATAGTAGCAAAATTGGTAGCTGGTAGAAATCAACTAATATGTGGAAACAATGAGCGTCCCTGTACTCATTCTAGATAGTAAACTGTGCTTGTGTTGTCCAAAATGGTAAAGAAATTATAGTGAGTGAAAATGAATCAAAGAGAAAAATGATTTTGTGGTGTTGAGAAATGAGATTTGGAGAACTGAGATCTTCAGATCGAGATTGTGGCTTCTGTTTTCAGAATTTGACCTAAATCGTGGTATTTTATTGGAATTAAGGCCTCATTAAAGCCTATGGGCTAATTGTGAATTAACATAGAGATTTAGGCCATAGGCTAATTGTGAATTAACATAGAGCTTTAGACCCTAAGCATATTCAAGAGTATGGTGGCACTCTCACTTATTGGATCCACGTCTACTGATAAGTGGCACATCAACCAATGCAGGCCCACAATCAAGCAAAGGAAGGCAAATCATTGTGAATTAACATACAACTCTAGGCCCTAAGCACATTCAGATATAGTGTTTACCTATTTTTAGTAGGTAGTCCTATATGGTGTCTGCCTTACTGGAATCACAGATTACGTCAGATAAATTGTCTGCCTCTTTATGTTTCAACTCATAACCCATAAAACGATGCTTTTTTCACAGTATACTGCTCTACACTACAAATTTCTTCATCTTTCAGGCCATCAAATTGGTCCTCTAAATCAGAAAATATGTCTCATGAGTTAAATTCTGTTTTCTTTTTTTCCTTCATGTCAAAAAACTACAATTACTTCAAATTAATAATTCAAAAAAAATACTCCTATCGGCCTCTCTTTGCACCTTTTGGGGCAACAGCTAGTTTATATGTTATATAGAAAAATGGTTTGTTTAACAATGAAATTGTGTTATTGGAATTGTTTAAAATTAAACACCTTCTAGAACTAGATTGACCAAAGAGAGTGAAGTTTAGTTTTTACCATTCCACTATATTTCCAAATTAGTGATCCAAATAAATTCAACACCCAAAATGTGGGATTTTATGTTAATGGCGGTCCCATGGATCCGAAAAATTCACATAGGCATTCTGCATCTTAAAAAACATAGGGGTGCCCTTGTTTTTTGTCGCAAGATAAGTCGCCTGATCCACATAAAACTTTCACGTCAGATTTCTGTAAGCCTTCTTTATATACATTGCAATCACCGTGGGGCTAATCTCCAGTACTTCATACAATTAAAATTCACTATGAAAACTATATTCTATTAATCAATAAAGTTACATATATACCTCTAAACTCCTACATAAGCTATCTTGGATGCACAATAAGTTGGTTAAGAGAATATCTCAACCTCACACCAAACTAGGAACTTAGTTTTAGCTAACTCCTATTGAATAGGAACAAAATCTATACATAGATAGTCACAACTGAAGACAAGTAGGAATTACATATTCCAACACACCCCCTTAATGACTACTTGTCTCGATATCACTTCACAAAATCTAGTTGTGGTCAAACATAATAAAAGGATATGTCGGCATCCATATAAAGGAGCAACCATCCACCAGAATGCATGGGTACCAACCGCTGCAACTACTGGTCTCGTAGGATTTCCTTCACATACATGGTTCTATCAACCATTATCACTACATACATGTACCTGTATCTACAGACCCCCCTCCAACATGGGTTTTATCGGATGACCCGTAACCATGCTCTTCCTTCATCAATGAACTCTCAAAGGCAGTAGATCTTTCTTAGACCTCTTTGGCAAACTTTTACTGGATCCCTTCATCGGCGACCTTGCACCGGATTTCTTCATCAGCGACCTTGCACTGGATTTCTTTATTGGCGACCTTGCACCTGATTTCTTCATCGACGACCTTGCACCAGATCTCTTCACTATTACACATAGTTTCTGGATGACCAAAAACCGACACTGCAAAATGGTTTCTGGCTGACCACGAACCTGTAATTACAAAGTGGTTTTGAGATTACCACAAAATTTTACAAGGATACACATGCCTTTACAAAGCTTACATACTCCAATTCTTGGATTTACCGGGTACATACAATGACCACTACAAAACCATCCTAGACTTGCTTACCATTCAACTCTGTGACTCATTATACAACATGCTATTGAGTCTATTCCAAGAAACTCACACAAAACTCACGCAAACTCGAATGTCCATCATCCTTTGCCACTCACCATACCATTCATAGGCTAGAGCTTTCTCGATTGAATATTTCTGTCATAGATTTTGTTCTTTTCAATTTTGGATATACTGGTCTTGAATCTCTATGCTATACTTGTCATTAGTTAGAGTCGCGAATTCTAAAAAAATGACTTCATATTGAGGTCGTGAATCTCAATATGTATACAAAATTTCAAGACATATTCCCTTCAAAACAATAACAATAAAAGCACATCCAAAATCTAAATATTACTGTGATTTTTGTGCATTAAGGCAAGAGCACCAACCATAGCATGCAAACAATCATGCAACTCCTCTATCCATCAAATAAATTATGAATCGGCATAATCTCACCTTTTCACACAACGATCCATGCATCACACTTCTGGCAGTTCTGCATCAGAAGATTAAATGCGACGGATTTCTTTGCTTCTAAACCATTGGGATGCTTCAACGTGCAAGTGGAAACAAACATCAAAAGCTCCATGGTCACAATTCAAATGCTCTTTGTGTCACAAGCTCTGAGCTCATTGATTGAGATTCTTGTACCTATCACTGGCACATTGGCATCCACTATAAAGAAGTATCTGCATGATACCAAATTAAAATTCACTATGCAAACTATATTCTATTAATCAAATAGAGTTACATATATACATCTAAACTCCTGCATAAGCTATCTTGGACGCACAATAAGTTGGTTGAGAGAATATCTCAACCTCACACTAAACTAGGAACTTAGTTTTAGCTAACTCCTATTGAATAGGAACAGACTCTATACATAGATAGTCACAACTGAAGACAAGTAGGAATTACATATTCCAACACATACAACTCTTTGGTTCCATGTAACCAACCTCTGAAATTACCGCCTTAGCGCCAGCAGAAGCTCACATTGCTCTCATACTAAAACACTGCTGAAATCTAATAGTAATGCTATGGGTGCTGCATTCCTCAGGCGATATAAGTGCAGCCCATATGACAAGTGCTTGGCCATTCACTGTATGAGAAAGCATTGGAGGAAAATACAAGTAAAGCAGCCATTAATGATATATAATTTTTCCACCTGTAAAACAAAGTGGCTATTGCTTTATATAAGATTGATATACTGAACAAACTATTTGCAGAAACTATGGATAATATAAAATTATTAGAGAAAGAAACTATTATGAATAATCTAAAATTATTAGTGCAAAAATACTGATTTAGTTGAAGAATAATTGTATAAATTTGTCAGAATTGAAAAAAAAAATTGGAATTGAGAATGAATTTCATTCTTCCATGTATGTGTATTTATTCTTCAACTAGATCAATTTACATGATATCAAATTCTTCGGTAGCTGCGTTTGAGGGGGTGTTGGAGGAATCCCTGCATCTATGGAAACTGTAATTTCCAGTCTGGGGAAGGAATCCTAGTTACCTGTTTCGAAAGTTCACTAATACCTGAGATTTTTGGTGTAACTGCAAACTTTTTCATGGTATCAGAGCCTTGACCTAGGTTCGATTCCCTAGCTGAGTTTGATGGGGTGTTGGAGTAATCAGAGCACCTCTATTGTAATGAACTTTCCAAACAGGTAACTAGGATCCCAGAGTAGAAATTATTGATTTCATAGAAATCCGCAGAATATAAATTACTGATTTTATAAAAATATAGTAATTCTTCAAACAAATAAACTAAAGTTCTAACTAAACAGAGCCTATTTTTCCATATGAAAGAGTGATACATGGTAGGATTATACAGAGTTTTCAATTAAGGGAAAGTTTCAATGATAAAGATGAAACGCAACAAAAAACAAAGAATAAGAGGAGACTAAAAGCTTTTAGGTATTACGCTAGTCGAGTGATGTTAAAGGGTTGACTCTGGCAAAACAAAACCCCTTTCAGACGGGCAACAATTGAATTGAATTGTTATCAAACCATTGCTCCGTCAAAACAAAATCTCTTCAACTATAAGTAAGCCACCAGTCAGGGCCTGTACAAATTTCAGGGGATGTTTCACTGTTTTGTGATCTAATTTTGAGTAAGACTATGCATACTTCAGAGTTATTATCAACTCCACATTCATTTTAACAAAGTGAAAAAACATTACAATTATGAAAGATATTTTCATATTCTTGTTCAATGACAAATCAGATTACCATATAACAATATAACAAAAGAGGCTATTGAAAAAATTTCATGTATTAAAAAGATGAATGTACACAGAGGAATGCGAGTTTTTTTTTTAATATTTCTATACAGAATCACGTTCAAGATTCAGATTACAAAGGAATATCACCAACATTCATATGTTTCCCAACTCTTCCCCATATTACCACGATATCTATATCTATATGCGGGAGTTCGTTCACTAGTCGCTTTCCTCCATGTCCGGCCAACGAAGCCCCGCACTTGACCCACAAGCTCCTGGTCATATTAAGAATGGTCTTGTGGATCCGAGAGAGTCACATATGCATTGTGTATCTTCAAAAATATCTGGGTGCTCTCATTTTTTCCTTCAGGAGAAGTTGCCTAATCTGGATGAAACTCCCGCGCTTATTTCCAGTACTTCATAAAAGTTCTTTGATTCCATGCGAGCTGACTCTGAAATTACAGTCCTCCAACCTTGGAACATCGTCGATATCTAACATTTCTACTCCAGGTGCTCCATACCGTGGGGAGTGTTTGGCGGCCAATATGACCAGTGCTCGGCGATTTACTGGATGAGAAAACACGAAAGGAAAATACATGAGAAAAATCCATTACTGGCATATGATTCTGAACAACAAACTGGGTTTACTTCTATAAGCTCGATATGAAACTATGGGTAACAGATAATAGGATGAAATGTGGAATGGGTAAGGTTTTAATTATGGCGTTCACGCAAAAGAATAGTTTGGATGGTAGTTTTTAATAGAATATAATAATAAAAAATTTAAAAACCAGATAATTGGAGTGTTTGAATTGTATTTTTTATAGTGAAAATGGATTCAGCACCATCAAAAATAGTATGGATATCCCGAAGGAGCTCCTATAGGATATCAAAAATAGTATGGATATCCTGTTGTATGGATTAATCCATCTTGCAGACAAGACCGATCTCCCTAGTACTAAAAGTATCTAGCAACAAACAGCCAAACATACTAATCTTTCTCTAAGCATATAAGGTTTACAAAAGGCTCTATAGAGGTGTAAAAGACTTACCGTTTTTCCAGTGCTTGTTTGAAGTCGTTTTTGTCCCTCGCGCGCTTGAAGGAGTTTTCCTCATAAACCTGCAGTCACAAACAATCAAAATATTACATAGCACCTGTATAGAAATCATCATAAACCATGCTTATCATAGTGATCAAGGAATCTATGAAATAAACCATTGATTGAAAGCTTATTGAGAAAAATGAGTATATTTGTATTAATTTCAAAAGAAGAAAATCCTTACAACCTGATCCTTGATGTTGCACAGGACTTTCCGGGGTCCGAAGCAGGAGTCTCCTTTACTTTGACAAGTTCTGCACTCCTCCAACCAAGACAAGTAGAGGTATGTAATCTCTCCTCAAAAAGCCTTAGTTAACTGAGTCTAAATCTCAACAGCACTTAACTTCAAATATTCTAAAAGTTTGAACTCCCTTTGAGGCTACCCAATGCCTCTTTTTATAGTGGACAAGAGGAGGTTTTCTGTTCCAAGCATGAAGGGATAGAATCCTCCTTCAAAGGGATAAGCTCCTCACATCAAGGGGTTAGCTCCATAAGGTAAGGGATTCATGCACCTTACAAGAGCGGTTCTGCCACCACAAAATCCATTCTAGAAGCTTCCAGAATTTACTTTAATTGACCTTTTTGGGATTTTACTTGCGCCTTTTTAATCTTACAGGGGTCTGCACCTATAATAAAGATAAAGTGCGTTCAGGAACACAGGCAAGCTGAAAATTGGGTGCGGGACCGCAGGAAAGATAGCCAAAAAGTGCGATACCAAAGTTTAGGAGACTTTTAGGAACTTTTTCTAATTTTGAAGGCTTGACATGAGGAACTGATATGTTAGACTTGCAGAAGGGAGAAGTATGAGTAATAATGAGCTCATACACATGGCAGAATGTCAGGATGACAATTTTCAGTGTAACAGATTGCCCCCTAAAGTGCAAAGTCTGGAATAGATGATGCTAAAGTCTGTCATATATGAAGAGTATAGTACTTTATCATTTCAAGGATCATCCTGTGGACACCCCAGTCAGCACCTGTAAAAACATTCAATGCAAAATATACATGTATATGTATCATCACTGAGGTAGGCATTCCCATATTCAGATTAAACTAACTAAAAACTGATTCAACTGTTCTGATACAGGAATGATTTTGAGTACATCACAGTATAGACATGTGTAGACACAGTATGGACGCAGCCATCTGTTTATAAATGATAACAAAATTCCTCGCAGCCTGGATGGTAGAAACTAGATCCAGGGTCTTGATTTCCGCATCTCGAACTAGTACGATTCTATCCATGCGAATGAATGTGTCGAATTCGAACATGGTAGAAACCACTTGATTACCAGTCAATGGTGTAAAATGTTAACAAGTGTGAGAGTAACCACCAGTAATGTCAATGGCTCTCAAAGTACCCAGAACAATCCATGAAATGTGAATCAATGAGCTGAAGTCGAACATTTCACGGAATCATTCGATCGAAGGTCGATGATTTAATCTATCGTCGAAAGCAAGAAACCTGCCATTAAGGCATGCAGATTTCAAGGTACTGACGATTTCTAGATCAACTTTCCAGATAATGAGTTGTCGTCGATAGAAAGCGATCCGTCGTAGGCAAGCCCACAACACGAAATCATAGATCAAGTTTTGAAAATATATTGGCAAGGACTGACTTAGGGATGGTCAAAATGGATGACAGATATTTTGCAGATGAATGGTTTATTTAAACTATCCTCTTGAACACATAACGACACTGCAGATGGTTTGGTAACAATTGACCCAAAGCTAATACCCAGAAACCGGATGAAGACTTTCAAATGAGGTTCGATTAACTATTAGGCAAAGGATTTCCCAACCCAGGTGAATGAAAGTGTCGTGTTCAAGAGTGGTCCACTGAATTTTCGAAGAATCAAAATACAACAAACACGCCCATTTTCCTCTCTTTTCCCCCACCATTTCTGGCAAGTACATCTTTATTTTTGACAAGCTTGAGGAGGATAACATTTGCTTGTTTATAAGCTCATCCTTCGGATGAGTCCAACTTAGTTTAAGATTTGAACCCTAAGAAGGAGTGGTTCGTTCCTGTTGAAAATTAAACAGGTCCTTTACTGTTAAATTTTAACGAGTCCAGTATAGGAGAAACTCGGTGTTTTTCATTTTTAGGGAGTCAGAAGAAAAAACTTGAGAAAACTCCATGGGTGTACTTTTTCGTAAATTTAGTCTCTCAGGCCCGAAAAAGGATAAAATAATGCGGGAGAGAACTCTATTGACCGTAATTATTCAACGTATACCTTTTTCGTAAATAGTCCATTTCAGTCCGTAAAAGGGGTAAACTTATACTGAAGGGATGATCATTCATTTACTTTAACGAGTTAGAACGATCAAGTACTCGGCGATATTTTCATATTTAGAGAGTCTGAAAAGGGCTTAAAAGAGGACTCCAATGTTTTGCTTTTTCGTGAATTTTTGAAAGAGTCCGAAAAAGTGATAAAAGTATGCTCTTTGTTGAAAAATGATCAATTCTCCTGAAAAATCCAATTTCTGCACAAAAACTTGAAACATTACACATACCTGTTTAAAATGAGTAAAAATGCTTCAAAAATACCTTTTTAAAGTGAAAAATAAATAAATTAAAAAATTCATCTATTCGAAAAAACTTATAAAAAGGACTTTTTCAACTTCATTCTTACCGTTCAAATTCAGAGTGAAAAGTAGAAGCTTTTGGGTAAAAAAGTTCCTGTGAAGATTCTGGAAGATCCGTCCGTCGAAATCAAGAACCGTCAGTCCCAGGTAATCCACAACCTCTTAATATTGCATTTCATCTGTTTACAATTTGCTTTTAGGCTTTAAATTTCATTTTTAAGGGAAAAATATGGTTCAAAAAATCGCTCGCGGGGGTCCGCAGGCGACACACATGGTACTTGTGGACCCCGAATTTTTTCTACAAAGAAAAAAGTCGTGGGTCCGCACTTTCCTTAAAGAATGCGTGCGTTCCTACGCACTGTTTACAAAGGTTAAGTGCGGTCTCCGTGCGTTTTAAATTTAAACTCAAATTTCTCTTTTGCCGCCCAAAATTTTTCAATTTAGATTGTACTAATCTATATTTTTATGCATTGTAGGATTAACAAGATGTTGATTTGGAGAGAACGTGAACACGAGGACATGGATGACACCGCAATGCTCCATTTGCCCACAATGCAGGCATTAAGAGCATGCGGTATATATAAATTCTGGGCCATCCAAGGTATGAGAGCACAGGTAGAGCTCCTGACATGGCTGGTAAATAGGTGGAACGTGCAGGACCAGTGTTTCATTATTAGCGGCCACCGGCTCGAAATCAAGCTGGAGGAAATTTATTTTCTGACTGGTTTGTCAAAAAGGGGCGAACAACTCTCCTTGTTTGGGACTAGGCCAGGTGGCCAGACTGTCGCTAGTCTTCAGCAAGAATTATGTAATAATGAAGCAGACCCCAGGGACAAACGGATTGATATAAAAACTATCATCCATCCCGAGCTGAAAGTTATTGCATTTATTGTTACCAGGCTGTGTGGGAGTGCAGCATTGCATGTAGCTATCGGTTCTCAGATGCGCATTGCTGTGGACTGTTTTCGTGGCACTATTTTCAACTGGTGTGACGTTGTGTTGGCTAATGTAAAAGGCCAACTAACTAGAGCAAAAAATGGGAAACTGAATAACTTTGGATATGGATCCATCGTCGTCTCCTTTACTCTAGAGAGGATTCCTATGCTAGCTCCACAGAGTATCCCTGTTGATGCCGGTCGACCTAGAGAACCTAGGATGGTTCGTTGGTCCGCACTGATGGCCTGTCACGGTATTGAGGGCGCTGAGATTGTTCGATTTCCTTCTTCATATTTTCGTTGGCTGGACCGCCAACTTTTTGTCATTGAGGACTTTTCGTATGCCGGGATAGATTTCCGTGGCGACCGGGAGATGGCTCTCCCAGCAGGGGAACAATGGGATGACTTAGGTAAAAAAAATCTTTCTTCAATAGTTTCTAAGTTCTAATAATAATTTTTTATTTTTGATCGTCTTGTTAAATAATAACCAAAAATTTTATTGAATACAGATGTGGGCCCACGGCGACCAGCCCATCTCCAACCCTATGAAAGAAGACAACCAGTTGCAGCCGCACCAGCTCCAGCAGGCCAATCAGCAGAAATCTTGACTGACTTAGAGCATCATCTAGAGCGTTTGACTCTAGATATTCTGGAGACAAACATAGATGATATTCCACTCAGATTGCAGAGATACGTGATTGGTGTTCCAGGACCTTTTAGGAGGTTTTTGTGCAGGGTGGCTCGGGCAGTGGTTTCTTATCGTGATCACCATCAGTGATGGGATGATCGTGTTGTAGACTCATATTTTTGAATTTTTTTGTTATCATTTTGCCGATCATAAGGTGTTTCCAACCTCTGATCGAAGACGATGTATATTTTTTAAAACACTTCTATCCTATGATATATCACTATTCTACCGGCCATCTGTATACATGTTATGGATGTTATTTGTTTTACTGTTTTGATTACTACAAATGTCGATTTATCATACTAGAAGCAACTGCGTCTACTAATGTATTTAAATGTCTTGGAATATGTTGATATTCAATGTATTCAAATTCACGTTCCAAAAGACGAACTCTTAAAAACAACCGTAACAACACCGGATTTCTAATGGCATAAACTCTGTTAAGCTGTAATACAACAAGTTCAGAATCCAACCTCACAATCAAACTCCGAATCCCAAATGATATGGACTCAGACAATAACTCAATCATTGCACTATACTCGGCAATTTTATTCGTTGTTTGACCAAGGCTTACCCCATGCATGGAAACTAACTCGTCAGAGGGTGAATAGATAACCCTAGCTGCGGAAGAAATGTTCTGTGTACTACGACAAGCACCATCAAAAAAACCAATGTAGGTTTGAAGAGACGTCGACATCTGCAATATCAAGAGTAAAACTCAGATAAGCAGGAATAGTGATAAAACACACTTCTAAACTAGGCACACCTTTCTAATCTAAGACACACCAGCAGTAAAGAAATCTAACCTAAAAATATCTCCATACCAAGTTTAAGCATAATATCGCTTCAAATATAGCCCATTTCTGGGTTTATCTAAAGGGATACCATCAAAATATATCAGCTCGTAGGCCCCTTTTTCCAGCTTTCGCTTAACAATGAAAGGACCATGCCACATGGGCACGAATTTTCCAGCTCCTAGCTTATCGTTGGCTTGATCATAAACTAAGACTAGGTCTCCTTCTGAAAAATTTCGAGGGGTAACACTTCTATCATACTGAGCTTTTACTCTTTTGACATGAGCCTCGTTTGCTATTGCAGTGTTTCTCTTATTTTCATCCAATTGAGCCAAGTACAAAAAACGTTTCTCCTTTTCAGATGTAGCTGGGAGTAATTCTATGGCTAATTTCAAAGATGGAATTTCGCATTCAATCGACAACACAGCTTCCAAACCGTAAACGAGTTGAAAGGGAGTGAAACCAGTTGACGTTTTGACTGAAGTTCGATATGCCCAAAGTGCTGAAAATAACATGGAATTCCAATTCGTTTTGTGAATACCAATAATTCGTTTGATCATGGTGACTAAAACTTTATTTATGGCTTCGACCAGACCATTGGCTTGCGGATAATACGAAGTAGAACTATCGTGGCGCAAGCCAAGCTGTTCTGTCAATTCAGTCATCATGACATTCCGAAAATGGCTTCCATGATCGGTAATAATGGCTTGAGGAACACCGAACCTTGCAATTATGTGATTAAACACGAAAGTTGCAGTAGTCTTGCCGTCAGCCGAAAATGTAGGCATCGCCTCGGCCCACTTAGTAAAATAATCCACTGCTAAGATAATATATGCATGCCCCCCGGCCGAGTGAGGGTTACATGTAATAAAATCAATACCCCATTTTGCGAAAGGACCAACAGCAATTATGGGATGAAGAGGAGCGGGTGGCGTGCTCATTTTACGATCGAACAGTTGACAATTGTGGCATTTCCAGACTGCATAAATACAATCTTTGAATAACGATGGCCATAAATAACCAGCGCGCAAGATCTTTTGGGTTGTGGCATACCCAGACATATGACCGCCACATGCTCCAGAATGGCAGTCATTTAGAACCTTTTCAGCTTCTTCATGAATAAGACAGCGTCGGAAAACAGAATCTTCTCCCCGACGATAAAGTGTATCACCAATAATATTATACTGTTGGGATTGGAAACGTATTTTCCGTCGCTGAGATCGCGAAATTTCAGGCCGAAAATATTGGGTTTGGAGATAAACGATAATATCCCCATACCATGGATCAAGAGTACCGATAAGAAACAGAGATTCATCCACAATGGGTTGCTCTGCCACAGTTTCAGTATCAGTAGAGGGGAAATCACACATTAGTTCCGCAAAAACCAAGAATTTCTTCGCCTTGGATTTTTCAAATTCCAAGTCAAATTCTTGCAGGATGACTATCCACTTGGAATACTTGCCCCCTAGCAACTGTTTGGTCAAAATTTACATCATAGGGTTGCAATCAGAAATCACCGTAGTTTTGCGTAACAATATATAATGTCTAAATCGTTGGACAGCTTGAACAGCTGCCAAGGCCAATTTCTCCACATGCATATACTTAATCTCAGTCGGATGCAGATTTCGACTAAGATAGTAAATCACATGTTCAGTATGAGATTCATCTTCTTGAACTAACACCATCCCAATGGTGGAATGAGAAGCAGTGAGGTACAAAATGTAATCCTGGTTGTAGTTGGGAGGATGCAATAACAGTGCATGGGTTAACGCGTGTTTAAGTGCATCAAAAGATCGATCAGCGATCTCATCCCAAAAGAATGGAATGTTCTATTTCAACAACTGGGTAAAACATTTTGTAAGCTCGGCATAGTTAGGAATAAATCGACGTAAAAAGTTTGCTTTCCCCTGCAAACTTTCGAGTTGGCGTAAGTTCGAAGGAGGAGGTAATTTAACAATAGCCTCGACCTTCGATGGATCGATGCGAATACCTGCTTTCAAGACAACAAATCCCAGTAAACGACCTGACTCAACACAAAAAACACATTTGTGTGGATTTAGCCGAATCCGATAATGCCGACATCGCATAAAGATAGCACGTAAATGTATAAGATGGTCAGCCCTGCATGATGAATGAGCAGGTAAATCATCGAGATACGATTGCACAATGTGCTTAATGTCATGAAACGCATAAGACATTGCCCGTTGAAAAGTTGCTCCAGCATTTTTTAATCCAAAGGGTAGTTTGCAGTAAGCAAATGTCCCCCACGGACAAATAAAAGCTGTTTTGGCTGATCGGCAGGGAGTATGTTTATTTGATTATACCCCGAAAATCCGTCCATAAAGGAAAAAATTTCACTGCCGGCACAATCATCGATTATTTGATCGATATAGGGAGTTGGATAATTGTCTTTAGGACAAGCTCGATTAATATCCCTATAAACGATACATACTCGTATGGTTCCTTTTTTTTTAGTCACAAGAACAATATTAGATACCCAATCCGTTAAAGGAATCGGATAAATAAAACCTACATGAAGTAATTTTTCAACCTCTGCTTTGATAACAACAGCTTTTCTAGGATGCATTTGACGTAGACGTTGACGAACAGGCTTGGCATCCGGGTAAGTCTTGATTTCATGTACGACAATTGACGGATCAATTCTTGGCATTTATTCGTAGGACCAGGCAAACACATCACGGAACTCTTGAAATAGAGCTTTATAAGTTTGAATTTCTTCTTTAGTACAGGAAGCACCTATATGAATGTTTTCAATTATTCCAGGTTTTACTGAAATGTCAATTGGAATCGTTCGAGAAATATTTTCCAAATTTAACTCAGAATCAGGATTTTTCAATGGATTCTGTGGTTCCTTGACATAGTCAGCAGTAAATATTGAAGCGAAATCATCTTCAAAATGATCTAGTTTAGGTAAAAACGAAGATCAATGATGTAGATCTTCCCATGGTAAATCATCAATAGATAATAATTCACGAATCTGCTCATCGGAATGAACAGGGTTAGGAAATGCTGTTGTGGCTGAGCTAGATATTAAGAGCAATTCCTCGTGGATCCCATTCACTGGATCAATCTCGGTTGAAGAGGGGTCAGAAAATGACTGTACAGCCTGATATGCAAGTTCAAATGGACTCAAAGGCATCATGCCATCAATTGAATCTAACTCGGATTCGGAAGGTACGATCCAAGGATCATCAAACATAACAGAGTCTGACGAAATCATATGAATAGTTGCAACAGAAGGCGATACGTCAGGAGGAGGAATGGAAAAATTTCCTAACAAACCAGAATCTTTAATCAAACCTACTCCAACACCTTATACGGGATAGTCATTTTACCAACGTGCTGGATTGTTACTGTAGAGGCTGGGTCAGAAGTAAAATAAGTTAACTGATCTATTGTAACGATTCTTCCTTGATATGGAAATTTTATGAGTCGGAAGACCGAAGAGACAACAGCAGTCATAACATAAGACCAACTACGACCTAGAAGAAGGTTGTAATCTAGAGGGGCATCAACCACTTCCACATCTAGATTTACAATTTTACCTTCAACCCCTATGGGTAAATCCTGCAAAATACCAAAAGGGTGGAAACCTCGACCATCAAAGCCTTAAGAATCATCAGAGATTGGTTCAGTGTAGGAGAACCAATCGATTTCCAACACTGAATCGACATAATACACGTTGAAGCTCCCTCATCAATCACAGTCCGATAGATCGGTCTGTTTCTGACGTACACTGGTATCTGGAAAGCCATCTGATGAGGTAGACGAGGTGTACTATTTTCAAGATCGAAGATTATAATATTAGAATCATGAATATCAACAGCTCCTATAGCAGCTCCTATAGGATATCCTGTTTGTGCTGGGAAAAAGTTACCTTGAGGTTGCCCTCCAGGCGGTAACTACCTTCCTGAAGGTTGCCCCCCAGGCGGTAACTGACTACCTAAAGGTTGCCCCCCAGGCGGAAACCGACTACCTAAAGGTTGCCCCCCAGGCGGTAACTGACTGCCTTGAGGTTGAGGATTTGGAACATTACCAGACATCATATAAATTTGCGTTGCGTTCAACATTTCAGTTTTAACACCACTATTACCAGATGACAACACTTGTTCAATTGGTTGAGGAGCTACTCCCGAGAAAGTACCAGACAAAGCCTGATATCCCGAAGGAACAGAAGGACCACCATGTAAAAATGATTCCGGTGTTTGAGAAAACACGGATGACTCTCTGGCCATAATGGATGGAGGATAGTAACCTCTGGGTGTAGGATGAAATGGAACTCGAGGTGGAGAAAAAGCAAGACCCGGATTCTCTAAAAAATTTGTTAAAGATAGATACCAAGCACTAGTTCGAATAGGGTTGTAGAAAATAGATTCACGCTCCCTAAGATTTAAAGATTGAGGGGAGTCGGGAAGAGATATATCTTCGTCTGGATTAGTAAGTTCTTCAATGGAAATAAGACCAGCTGGAAGATCGTCAGTGACAATATTTCTTACCCTAGGTGAATCAGGATCACTAGAAGTTGGTGAAATAAATCCTGAGGATGTTTCTAAAACAGAAGGTTCAGTTTCAAGTTCAGAGATTTCAGGTTCGTCAACCAATTCACTGGAAGCAGAAATACTACCAGCAACTTCAGAAACTGAAATCAGTTCTTGAATATATTCTGTTGTAGGTATTTGATGATTAGGATGGAAAATTATGGATGGACTTCCAATTTCTGTTGATCTAATCCTACCACTATTGGATGATACCAGAGCACGAAGCCCTTCAAGCTGACTTGGTAAATATTCAGGGGGTTTCCCTTGTAGTCTCCGGGATTGTCTCAGCAATTCCGCCACGATTAAATATTAACTAATCACATGCAAACAAAGAAAATTTCAATGAAAACACCTAAAGTCTCTAAGGAAACAAACAGCTGAATCACATGCTTAAAAAAAACTAAGAGTTCAAACCACACACAAACAGTAACTTTCCGTACTAAAAACACTAGTTGGTGATGAAATCCAACTTAGTAGAAATTTAACACAGAAAGGGCAGTTGGAACAGTTACCCCGACAACCTGCTTAATGAAACAGACTGGGACAAGTTTCCTCACAAAACCATCTCGTGTGAAGAGAATCCCCCAGAGAGTCCAAGTGAGTCTAGTCGACGTCTACTCCAGGTACAATGAGATCTTTCCTTCACCGTCACCTTAGGAAATAATCTTAAGATAATGGACACTAAGGTTACCAACAATAACAAATATAACTGGGGGAACAGTCTACGATCCGATTTCACGCGCAAGGGTAGAGTAGCAAGCTCAATCCCCTTGAAGGCTCCTCGACATGGTTAATCCTAGGTTTACCGACAAGTGACCCCAGGCTGCTTGACAATGGTTAATTCGAGGTTTACCGTTTGTAATACGCGCAAAATCTTCTATCTTCCCCAATGAAACATAATTGATTGTCTCAAAGGTTCGGACATGATCTCATGATTGACTTCTTTAAGAGAAGCTTCCCAGATTATACAAATTACAATTGGATTTATTTCCTACCGCAAGATTTGTCTACTTGTTTGTTTTACTACCTTGGAGAGTTAATTACTCCCTACTCCAAGATACTAGCCTAAGCTATGTTGGTGATAAGAGCCCTAGAAAATAAAAAGATTGCTAGATGAATTTTAATTAAGCGTTACTTTTTAAGAGCTGTTTCTTACGTCAATGGGTGTGGAAATGAAACTCTGATGGTGTGAAATGACTCGATTTCCAAAAGACACTAAAAATGCACCTAAAAATGATAATCAGATTGTTTTCTTTCAATGAAATTGTAATTAAGGAAAAGTTAGAGAATGCAATTCTTTTAATGAACAATTCCTTCTTTAAACATAAAGAACAATTAAAATAAACTATGTTTGTCTTTTCCAACAATTTATCAAAGCTCACAATGAAAAAACTTTCACTTTCCAAAAACTTGAAGCTACAACACAATTTTCCTTCAAAAGAAATCTAGAAATTTTAAAAGCACTCAAGACTACAAACTAATTTCAAGATCTACAAATTTTGATAGCACTCAAAACCACAAACTAATTTCGAGATTTAATAGCACTTAAAACTACAAACTTTAATAATCTAAATGAATAAAAGCTTTAAGATTTTTTTAAGAATGTTTTATCTTAGTTCAACAAACTAAGGATCTATTCGTTTAGAATAACAAACAGATTGAAAAACACTCAATTATGTTTTTATAAAAAACGAAATTCAAAAACCAATAACAAAGTTTCTTTTCGAAGATTTGCAAAGAAACAGGTAACTCTATTTCTCAATAAAGGATGATTTCACAATCAGGTCAGATTCAGCAAAAGGCCAAAAATACCAAGGTAATCTGAGGTAATTCAAAACGTCAAATGCTTCAAATCGCTACAAACCAAGTGAAACGCAATCCAAAACGCAAAACTTGTAGAAAATCATCAAAACACCAATACTGCTGAGATTTATTAACAGAAAGCTTTTGACATAAACAATCATCAATCTGGGCAGAAAACAAAACTAAAAATCAAAATCAAGATCAACTAAAGAAAGAAATCTGAAGTTTCTCAAAACTTTAACAGGGTCCGCAGGCTCCAAGATATCACAGGTGCGGTCCCGCACTGTTTACACAGGAAAAGTGTGAAACTGCCCGCACTGTGAAAACAAGGCAAAGAGCGGTCCCGGGAAAAACTAGAGAAAAACTTAAAGGATTTCAAAATTTTCAAAAACAGAGAAAACCTAAGTTACCCATGCAGATGTCAATCAATCAAAAATCAAGAAAACGTTTCCTCAAATCAAAATAAAAGAGAACCAAAAACAACAACTTCTTTCCCCAGTGGAGTCGCTAATTTGTTGTATGGATTAATCCGTCTTGCGGACAAGACCGATCTCCCTAGTACTAAAAGTATCTAGCAACAAACAGCCAAACATATTAATCTTTCTCTAAGCATATAAGGTTTACAAAAGGCTCTATAGAGGTGTAAAAGACTTACCGTTTTTCCAATGCTTGTTTGAAGTCGTTTTTGTCCCTCGCGCGCTTGAAGGAGTTTTCCTCATAAACCTGCAGTCACAAACAAGAAAAATATTACATAGCACCTGTATATAAATCATCTAAAACCATGCTTATCATAGTGATCAAGGAATCTATGAAATAAACCATTGATTGAAAGCTTATTGAGAAAAATGAGTATATTTGTATTAATTCTCCTTGTTTGTCCTTACAGCAGGCCTTGATATTGCACGGGACTTTCCGGAAAGGTCAGCAGAGAGTCTATTTGCTGACAAGTTGCACTCCTCCAACGAAGACAAATGAGGTATGTAATCTCTCCTCACATGTAGTTAAGCGAGTCTAAATCTCTACAACCTTAACTTCAAATATTATAAAAGCTTGAACTCCTTTGAGGCTACCCGTACCTCTTTTATAGTGGACAAGAGAGGGGTTTCCTGTTCCAAGCATGAAGGGATAGAATCCTCCTTCAAAGGGATAAGCTCCTCACATCAAGGGGTTAGCTCCATAAGGTAAGGGATTCATGCACCTCACAAGAGTGGTTCTACCACCGCAAAATCCATTCTAGAAGCTTCCAGAATTTAATTTAATTGAGCTTTTTGGAATTTTACTTGCACCCTTTTAATATTACGGGGTTCCACACCTATAAAAAAGATAAAGTGCGTTCAGGAACGCAGGCAAGCTGAACATTGGGTGCAGGACCATAGGCAAGATAGCCAGAAATACGATACCAAAGTTTAGGAGACTTTTAGGAACTTTTTCTGATTTTCAAGGCTTGACATGAGGAGTTGATATGTTAGACTTGTAAAAGGGAGAAGTATGAGTAATAATGAGCTCATACACATGGAAGAATGTCAGGATGACAATTTTCAGTGTAACAGTAAGGTTTTAATTATGGCGTTTACGCAATAGAATAGTTTGGATGGTAGTTTTTAATAGAATTTAATAGAAAAAATTCAAAAAATCAGATAATTGGAGTGTTTGAATTGTATTTTTTATAGTGAAAATGGATTCAGCACCATCAAAAATCTTTAAGACACCCAAAATATTGAAGTTTAGCAATTGTAATGAAGATTTTCAAAAATCTTTACCTAAATTTTTCATAATCTAATAAAAATTTCTAAATTATTCTATATATTTTTCTAGACTACCACTTTAATTATTTAAAAAAAAAACGAGGAAACAGGAGATGTAAAGCTTTCAAGAGTCGCGCAGTCTTCGTATGGAAACTAAAAATATCTTCATAAGAGTAGATCTGACCGCCACGTGTGATGTGGCATAGCTTCTATCAATATATACAATGCTTTCTAATGTGGGGCTAAAACTTGTTTGGAGAGGATAAGATTCCATATTGACTGTAGCCTCTACACAATTGAGTGATGTTACATAGTGGGTCGATTGTACGAAAAAAACATAAACCCTTTTACGTGGAAAAATCTTTGACTTTAAAAGTATGCTGACTGCAATTTCCTCTTCAAAACCTAACGTTTTCTAACATTGCTTTCTAATGTGGAGCTGAAACTAGATAATGGTGTTAGCTCCCTGTAATTTGCAAGATTGGCAAAGGCAAACTGCAGGGGGAACACTATTTCAACCACTTTGGGATTCTAGGATCCAGCCCTCCTGAATCCGGAGAGGGATCTCTCCAATAAGGTGCAAAGATTGATTTATCTTTAAAGCTTTTTGGGTAATGATGTTAGGAGAGTTATGAAGGCCGAGGTTTTTTTTTGTTTTTGGATGGTTGAGCATGATTATTATTTGGGTTGAAATTCCTAAATGAAAAGAGTTTCAAAGGTGTGAAGTTGCAAGCAATCAAAACAAGTTTTGGCTGATTAGATAGATATAACGTTGGTTTTTAGTCCATTGGGATATGGAGTCATAGTAGGATTTAATTGAAACAACAAGGTTCAAGAGTGGTCCATGGGGCAAGTCATCTATGTCTAAGGATCTCTTTAAAGTTTATTTTATGGAATGAAATGATACAACAAGAAGGGGAAATTAAACATATGAAGAACAAAGAGTAGCCTAAGATCAAGTAAGTACTTTGAAACTATCCTTCTTTCGGCATACACTTAAGAAAGACATAAAATTAATCTAAGATCTAGTAAGTACTTCGAAACTAACCAGCTTTTGATGCACTTTCAATAGAAAACATCTTAAAAACAAAGGGAAACTTTAAAAGCAACTGTTGGAGAAGAAACTAGAGGACAAGGCTCACCATGGACTTCCCTAGCTCTGCTTTACTTAGTAAACTTTCAAGACAAACACATAAGATAACGAAGAATAGTTTAAGATCAGGTAAGGACTTTCAACCTGGCCTGCTTTCAACACATTCTTAGGGAAACTTTCAGATAGTTTTTGGGGATAAAACTAAAGGACAAGGCTCACCATCACTTCCTTAGTTCATCTCTACTTAACATAAACTGAAAATAACATTCAAGAACAACATTCAGTTTAGATAGTAGGACGAGGGAACGCCAGCATTCCTAACTGCTTAAATTGAATTAAATCATTCCTAAACAACACAATTCGGAATAAAACATGTAGATAAAGCTTATCAGTCAAAGAAGGGTACTAATAAATAGTAAATCCTAACTCTATGCTTGTTGTTCTTTATCAGAGAAGATGGACAAAGTGAAAACAGAAATAAAATAAAAATTTACAATAAGAAATAACATCACTGTTGACATAGACCAGGATCCCATAAATCAGCTTGTATTGATGCTTCAAACCAGGTACAATCTTCAAGTCCAGTGTTTCAGTTCAGCAGTCATCCTCACTTCTCAACCTAACTTATGTGACTATAAACAGAGCTTCAAGAGCCTTTGAACACTATTTACAAGTAGGAGTTTCGAGCACAAGTATATTTCAAAGTTCAACAACCAACGTTTACAAAAAACTCCCCAATAAGATTTTATAGAAGGATGAGGAGGTCGAAAGAGAAAAGATCTAAGGGTTCAATTAATATAGATTAATACTTCTCAGCCTTTGAGGGGCTCGATGCAGAAGTTTACAGATATTTTCTCGTATTAATTGGTTTACATTAAGTATTTAAGCTCGGTGGGATGATTTTGTTGACTTTAAGGCTCTGTGTCATTTTTGTAGTAACTCCGCAAATATTTTTCAATAATTTCTTCGGCTGAATTAACTGTTGGGCTGTCGTGAGGCAAATATCCTCTATTCTAGTCATTATTTGGCCTCTGTTGAATGTTGTGAGGCTACAGGTGGCATTAGGTAGCTGAGAGGAATCAATTTTCCTCTGATGTGGCAGTGGAGGCATACTCTGTCTAACAAATATTTTGATTTTTCCTTTAAACATTGTTAATTTAGTGGATTAGGCTTTTGATTTTCAATCTTAGTCGTAATCCAAACAGAATGTGTAATTAATCGTTTTAATTCTTCATCTCTGGTTCGTTTGGGTCTTCAACACTGATACTCTTTGTTTTCTTCATGTTTCACTGTGTCTTCTTGAGGTGCAGGTGCCACAGAGGGCTCGTATGGCATCAGTGCTCATGATGCACTGATGAAACGTGAGTTTGAACCCTCCGTAGTAATCTTCCTTTGATAAACAAAAGTTTGGAGGATCGTCATCCTCGGCTTTCATTCTCTTTTATTATAATGGGAAAAACCTTTGAAACCTGCAAAATACACACAAATGTTACAAAATCATGTGTATTTGGGTAAAAACTACTTAGGAGGTTGCGGTTTAGGAGCATGGCCATTGGATGGTAGCATCCAACGGCGGAGATTGCGCGTTGAGGGTCGAAGGAGGCGGTTTGGAAGAAGCGATGGTGAAAATCAAGTTAGATCCGTCAATCTTGTGAAGATCGACGGTCAGGAGCGACTGGGTTAATACAATGGAGAAGGGTCACTTTTCATGAAAATAGAAGAAATACAAAGGAAATGGGTTAAAATCCTTTGGCGGAGAAAATTACATTGAAAGGGAATTTGGGGTTTCTCAGATGATCGTGGGCCGTCAGATCAGATTTGGCCCCGAGATCAACGACAGAGAAGGGCTCTGACCAATGAATGAGTGGGACCACATTATAATATAAAAAACCAAAATTTTCATGAAAAGCAAAGGTTTATTGCATCGGGCGGATTATATATATATGAGGTTTGGTGCCCGGTTGCGGGGCCGTTGGTTTATATGGAAAAAAAAAAGGCTCGGGGCTTAAATACAGAAAGGGCTAATCGGCATCAAGACTTCGGTGCAGGCTTTTCGATCTACCCATTTAACAGATCTTCGATGCCAAATTCTGTTTACCGTTGATTGGCTCATAAGATCAATGGTTCTTTTTATATAATAACATGAACCGGCGGGTTTCGACCAAAACTTAGGATAAATGGGTTTTTTATGATTTTCAAAGGAAAATTGCATCGGAATGGGTTTATTAACAAATTTTAGGACCCGATTGCAGGTTCTAAGGTTATATGAAGCGGCAATGGGATTGGGGCTTATGTATAAAGGGTCCAATCGCATTGGAGGTTTCGATGAAACAAATAGACTTGCGGGCTCTGATTTTCTCCGATGTGATAAGCGCCGAAAAGGTTTAGCGCTTGGTTCCAGCACCAAGGCATATGGTGGGGAAGTGGTTAGGACTTAGCCTAAAGGGGCTTAAGCCCATAGTTATAAAAAAAAAAAAAAATTATGAAAATTTTCAAAGTTTTTGATGGATTTGGGGGTTTCGGTAAGATTTAAAATTGAGTCTTAAACCTTATAAAAGGATTTCATCAAGGGAAAAATGGGAATGAATGAAAAATAGAGGAATGTGATGGGGGAAAAAGGGAAAAAATGAAGGTTAGTTTTGAGTGAAGGAAGGGGAAAAATGGAATTTTGCAGCAGTCTTTTCTCTACGAAAATAGCATAATTTCTGAGTTCGAAAGGGAAACAGCAATGAAGATTTAAACAAAGGGCATGATGTCTTCATGAGTCTTCAAGAGATAACATTTTTAGCAATAAAAATTGTTTCTTGAAGGCTCCAAAAAATGATTTAGATACCTTTTGATATAACGAATTTTATAGGTGGCTAACAAATGGTAGGAATATTGTTATTATTGTGAGTAGTAATTTGTTTTTCAGAAAAATTTAAAACTATAAATTGCACCACATGTTGGAAAGGAAACGTCGTAAGGTTGTGGTATAGGAAATAATAACATATAAGAAAGAAGAGGTAGTAGGAACTTTCTTGGCTCCAACAGATCCTCTAGAATAAGGGGTGGAGAATTATGTCTACTAGACCTCAAATCAAAATATCCATATAATTGATGTGGAACAACTTCTTTGTTATTAATTGCATGTAAGATGTGTTTTTTCATAATGGATGAGACATTTTGGCCAAAGTACTCAAGATCTCTATATGACGAATTCTACACGTTTATTTTTTTTCTACATGAAGGATGCACTTGGTTTTTATGACCAAGTTGGGTAGAATTCACCCTTCCATGAAATTATTTTCTTCTATCACATTCGCAATGTTGAATTCCTCTGATACTACTCCTAGAACTCTGACTCCGCTCTACAGCTAGAATTATTTAATGGAATAAAAACTTATCACTATGACATGTTGTACTTCATAAGAGACTACTAAGAAGCTTAAGTATGGTAAATCCACCTTCACATGTCATTTGAACATAGAGCATAGAGTTATCTTAATGGTCAATTTTATGGATAAGACACATTTGGGCCCTTTTTAACGCTTGGGGATGATTAATTAATCTCACTTCAGATAATAAATATTAATAAATTATCTACAATCATATTTCCATAACTCCTCTTTTAACGACCAATTTTCCACTTCTTTGGAACTTTTCATCTCAGTCAGAATAACAAACATCATGAAGACCCAAAATTAAGAAGAAAAAATCATCTCATAATTAGGGAATCTAGCGACTTCTTTAAGGATCATAATTCAAGACTTTAGTGCCTTTTAAAGATCATTTATTTTCCCATCAAATAAAAAGAAACAATCAAATTTTGTAGTGACAAGAATGGGAACAAATTTTAAATGTAATAACTCCCTTCCCTAGTGATAGTACATTTTTGTTTTGAAATGAAATTATTTTCCCGATCATTTAAATAATAGATTCCTCCCCAAGTGACTCTTTAGAGATACCTTTTTTTTCAACTGATTGCAATAGGTAAGTGTCTTTTGTCTAGTATTTTCTGAGTCATTGAATTTAAGGGCAGAGGTAAAGAGACTACTAGAAAAAAAAGAGCAGAGTGATTGAATGTCAAATGAAAATAACATTGAGTAATCTCTTCTGATTTTGTCATGTGGGACTTATTCAATTGATGAGGTAGTAGGAACTTTCTCCTCCAGAATAAGCAATAAGCGGTGGAGAATTATGTTGAGTAAACTACTACTCATGTAACTTTGACTCCTCCTTACAATTGGAATGTTTCTCTTCCCATAACTCTATCTCGGGTTATAATTATATTTTTCTCTTGTTTATGAATAAATTGTCTCTATATCACTATTGTCTGTCTCTTTGTGAGCGCTTGCTTGAATCAGTGAGATAATGTAGCTCATCTGAATTCAAAAATCCTTGAGTAACCCATTTTTTGAAGAGTCCTCTTCTGTTTTTAATTCTTCTATTTAGTCCTCCATAACCTTGTCAACATTGTTTCATTCTAAAGAATCATACATTCTTGATAAATATCCATTTCGTGCTTTTCTTCTTCCATATACTTCAGATCTAAATGAATGGAACATGAGATAAGCTTCATGAAATTTTTCAAATTCCAATATTTTTCATTGCACTTCTCATGTGTATCAGGGAAAATGGATTCCATACATTCAACGTTATGCCTTTTTAGATCTAAATGAATGGAACATGAGATAAGCTTCGTGACATTTTCCAAATTCCAAGATTTTTCATTTCACTTTTCATGTGTATCAGGGAAAATGGATTCCATACATTCAATCTTATGCCTTTTTAGGGCTTGTTGTAAGGTTGGAAGCTTCTCTTCACCATGTATCCTTTCTTCTGTATCCTTGAAACTATGTATATTTGGATGTATGAAAATTTAGATACATTTTATTAAGTAAAATTTTAAAATAATAATGGTTATAAACATTTAAAAATAATTTTATTAAATAGTTAGTTTAGATCTAGAGTTAAGATTGATTTAGACCATCTTAGTTCTCCCTCTTAAGAAACTACATTCCACATGAATACCATGGGTCAATACCATGGGTTGTATTTATAGTTTATCATTATTTTATTTTATTATTTTTATTTTTTATTGTATTTTGACCTAGTTAAAATGTTCATTACATTATGTCAATCTTTTTATTTAATTTACTTTTATTTTTAATTTTGTGTAATTTGACATAGTCAAAATGTTAAACATGACATTTCAACCTTTCTATCATACTTTGTTGGAGAGCATAGTAGCACAAAAATGTAATATTTAAATATATAAATAGTTATTTTTCTTTTTTTGTATTGTTTTTTATCCGTGTAATATAAATTAATTGGTTTTTGTGGAGTTTAATTTTATGATATAAATTTTATTATAAATAAAAATTTTATAATACAAAACAAGAAAAACTATGTATATTTGAATGTATGAAAATTTAGATACATTTTATTAAGTAAAAATTTTAAAAGAATAATGGTTATAAACATTTAAAAATAATTTTATTAAATAATTAGTTTAGATTCAGAGTTAAGATTGATTTAGGCCATCTTAGTTCCCCCCTATAAAGAAACTACATTCCACATGAATACCATGAGTCACATGGGCTGTATTTATAGTTTATCATATAAATTTTATTCTAAATAAAAATTTTATGCTTATGTACCCCAAAATTTAATGTTTATGTATTTTACAAAAAAATATTATTCATTAAACTAATTTATGTTAAATTCAGTTTTATTAAGTTATTAATTTAAATTTTATTAAAAAATTTGAGGTTAAAATCTAACAAGGGGAGTTGTTTTCAAATAGTTATGTTAAATCTAGTTTTATTAAGTTATTAATTTAAATTTTATTAAAAAATTTGAGGTTAAAATCTAACAATTTTTTAACAAGAACATTTTAACTTAAAAGTCACCAAAACCTAAATTCATTCTAACTTATTAAAAAGAAAAAAACTAACATTATAAAAAACATATATAAAAATATTTACTTGATCTAATGGCCTAAAACATTTCAATAGTCTAACATTTGATCCAATGGCTCAAACATGGACACAGTGGCAGCTAGGGGAGTTGTTTTCAAATAGTGACGCCTTACAGCGTAATTAGAAATCATGTTATTATTGTTAGTAATTTCTTTTCAAAAAAATTTAAAATTAGAAATCACCGTGCAGTGGAGAGTGAAAATTATATTATTGAGGTTTTGTAATATTATACTGGTTTTATTTTTTATTTTTTTATTTTTTTTAAATTAAATTCAAAATATTTTGATTGATTATGGATAAGAACTTGATGGAATGCTAATAAATAATGGTAGGCAGATTGTTAGGAATGCTAATAGATATTATTACCATTGTGAGGTGTAATGTCCATAACAAAAAGGAAAATTTTAAAATTAGCATTAGTTTTGGATGGAGAGTGGAAATTACATTTAAGTTTTCATAATATTTTTTTTTCTCATTTGGTCAAAACATTTTGACTTTGGATACCAACAGGATAATGGTAGGCAAATTGTTAATATGCAAATCTATTATTCCTATTGTGAGTTGTAATATTCGTAATTGGAAATAAAAGAAATTTTTTGAATTAGCAATAGTTTTAGAGGGTGAAAAAATATTATTAAGTTTTTATAATATTATGTTGATTTTTTCGTCAATCTTTTTTCATTTTGAAAAGATATGAGTTTAAATTGAAGTATTGGTATTATGAATTTTTATATTAATTTAAGGTTTAATTAATAAGGTGACTAATTCCCAACACCATAGTAAGATTTCAAATTTATTACAAAACATGATCTCCCAAGTGTCTCTTCCCTATTAAAACTAAAAAAACACTTAAGACTAGCGTTAATCATTCTATATAGGTAAGAGGTTATGTTTTTCCAAACATCTAAAAAAATCATTGACAACCCATAATTGGTAGAAGCTCAATACAATTTTTCATTCAAATTGTTATTTAATTTTTGAATGTCTTGCTAATAATACACAAGGGTGAGGGGTTTGCCAACTAAAACCCTAGCAATGGAGATTATATGCATTTACAGGCATCGAATGGAGGGGAGGTATCAGGAGGAGGGCCATTATCAATGCGCCTCTAGCTGCATCTAAATATTGGTTAGTTAATTACTCCAAACCCAATTATTTTTTATCATTTTGACTTGTACTCATGACGGCCTGGGTTTCTATCCTACTCAGTGGTTAACTATTACTCCAAGCGGCCCGTGATTCTCTCAGTTTCCATTTCATCCAATCATCTGCGGACCTATCCCTTGCTTCGCGGTGGTGGGGGTCCATTGTGCTCCCACTTGTGATTTTTTTCAGAGATCATTCTCTTGGAATTGCTGTATTTTTCCCTAACAAGCAGACAATGGATTTTTGTCGCGACTCGTCAGTATCCCTCCACAACCTTGTTTTACCCAACTAGTGGTAACCCTCACTAACCTCGGAATGAGTTTCTTCACTGCCTACGGTACTGAAATACTGTGGTCGGTCTCCGCAGCACACCCGAATATGTCGGATGAGGAGGTGGATTATTAATCCGACCCCTTGGAGGGCGTCCAAATATTTGTTTGGTCTTCTTCTGGCAGGGACAATGGCTGGGTGATGGGTTCGACTGCTATTGACTGGGATGTAGAGGCTATGGATGTTTGTGAGTCATCTATTCCACCCTCCCCGTTGGTAGAAACACCTCCGGTTTCATTGGCATCGATTGCGGATCCCATTTTACATCTGGTGACTTCGTCGGATTTTTCTATCCCATCACCATTTGTCCTACAGATGTGGGAACAACATGCTCAAGAGACACCAGATACCCTTGAATCATCTAGATATGTACTGGGTTTTGTTTTCGAAAACCTTATGCAGAATGAAACTCTAGGGTTTGAACAACTCAACATTAACAGGAGGGATAGACCTGCTCTTCAGCATATCGGTCCTAAGGTGCCTTATTCTATGGTGGCTTATGGGTGTTTTGATGGCATCTCGCACGTTGCGCCTCAAAATGAAGATCCAAAGACCTCTGACTCCAATGAAGCGTTGGAACCAGAGGGCGTAGATCACCACAGGTCTCTTGGGCGCGGGAAAAAAAATAGAGGTGTGCCAGGAGAAGACGCAAGCAGGATCTCAAGTTCAGGCAAGGTGTTGGAATGGAAGAACTCGAGCATACGATGCAGACAGTTCTGGTTGGCAGGGTTTGAGGCAGAAGCTACACATGTGCAAGACTCAAAGTATGGACTGCAGAGATTTGGGGCAATTCAATGCCACAGCTTCCAGGGGTATTAACTATGAACACGGGTTGGTTTGCACTCATCTTTCCCCAGCCAGAATTGGTCGATTGGTTACTCTCCAAATATTGGCACATTGAGATGAATCCAGTATTTTTGAAGTGTTGGACTCCCCTTTTCGACCCTGACAAGGAGAAATCAAGGACGGGTCCGATATGGGTCCGACTTCCAGGACTCCCACTTCACTTTTGGAACGAAGCATCCCTCCAGTTTATTGGGGAGGACTTGGGGACCTGGATCATGATCGATCATATTTGGAGACCGGAAATATATTCGTAGCACAGATACTTGTGCATCTGGACACTAGAGAAGGGCTCCTCAAAGGGTATAATCTATAATTTAATGACATGGTTCAGCATTAAATTCTGGATTATGAGGGGGTACCCTACAGATTCAGGCAGTGCCATGAGGTTGGACATATGTATAAAGAGTTCCCTCTCATCATCACAACCATGGCTCCAACAAAAATTATGGTTCATATGGCTACACACACGAATTTCGGGGGGACATAACAATCCCCGGTGACTGTGCGGGATGGGCAGTGTCCGGGTTCCTCGGCTAACAAACTGTAGTGCCCCATCACGCGATCTCAGACTCTATGTAGAGCAAGTCGCGCCCTCTTGGAGGATTCAACGACTGATCTGGGTAACCCACTTGCTCCTCCCATTTCGAATAATTCTGTTATTTTTGCATCTACTCACATAATGTTTGACGCTCCAAATTCTATTAATTTAAATACTTGTAATATGAATCCCTTTAGCTGCCATGTTGCAACTTCCCCACCTACTATCTCTCACCCTAGCGCACATACCTCAGCAGAGGACTCTTCCTCTCGCGTGCTTACGACATCTGAAAGCCTCTCATCTGGACACCGATATTACCTTAGGTTGACCACCCTAGCTCATGACACTCCTACTTTTGGACTCGGTGTGGACACTGGACGAACACACCTGAAATCATCCACGGGGCGCCCATCCTCAATTACCAAAGCCATTAGGAAAGCCAATCTAGAGGTGGAAGTTGGCACATAATCATCCATCGATCGGGTTCTTAAAGAAAAGAACACCCGAGATGATGGTATACCATGATCTGTCTCTCTCTAAATTTTCATGGTTTATCCAACCCTGACAAAAAATTGGCTCTCAAGCGGCTTTTGGAACATGTTCGGATTGATGTACTTTTTCTTCGGGAAACTTTGGGTGACAGTTTATATGTTTCAAAGGTCTTGTCTACACTACTCATGGATTGGACCTTCCAAACCACAGATGCTCATGGTCGATATGGTGGCAACGCCATGGGTATCAATAACAAATCCATTCTAGCCCTCGGATGGTGGGGGAGGGAGGGAATTCTAGGAGCTGATATAATCTCTTGTGAAACAAATCTCACAATCACCCTGATCAATGTGTATGGACTTTGTCATCACAAAGAGGTCTTCTAGGATGATTGGATGCATAGTTATATCATGCAACGGAACAATATCATTATGGGAGGGGACTTAAACTACTCTATTGGTTTATCTGAATCCTGGGGTCCTAGGGCCACCCTAGACTCCTTATATGATTATTTTGAAAATCTCATGGATGGGGCTGATCTGCTAGACTTGGCTATGCCCAACATGGAGAAACAAGAGGATGGGTGTCGCTCCTCTGGTCAGAATACTCGATCATTTTTTTATCAAGATCTCGTAGCTTGAGAAAATTGACAAGGCAAGACTATGGGTTGGATTAGGGGGTTCCTCGGATCACTCTCCAATATACTTCGAGATTCAATCTAGCAATCAAAAGCCCTAGGCACCTTTCAATTTTAACTCTATTTGGCTTGATGAGCCTGAATTCCACTCTATTGTCACAAAGGAATGGCGAAATTGTGAGAAATATCCTAAACTGGCTCTAACTAGGGTCCTGTATAACAACCTTAACCGAATTAAATATCTCACCATCAGCTGGGCCAGGAATAAGAAATTGAAGGAGGATGAGGAATTATCAAACATTGAACAGGAGATTGGGCATCTGACCGGATCTGATTACCTGGGATTCCGATTTGCGGAGGCAAAAGACAGGTTAATTGCTCTGGAATCTACAAAGGCCAAAATTCTGAGGAAAAGGGAAGAGGAATGGTGTCTCTAGAGCAGGGCCATCTAGTTACAAGCGGGGGACGAGAATACAAAAAAATTTCAACAATGCGCTAAAGGCAGGAGAATTATTAACACAATATGGGAGCTCAATGACCAAAATGGGAGAGTGGCACACTCACATCACCAGCTCACTGACATGGGTATTCAACACTTCTCCACACAATATAGAGCTCCTGTCAATGAAAACTTGACGGAAATCATCCAAATTTCATGTTCCTTGCACAGATTTGTGGACGAGGAGAACTTGGAGGACCTAAACGCCTCAGTCTCTATGGGTGAAATTGAAGGGGTCTTAAAATGGTTCAAGAAGGACAAAGGCTCGGGCCCTGATGGATGGCCTATTGAATTCTACCTCACATTTTTTGATCTTATCGGCAAGGATCTACTACAAGTAATTGAAGACAACATAACTACTGGTCAGATATATGATGGTTTCAATGCCACTTTCATTTCCATCATCCCAAAATCAGATAAGCCCCTATCCTTCCATGACTATCACTCAATATCCCTCTGCAACTGCATTTATAAGATTATCTCCAAAATAATTTCCAACCACATCAAGCCCATCCTCTCTCAACATATTTCCAAAGAAAAATTTGCATTTCTTTATCAGAGACAAATACATGAAGCTATTGGCATAGCACAGGAGGCATTGTATTCCATCAAAATTAAAAATCTCAAGAGTACCATCCTCAAAATTGACCTGGCAAAAGCTTTTGACTGTGCCAACTGGACTTAATTTCACCTCATCCTTATTCATATTGGACTCCCACATGATTTTACCAATTGGATTATGGGATGCATTACAAACGCCTCTTTCAGCATCCTTATTAATGGAGATTCCTATGATTTTTTTTCATGTTGGGAAGGGACTTAGACAAGGATGCCCTCTCTCCCCTCTACTCTTTCTTCTCATTATGGAAGGTCTCTCTTCACTCATGACACATGCAAAAAAGGATGGCTTCATTCATGGAAAAAAACTAAATGACTTTATTCATCTGACACATTTATTATTTTTTGATGATGTAATTATTTTCCTTGATGGTTCTTGTCATGACAATTCAAATTTTTTAAATCTGCTCAACATCTTTAGCAAAGCAACAAGTATGGCATTGAATCATAGCAAATCCAACATCATGATGGTGCGTTGTTCTGTTAACGAATCCTGACATGCACTGGGTCTCTTTTATTTTGAACGCAAGGACTTGGAAGACTGACTAAAATACCTTGGTTTCCACCTAAAACCAAATGATCATCGCATCACAGACTGGAACTAGATGATTGCAAAATTCAAGCGCAAGATCAATATGTGTCAACATAGATGGATTTCTAGGGCTAGCAGATTGGTGCTCATAAAATCTGTTTTGGAGGTCATCCCGGTCTATGGGATAGCACTTACATGGATCTCAAAAGGCGTGACTTCTAGACTACAACAAATCTATAGGCGATTTCTATGGAGGGGCAAGAAGGATGACCATGCATATGCTTGGATTGCATGGAAAAAAATTGAAAAACCCAAGGGGTGGGGTAGGGGTGGTGGGGACTAAAAGATCTAAACCAATTTGCATTAGCTTTGGCTACCAAGATGGGCTGGCGTCTAATTGACAGCCACAACCTATGGCAAGAAGTCACCTTTTCTAAATATATTGCACCCTGCACTAAAATGGACTGGATCAGGGGCAGTGTACATAATCCACTAGGCTCATCGATCATCTAGAAAGCCATTACTTGATCCATCCACCTGATTAAATAAGGATTGGCCTGGTGCATTGGAACTTGTGAGAGGGTCAAAATTGGTGAAGACGCATGGTCCAGATGCGAGCATGAGTTTACATTGCCTTTGGACATCAAAATGCACTGGCCCGATTTGGAATACAATACATATCTCAGATTGCGGATCCAGATCATACCACTTAAGCCTCACAAGCATGGTTATATGCACAAGCGCTGGATCTACTTGAGATCTGGTGATCGATATGGAACTGATACCTTCGTGCCCTCAACTCCACCAACATCATATTATCTGAAAGGGAAGATGAAATACTATGGGCCATCTCCCCTAGTGGCAGATACACCCCCAAGATCGGCTACACTACTCTCTGTACATTACAGGATCCACAACAGAAGCAATGGTGGTGGAAAAAATTATGGAAATTGAAAGAACCCCCCAAATCCAAACTGCATATGTGGTGTATACTAACAAACTTCACCCCCATGGAGGACAACCTTAGGAAACGAGAGTTTCATGGGCCTTCCAGATGCTGCTTATGCCTCACTCAAGCTGAGGATGTTAATCGTCCTTTTCTGGACTGTCTGACACTCCTACAACTCTAGCGCTCTACGACTACCTCACTAAGATGCACACAAATTTGGCATGGTTCCTCGGTCTGTTCGGCATGGACAAACTGGTGGAGGGAGACTAGTTGGCCAAAGGATCGGAACATACCAATTCTCATTGCCTGGGGGATTTGGATTGCAAGGAATCATAATATTTTTCTGGATAAACCTACAGATTGGGAAGGTACCTATAGGTCCATCATTTCCATTTTCCAACTAATCCCAAATGATGAGCATGTGGCACAAAACAAGACTATCATACTAGAAACTATTGACCGAACCATCCATTGGGCATACTTCGACGGCGCATCCAATCTTACTAGATGCAGAGGGGGAGTGTAGTTCTGCACCTGTCTGACTCTCATTTCTTCCACCTTAAGATGGGACTTGGTCCGAGCTCAAATAACTATGCTAAACTAAACAACATTAGACTCCTCCTATTATTTGCTCGTGAACAAGGTTGCAATAGGATATAGATCTTTGGGGATTCATAGATTATTATCAATTAGTTTAATTTGAAGGCATAATGTCACACCCAAATTCTTAGAGCACTTATGGATGAGGTATTAATGTTAAAATCTCTTTTTGATTTCATCTCTGTCACTCACATTTACAGGCATAGGAATAAAATGGTCGTCCAACTTTCCAAAGAAGCCACACAGTTAGATTAGGGATGACGACTTATCACGGCTCACGAGGGGGCTTAGGAGTACCAATTCTACCATCGCCCCTTGATAGACGACTTGTATGCACAAGACGTAGTCTTGCACTGACTGCACTTTTTTGAGATTTTGACTTTCTATTAGCGGCAGATATAAGAAATAGTCTTGTTGTGATTGTTTCATTTTTTGTATTATCTACATTATCTCGGCATCTATTTTTCTTTTTATTATCAGTATATATGTACATATAACATACAATAGATTAGATGCAAAAACAAACTCTGTATATGACATATTACAAACTCTTCGGAGTATATGTTTCATTTTTTTATCCTCGCATAGATGATATGTTGTTAGATGCAACATGTAATTTTTCTTATTATTAATGAAAAATTACTACTTTTTTCTCTGGAAAAAAAATACATGAGGGTGAGGGCTCACGGTGATATTGGGTATATTATATAATAATACGAGGATTCTTAACTGCCCTTTGCACCTACTATGTTCACAATTTGATGTTCACTTCACTCACATAAGCTTTTAGATCCATTTGACCTTGTTAAACTTGCCCTGTGATACACCCTTGACCTATTGTTAAAATTTTCAAGACCTTTTGTAGACTCCATAGCCCAATGGCTTAAAACTCTCTCACTCTATCTATTCTTCTTGACAACCTACCCAACCAACCAACCAAACAAACAAACCCTAATCCCTATAACTAGCCTAAAATCAAAACCCTAAAATCAATCAAGTTCACATCCTTTACACAAACATAGAGAGAGCCCTCTCTGAGTCTACGAAGGCTAGGTCCTAGGACTCCAAAGACTTCTTTGATGTTACCCCTATACATTTTGTCTTGCCAATCTAAAAAATTACGAGGACCTAACAGGTTGGGATACCTCTAAAATGTCTAGAGTCGCCTTCCAATTTATTATTTCTGCATTTTTTGAACTGTTCCATTTGCTCAGGGTTGAGGCGCATGGCTGCAACCTTTTCAACATCTAGATAAGTATTGGCAAACTCAAATAATTCATCATAATCATTATCCTCATGAAGGAAGTGTCTGATCTTAACTCGATTTGTAACATTTAGAGAAAATTTATTTGGATCAAATTGCCTATTAGGAATTGTAAATAATTTCAAACACTGGATTTGATCAATTTCTAATCCAACGTGTTTGAAATTTTCAAATGAATAAACACCATAGTGAATGGGAAAGGTAGGCAAGGAATATTTCTTTGCCTCTTTCAAGGCTTTAGCCAATCCATGCCCCACTGTCTGGTAAGCAATTAATTCTCTTACTAGAAGTTTCTCTGGCACATATAGTGGGAGTACATGGGGTTCAAAAATGCTTCCAAAAACTCTGATGTAATTAAATAACTCCTCACCAAACCATTTCTCTATGCTTGTAAAGTCATCTTAAGCTTCCTTAAACAATCTTGGGGCTTTTTCATTAAAGACAACTTGGAAGAGTGGCAGAATAAATCCATCACAAATTTTGTAAAAAATGGATTCATATTTAGATTCCCAAAAAATATCATGGTAAACATGAATAGGAGTGGGATGGTCCATTTCCAACCCATGGCTGGAAAATTAGAGGTAAAACAAACATCGTCCATGATGTACACACTCATAAAGAATGGAGGGATTTCCTTGGAATTAAAAGAGCAATTTTTTCTATATTAAAGGATCTAGGAAGCAATATTGTTTGAAAAAATGGTAGCCCAATCCATAATGTAGGAGTATGTGATGAACTCCATAAGAAGGACCCATTCAATTGAAAATTTAGTGGTATTGGGTGAACCGAATAGTCTACACATCATAGCAGAAACATAACATTAGGGACCAATTAGAGAAGCAGAGGAATACATTCCCTTGTCATCGTGCTTGTGTTTGTTGGGTTGTTACTCCACTGTTTTATAAGGTCTGACTGCAACTTGTTTTATTTTACAAATTTCTTGAGGAAATGTTTTCCATAAACCTTCTGGGGATCTGGTATATGGTACATTCTCTTCAAATCCTCTGCTCGAAATGATCCTATCATTGAGCCTCTTATTGTGAGAAAGGTTTTGTCACAAATTTTAAGATTATAAATAATCCATTTCACCATATCTGAATATGGTAAAATCTTAGGGCGTGTAGCAATTCTATGAAGAAAATACTTGGATACATAAGAAATAGTAGATTTTGAGGTGTTAGGGGCATCTGCTATAGTTTTCCTTTTGACTATGCGGGGTTTTCATCTTTGAAAAGCCTGTACATCGATTCCCATGAAGCAAAACCACTTTCTGAAGCACATGTAGTGTCTGAAAATAGGGGCGACATCTCGATTACTTCGCCAGCAGAAGATGTAGAATTAGTAGGAGCCATAGGTTTCTTTGATTTTTTAGCAGCTTTAGACATCTTAGAGAAATACAATTTTTCTAGACTTGCCTGTAAATAAGAAGAACAAGTAGTGAAAAAAAATATGCGGCAGTGAAATAACAATTAAACCGAAATTATGAAGAATATAGTGTCGCATGTGAAGAAATATAAAATATTGTGTTAGGTCCCTATATTACTAGTGCAATCCCTTATTGTTATTGTTGTACCCCTATAGTCCCCATATTGTTATTATTGTGCCCCATAAAAGCCCACTATTGTTATTGGTGTGCCCTTACATTATTATTGTTAGGAAGACTAGGATTATACTGTAACCCCATGGACTCCTATATATAGAAATAACGTTTTTTCATTTGTATCATACAAGAATTATTCATTTATGTAATGTGAAGGAGGTTTCCCCCTCGAAGTGGCTTATTTATAAGGTGTTAATCTCTCTTTTATTCTATTTTTGGAGTTGGTTTCATAACATTTGGAATGAGAGATTTGGATTATAGGGTTTCACTGCTTCAAACGGGTCATCGTGAACATTTTTCTATGAAAATGTTTTCTACAAAGGTTCAAAAGCTTTAAAAAAAAACCATTTGTGAAGAAATCTTGAGGAACTTCGTGTAAAAAAATCCCCCCCCCACCCTCCTTTCCAAACATAATATAATAAACTCACTTTCAAAAAAAAAACTACTTTATGTTACCCGCTTTTATAAATAAGTGAGAGTCACTTTTACAATGTTACTTTTACATGTGTTTTTTAAATAAAACTTTTTTTTTAAAGCAACTTGCCAAAAGGATTTTTAGAAAAAGAAGCTTTAAAAAGAGACTTGAACCTAAGACCTCTATTCTCATATAGTAACTTTACACCAAGTGAGCTAGTAAAAGGATTATGTAATTGTTTGAAAGGAGGAAGGGTTTTTTTTTTCTTCGATGTGCATTCTTTTTCCTGCAAAAAAAAACACAAACGTGCACACAAAAACAACAAAAAATACAAGCCTTACAACAAAACGTTAGATTTCTGGTTAGTCTGTCTGACAACTATATATTTTTCTCATTATTTCTGATTTCCCAAGATCGCACAAAGTCATGGGGAAAGAGCATACGTAGCAGAAAAATCTTGTCTTCCAATTTCTGATTTGCCAGTTTGCACATAACGCAAAGCAAAGAGCATACATAGAAAAGAGGGTATAGATTCGGTAATAAAAACATATAAACCGAAATAAACAGAGGGATTAATAAATATAACTTCAAAAAATAATGCTTTATAACTCCATATCGAAAACGACATAACTCGAGCAACCAGAAACCTTTTTGCATGAAACGAAAGGGGTTCCTCACTGTAACAGAGGCTCCAGACACAACAGAGCAGTTCTCTTGGTTAAAACCCTTGAAGAGTGAAACAGTGCATGGTTTGAGCCAACACGACCACTTCAGGAAATTTATTAATATAAAGAAGAAAATTTATATAAACTTCTCTCGTGAACAGTTTCCAGACAAATGACCGTCCATGCTCTTTAAATAGAGATCATGGACCAATCGGGTGTTAAGGCACAGATCAAGTGTCGATAATACCGAGGAGAGAGTGAACTGTAAGATCACTACATATCATGACAGTCGGATTATAAGTTACAAATGGACATAGTAAAGAAACACACTTAACCTAACTCTATGCTAGACCAAGTTATACTTAAATATTTCCTATGTGTCGAAATATTCTAACAAGCATGATAGGATCAAGTAGGGCATTACATACACACCTCCTTCAGAGAAATTCGTCCCGAAGTTAGAGAAAAAAGGACAAAAGGAGTTTGAAAGAAATTTGACAATAAGGAATAATAAAATATAGAGAGATATAGTAGTAAATTTAAGGAAGTCAAGCAATGATACCACTTCCCATTAATCATCTCCAACTAACCTATATCCTCCTATCCTTCCTAACCTACTTCCACTCCAATCCTATCCATCATCTGCTGCAATATACTATGGCATCGTCTATACCAATATAACCACTGATAAAACCAATATGGCATAAGTGTCGACTATATCGACCTAACTTCTCCAGTAGGAAACTGGAAATCATCATCACACATCTAAGGTAGTGTGTCCACCACTGCCCTCCCACGATTCGAGACTTTGGAGGTTACACGGTGGGAAATGCGTCCACCCCTCCTTAAAACAAGAGTCAACACCCTAATATGGACCACACTACAACGTTGATTGAATACTTATCATCGAATAATCCAGTCAGGTAGTCTTGTCACCTATCATTTACACTTTTCCCATGTCATAATAGTTCATATCAAATAGATACAAAATGTAATAGAACAATGTGCATCATTCCATTCCTCGTCAAATATGTCAATGTTTCCCATCGGAAGAGTAGATCTTGGTTATCATATATTTCTTTCCAATCTGTAGGATAGTTCTCATTCATGCATATATATAATAACCAAAAAATATATAGATAAGTGATCTTAATCCTCATGTTATTAAGTCCAACATCCATGTCTCAATTTTTTAGTTCATAAAAAAATATTATAAATAAATCTTACATTAGATCAATCATAACCAAGTAAGTTGTACATTAGGTAAATAGTACATCAAATAATTCATACATGAAATATTTTGATAAAAAATACCTAATATATCTAATTATTTATATAAGTAGTTTCATATGTCCAACTAAAATGCATCAATATTGCATAGCATTCATAAATAAAATAACATGGAACTACAAATAGAGCCTTATCATAGGTAGCTATCTAAGTCAAAATGGGCATCACAAATGCTTAAAAATTGAAGGGTAGTCACAATGTATAGTCTCTGCATCCTCCTAGGTAGAAAAGCTTGGGATATACTTGTCCCACTGGACCTTAAATTGGTCCACCATGCGACGGCTAAGCTGTCGAACTCTACAGTCCAATATGCGTAATGGTTTGACCATTATGATTCCCACATCTGATACTTGCAATTCCCTCCAATCCAGTTTGTGATATTAATCAGAAACATAATGTTGTAAAATAAATACACGAAAAAAATCATGAGTTTTATGAAAATTGAGTGGTAGTACAAGATGATACACAACTAGTCCAATCTTCTCGTTGATTCTAAAAGGTCCTATAAACCGATTTGACAACTTTGTCCCTTTTCCAAACTAAATGGTGCTTTTGTTGGGTCGAATACGAATAAAAGCCTAATCTCATACCTCATAACTACGATCAGTCCTATATGCATCGACATAAATATTTTTTCATCTTATGCTTCCTTTAACCTTTGTCATTTATTTCTTACGCGTTCCTCCATTTCTTGTTCCAATTTCGGCCCAACTTTTACTCAGTCCTCCAACTTTTCCCAACTCAATGTCATTTTGCATGGCCTCCCATATAGAGCTTGATAAGGAGGCATCCCAATGGAACTATGGTAACTATTATTATAGGAAAACTCTACCAATGATAAGTTACTTTCCCACTGAGTCTGATTATCCATGACGTACATTCTGAGCATGTCTTCCATAACCTGATTTACTCTTTCAGTTTTCCCATATGTTTCAGGATGATATGCAGTGCTTAGGTTCAACTAAGTCCCCAATGTTGACTGGAAACTTGTCCAAAACCTAGATGTAAAATGAGAGTCTCTATCAGCAATGATCTTTGTGGGTAACCCATGTAATCGAATAACTTTACTTATAAAAACTCGTGCCACATCAATAACATCGTAAGTGTCTCCCATTGGGATGAAATTGTCACTTTTGGCCAATTTACCAACTACAACCAATATATAATTGTTCCTATGTGAAGTGAGTGGAAAAACCACAGCAAAATCCATAGAAATTACCTCTCATTTAGACATAGGGATGTCATGTAGTTGTAGGAGTCCTGTTGGATGGCGATTATCAACCTTCACTCATTGACATTCAAGATATTTTGCGACCAATTGGACTATTTCGTGCTTCATGCCACCCAAAAGAAGAGTTTCTTGATGTCTACATACATCTTCTTCACTCTAGGATGTGCACAATAGAGTTCTCTATGTGACTCTTCAAGGATGGTTCTTCTTATACATCCCTTCGTAGGGATCTACATTCTTCCTTAAAATCTTAGTAGTCCATCTGGTTCAAGGACATAACCCTCAAATTTGGGTTCTATCTGCTTCCCACTCTAGAGTGCTGATATAACCTTCAAATACCATGTTTTGAAGAGACTCAGGTTGCTCATCCCACAGTTCGAGAGGGAACCAATGGTCCATATCTCCTTTAACACAAGATCAGACGGGGTTGACTTTGAGGATTTCACTAGCCTACACCACTTGGTAGGAGAGCAGTTGCTTGGCTACAACGCCTCGACGACAGGGGGTGTTATGAAGGAAGAGTAGGAGGAAGACTTGAGGGAGGCTTTATGGTTGTAGTGGACCAAAATTATGATAGGCTTGTGGATTTTGTGGCATTTAAGCATATGATGATGTAAACTGTCACGGTTGTGGAAAGGAAAGTATTGTGATGACCTTCTTGCAGAATTTCTTGGAAATTTTCATTTCTAGCCATGGTTAGCGAGAATATTTCTGGAGCTCACAACCACTCAAAAGGTTCAAGTTTGTTAGCCTTCCACTCGTGGGTTCAAACCCCATGTTGGGTGTTTATTGAGATTTGGTAATTTTATAAAAGTATAACGGCTCTCACACAAATTTGGGTTCTGGTTTAAAAGTAAAAAAAAAACATTACTTGGGGGTAAAATCTGTGCACTTATCTAAATTAGATACTGACTTGTGAATTTAACATTAAGCTCCATGTTGGAAAAACAAATTTTATATATTATTTTGAACATTTTTGTAGGTAGGAATGAGCACTTGTTTTAATATATAAATATAGTAGTGATAAATATTTGGTATCAATCTAGAATAACTTGTAAAAATTTAATCTACGTAATATACTTCAACAAATATGAATTTTAGGGCTCATAGGCCTCAAGGGATGCAACTTGGCTCTGATACCATATGTGAGGACCTACCCTAGGTCTTCTAACTTTGAACCAAACTATCATTTAATTTAATAAGAAGAAACTATAACATGTTTATAATTCTACATTTACTTGGTAGAAACATACAAGTAAAATTTATTTGCAAAATATTAAACAAATAAGAAATTTTATTGTGTCAATTTACATCAATAATCAAAAATCAAAGGATACATGTATCAATAGTTTGGTTGAGATGCTCTTGTTGTGTTAGCCAACTGGATTTACCTCCCAGCCAGCTAGGAATGATTTCTTAGACCAGGGAACCTCCATAGGCTCCCTAGCCCTCCGAGCCCAAGTCCAACTAGATGTATTGTGTCCAAATTAAAACCAACACTCACCAATAGATCCAAGTTTGAGCTATCTCAATTTTCTCTCCATTCTCTCCCTTATCCACATTCCTTCCCAAAAATAAAATCCTCCAATGCCCAAAACAAATACCAAAGATCTCCCCCCCTGATAAAAACAAAGACCAAGGATCTCCCCCTCTCCTCTCATCCTCCTTCCCTTTTATGTATCTTCCCCTCATCTACGTCAACCACTTACCATTAATTCAATGACTACCCCCTCATCCTTTTAATTTATTAACCTTGAATTTCTTACGATATCTTATCCAAAAGTAGATTTGAGAAAACACCTTGGGAATAGACTATAGATATTTTATTTAGAATTAAATTGGAGAAGAAAATATGTTATCTAAAAGTGGATTTGAGAAGACACATTGGGAATAAAAAATAGATATATTTGATTTCAAAATAAATTGGAGAATAGAATATAGATATTTTATTTAGAATTAAATTTGAGAAGAAAATATGTTATCTAAAAGTAGATTTGAGAAGACACATTGGGAATAAAATATAGATATTTGATTTGGAGAAACACATTGAGAAGAAAATATGTTATCTAAAAGTAGATTTGAGAAGACACATTGGGAATAAAATATAGATATTTAATTTGGAGAAACACATTGAGAATAAAATAGTAACAAATAATAAAAGTCATATGAGTAAAAAAAATAAATTACAAATTCACAAGTGTGGATATTACACAAAAACTGTAAGTCAATATTTACAGATCAATTAAATACTAATCAAAATTAGCATGTTAGGATCAAGTAGGGCATTATGTTAGATTTCAGTGTTGTTATAATTCACAAATTTAACCAGTAAGTGAGGTACCCTATTTCTTTCTCTAAAAATGATAATTCTTTTACATTCCTCAAACTTTTTCTATTTCAAATTTCAAATTAGTTTGTGTCTAAGATGATGGAACTTAAAGGGATATTCCTATTTCAAATTTCAAATTAGTTAGAGTGTCTAAGATGATGAAACTTAAGGAGATATTCCTTATATATGACTATGATCTATAAATTTATTATATTTGTTTTATTTGTTGATTTAGATTTCATTTTTATTATCATTTACAAATTTAACCATTCTTGCAAGTTAAGTGAAACATTGTACTCTATATTTGGATATGATGATGTGTAAATTTTATATTTTCTTTAGAACCCAGTGAACTTATTTTATGAATTTAAAAAAAAACCATGATATCAAAATAAAATTAATAGTTGAAAAAAAGAAAAAAAAATAAATACTACAAAAATGTTCTATACTGTAATTTATTTAATAATTTTCTAACCATAAAAATGAACATATTCAAATCAATGAATATTATCCTAGAATAAAATTAATAGATAAATCATCCAACAATCTATATATTGAATAAATATAGGTAAAATTCATTATATATAATTTTCCCAAATTTTATAACTTAATTATTTTTGGACACCTTTTCTTTAATTATTTCACCAATTACAATTCTAATAATTTTATTTCTTTAGTTTCATTTCTATTATATTTAAATATAACAACAAAATTCCAAAATATATATAATTTAATCCTCATTACTTAATATATATAATTTAATTCTATGTAAATATCATATTAACTCTAGTATAATAAATCACGTTACTATTAAGATATTGTTAATAATATCAAATTTAATATTATTAATAACAACAAACATTTACACGAAAATAATGAAAAAAAAAAAACATAAATATTTCAAACCCTCATTCTTATAAACCAATATGATATAAGATATTGTTAAATATTGTTAATAATAAGATATATGACCATATGTGTCTTTTTAGAAACAAATCGATACCGTGTGGGATAAAACGGGATTAAACATCACTGCATTTCATTAAAGAATTCACAGGTTGCAAACATTTGAAGTAATATGTACATACTTGCATTATTTGTTTACCAGAATAATTCTAAAATCATCAACCAAACCCTTTAATGCGTTACCACTGCTCATTGGCACTCTTGCAACTCGAGTGCAAGGAAATTTCATATTATGCTCAGCCGCCCATGGAACATAGCGAACATATTTTGAAATGTGTTTATCGTTTGTTAATGCAAATTGAAACACAAACTGCAGGAATAATTGAACTTTCATAATTTTCACACCAATTCCCACTTTCAACCTGTGTCCATGAAATTTTAGATTTGAAACATAATGGATTTTTTATAACTTCCTTATATTCTCTATTCAAATTCACTTCCAACCGAAAAAATAACATTATATCTAGTAAACAAAATTTGCTTTTAATCTACTTTTAATAAATAAAGTGAAAAAAAGGAAATAAAGGGAATTGAATAAATTTGAATGAATAATTAATCCCAATCCATGCAAATATTTTTACGCCTGAGGCGTTTTCTTTGTTGGCTTGGTGTGAGCAAACACTGTTCACCCTAGCCAATAGGAAGTTTTTGTTATCGTCCTTCCAGCAAATCAAAATTTGACAAATGTTGGCTCTTTATACGCTTACGCAGTCGTTTGTTGAAAGGTTTGGAGATGAGGGTTTTTAGGTCTTTGAGGGATTCGAACCATGTGTGAGGGGAAGAGATCAAGGTATGAGCAGTATCAAAACTAGCAAACTGCCCAAGGTATGCACTATACACTGACCACGAAGCCGATCAAGGATACGATCAATACCAGAACTAGCAAGAGTTCAATCAGTACCAAAACCAGGAACCAGAGCAACAAGCATACACACAATACCAAGGCCAGGAAACAGCGCAAAAGGACGCGGAGTACAAGCAGGAATCCAGTCAGGATTATGTGCCATAGCAGAACCATGGCGGAGGAGAGCAAGGTTATACAGAATACTAGAAACAAGATGATGCACACCATCCAGAAGGCCCTCTTCAATCACAACCCGATGGGGGGATAAGAAACCTATTGTAGCCAAGGAAGAGGAAACTTGCTTTGTGAGTACAAGAAGCGGAAACGAAGAGGGCAAGGATGGGAGTTTGAATCCAGCTTTGTTGGAGACTATAGAAATGAAGTTGGAAGATCGAGCGGAGGGTTCGAGCCAATTTGAAACGCAGGGCGCTTGTACTGCAGAAGTGAGCAGCGGCAGGAAGCGGCAATCCCGTTGGGGTCCTCAGACGGAAGGCGAGGGGGAAATGCAGGATAGCGCTGGGTCCGTTAGGAAACGAAAGACCCATTGAGCTGATGAGCCAAAACCACTTATAGGAATCCAGCTTCCACGGTTTGTTAAAGAGTTAACTGGAGGCATGGAACTCGATCCTAAGGTACAGGCTTTGAATGCACAGTTAATGGATACCCACAGGTTATTACAGTCGGTGATGCCTTTAGATGACCGGCCAGAGGGTGCTCCGTCACCGTCCTCGGAGCCCATCTATGATAACGACGGGATTAGAATCAATACAAGGGAATTCAGAGCTCGAGAAAAGTTTACCAGGGAGAGACAAGAGGTCATTTCCCAGCTTATCAAGCGAAACCCAGCGTTTAAGCCTCCGGAAGATTACCTTCCGCCAAAGCTTTATAAGAAACTGTTCATCCCTGTGAAGGATTTTCCTGGGTATTATTTTATCGGCCCCAGAGGCAACACCCATAAGAGAATGGAGAAGGATACTGGTGCAAATATTGTTATAAGAGGCAAGGGTTCTGTCAAGGAAGGTAGATTACAGCAGAAACGTGATCTGAAACCTGATCCATCCGAGAATGAGGACCTGCATGTCTTGGTTGAGGCGAAGACACAGGATGCTTTGGAAAAGGCTGCGGGCATGGTGGAGAAGCTGCTTATGCCTGTTGACGAGGATTTGAATGAGCACAAGCAGGCGTAGTTGAGGGAACTTGCAGCACTTAATGGGACAATACGAGATGATGAATTTTGCAGGCTTTGTGGCGAACCAGGTCATAGGCAATATGCTTGCCCTACAAGGCTTATCGGTCAGCTCTGTCATGTTGTCTAGCACCGGTGTTCTCTACTTCCTTACGGACTACCCTAAACCTAAATATTTGAACATGTCGGTTTCTCAGAAATCAACCGTTATTAGTGGAAATGAACACGAGGTAGGGTAATCAAATCATATTTATATTTAAGCCAGATGGGTTTAGTTGCTCTGAGGTTTGGAGTTGGACCTCACATTATTTTTAAGCATTGTGCACATTTACTCCCTCAATTTTTCAGCAGAGACCCCGTTTCTCTTGCTACAATTATTAAATTTTTAAGCATTGTACACCTTTACTCCCTCTTGACTCCTTAGTAGATACCCATTTCTCTTGGTGCAATTATTTAATTAGGTGTATGGTTTTTCTTTGTGCAACACGCCTGTTTAATTCATATGATTTTTGTTCTTTCTTTTCTGTGCAGCATGCCATAGCTTTTCTGAAAGGAGGAGAATATTTTGGTGCAAAAGCAACTATGAACGTTTGGAATCCCCACATAGGAGCCTCAAACGCATTCTGTCTCAGATGTGGGTTCTGCGGGATCATTTGATGGTTCTGATCTTAATAGCATTGAAGCAAGTTGGCAGGTGATTCTTGTTAATAAAATTTATTTAGTCTTGGGTTATACTTTGAAGTTATAAGATATTGATGTGTTGTTATTGCACTGATCGCCAGGTGAGCCCAGTGTTGTATGGAGACAACAGACCTCGTCTCTTTACTTATTGGACGGTTTTTTTACAACACTCCTTACTCGCTTTCAATGTTTTTTGAAAACCTTTTCACTTGGCAACATCTTGGAATGTGAATGAATTTCCCCACACTTCCAACTCCTTAGAATGTGAATGAATTTCTCCCTACCTCATTAGTTCTGGGTCATTATTGCAATACTCTGAATGAATTGAGTGTGTTGTAGCAAAAAATCATCCTTACAGCAATTACAATTTGGTTAAAGATGGTTGGCTTTGTAAGGTAAATCTCTGCTCGCAATTTTTGTCAGGGAACATATTGGATAAAATATTTATTCCAAAAGAAAATAAAACGTTCAAAGAATATGGATAATTTTAGTAGAATGTTGGATATGATTTCAAACATTACTGTCTAAACCAAAAGTTCCCATGCCACATGATGTTGTTGCCTATTGTCATTTCCTTTTAATCATGTCCTGAAATCCAGCAGTTTATTGACTTATGGCCATGTAACAATGCAAGAAACCGTTTTAACAAAAGGAAATGTATTTGAATGTTTTCTACTTTTACAGCAGATGTTTGTTCAGAACAAATTCGACTCCTCCTAAGCATCCAAAGGCAAAGTTAATAACTATTTCTGAAATCTTTCCTCAAACGAGTTTTGCTAGCCATTCAAATCACTGTTCATTCATTTTTTTATGGCAACTCCACACAAACTTTTGATTGATTTCTTCTAATCAATACTTCTGCATTCATTCACCCTCGTTAAGAATCGAAAGAACAACATTTAATAGAAATGGAGATAGTCACCAAACTTCCCATTTAATCTTCTATTTTGTTTTGTGCTTTTTGCAAAGCAATCAATAAGTTGACCTAATGCTATTGTTCCACCGTCTGGCCAGAAAGCTTGATATGAAAGAACTCAAACTATCAAGTTAAGAATCTCAATTTCGGAAACTAGAGTTTGTAGTTTGGGATGTAAAGGTGAAGGGAGGAAAAGCCAGGCTTGTAGTGCATTTTCCAAAAGAGCATCATTGTGTTCTTTCCCTTTTCTTTCATACAAAGATTACTTGCAGAAATAGGATGGAAAAGAGTTTTGAACCATTCCACCCAACATTGGATCATTGATGACACCAAAATAACTGAGCTTACAGGGATTATCATCAAATTCTTCATGCCCGAATATTTTGCATGTGTAACAGGGTGATTTGTGTGGAATTTTCTTCCATAAGACATACAAGAAAGTGTCGATGACACCAAAAGTGATATTCTATAGTTTTGAGATTATGTTACTTCTCTATATTTCTCATATTCCATAGCCAATCAGTACAGTAATCAAAGAAAAGGGATCCTTCAAACAATCACTAAAATACCAATGAAATGTACATTTACAAGCCTCCAGTAAGTTGACAAAATTTTCACTTATAATTTTCTTCGAATTATTATCTAAAGACAGTGGAGTACAGTAATCAGAGAGAATGGATACATGAAACAATTATAATAATTGCCCTTCACAATGGCTTCCTACTTGTGAGTAAGTTGACAAAATTTTCACTTATAATTTGCTTTGAATTATTATCTAAAGACAGTGGAGTACAGTAATCAGAGAGAATGGATACATGAAACAATTATAATAATTGCCCTTCACAATGGCTTCCTACTTGTGAGAAAGGTCTTGGTTAAAATATAAAGGACCAATAAGTTTACAAACAAGGTTTTTGGAAGTGAGCAAGATTCAATAATAAGAAAACTGAATAATTACAGAGATTTAAATTTTTAGCTTGTCATCAAGCCCGATGATTCACAATTAATTTAAATAAACTCAGCACCTATCATAACTAGCAAGAACACAGCAGCAAGAAATTGGAAAGAAATGAATCTAATACTTGGTTTGAGGGTTAATCACTATTTACCCTTGGTCTTATAAAGCATATGCTAGAAATTCTCTTCTTTAACATCTGATCAACAGTGATAACCATCACACAATTTATCAAGTTATTCTACTTCATTGGAAGAAATGTCAATCGTTCCATAATGTTTGTATCTTGTTTAGCATGGAATGAAAATTCATTTATTTCCACCTTAAAATTCAGAAAAAACAGCTTAAACTAATCATGTGGCATTAGGTAATCCAGGATCTTGCCCATGGATTTGGTTCCTCTCAATCATGCTGCAAACTATAGTGATAAAAAACTGGAAATGACAACTCACATGAAAACAGAGTCCCACAACAAGCTAACCATTCATCTGCTAGCCTATTTCATATTGCATATGATTTGTTTTGCATTCTTGGACTCCCGGCCTTTTGAACCTTCCTCTAACCAAAGAACTTTAGCAGTGTAGACTCTGCTCATGAAATTGTTCTTTACCATCATAAAGGGGCTCTTAATATTAGGCAATCTATTTATCTTTTTTTGACTAGGCATACTTTAAAACCAAACAATTTAAAACATTTTTGAGAACCTAATATAACAGACTGGATCAAGCAGATTGTTCGGATTGTAGATCCTTTCCCTGATCTAGTAACAACTTAGCCCTTTCTTCTTGCGATGAGGGTGGTGACACATCAACTTTCTGGGAACCAGTTAGTCTAGCTAAGACCACAAAACTCATTCCACCGAGTACATTATTCAGACATCGAAGCACAACCACAAAAGTCTTAAACATAAATGGAGTAAATCCTTTTGCCAACAAAAATTCAATGCCATTTAGAGCTTGATACCTAAGATTGCTACTTAAGCCCATGTGAATAGCCCATGTGGATGCGTTCAGGAGTGTGGGGGGTTCCTTATTTGGGGTTTCAAAGTTGGGATCCATCTTCTTTTTGACACTGATCAGTGTATTAGACAATACAGTCCCTGCAAGGCCTGCAGCAAACCCAACAGCTGCAAACAGGGTACCTTTATAAACAAAGGCACCCAGTCTTTCCAGGACACCAAAGGATCCTGTCTCAAACATGTGGCTTGTAGGGCAGCTTGAAAAAATACCAGGGAGAGTTTGTGCTGACATTGCTGCTGAGGGAGCCAACAAGTACATCAATACAAAATTGACGATGGAGCCAACAACAAGAGTGGAAAACACGAAGTCCAGCTCATTCAAACCAAAGTTAGGCCTGGATGCCATGTCACCAAGGCAACATGCAGTCACCCCTACGAGCTCCTCCATTAGGACCTTGAATGAAAACTCTAGATCTGCTTCTACTCTTGATCTCCAACCCCATAAAAAAGCACAATGGTGTCTTATGATAGGTTAAAAAATGCTAATTATGGTCTCTTACCTAATTATGGTTTTAATTATTACCTAAATTAGTTTTCAATATTGAAGAACACAAATAGAATAACAAATTTTTCAATTTCGATTATTAATTCCAATTTTTCATTAATCATATTTTCTGATTTCAATATTGAAGAACACAAATAGAATAACGCCATTCTTTCCAATAGTCAACGATTGAGGTTAATTTGAAGATGTATATATGAACTATTGGGAAACCTAGGAAAAAATATAGCAAGATTGCTCCATAGGGCATGGTTTGCTTTCCAATTATCAACTTTGTATATTGTTGTCACATTACAAATATATTAATGTGGAAACACCCCTTACAAGTTCTTTTTCAAATCTTTAAAGTTATTTTGCTGCCCTGAATCGGCATTCTCTGTTTTCTCAAATTTAATTTTGTATCTTTTGTCAAATTGCAATATGTGCATGGTCAAATTTGGTTGTGTTTTAAGAGTTCTTGCTATGTTACTGGGTGGTTTTTTTCTTTAATATATTTGGCAATGAAATTTATGTCTATTTATTGGCTATTCAAAATTTGATATTTGTAATTTTTGTGTCTTTTGCTGAAAATGCTTGTTTATCAACAATTCAAGTGAATATCAGCGAAAAAACCATTGTAACATCCCTACTTTGATGATCTAGATAAATCTCAATTCTAAGACTCCTTTAAGGATTTAAGCAATTATATATTATTTACTGTGTATGTATGTATTGGTGGTTTTGGAAATGTCCCAATTTCAAAGAATTTGTTTTTGCAAAGGAAAATATTTTAGCCATTATATGTTTTTTTGATGTTTGCACAGTGGAACAAACAATGTTTGGTTGCTGTTGTGGGCCTTAAATATTGTATTCCCACACTTAGTAGAGTAATTAATGTTCAAATGTGATATTACTTAGAGCATCTTGTACAAAAGGAAGATAAATTCAAGATAGTATATATTAATTATCATGTGCTTTGGTGTTTTTGGAAATATCTTAGCCAAATGTATGCTTTTTTTATGTGTTTGCAAGGAAAACAAGCAATGTTTGGTTGTTTTGGACTTTAAATATTGAATACTGTATTCCCACACATTGGAGTAGTTTTCTTTAGAATTAATGTTCAAATGTGATATTATTCAAAGCCTCTTCTAATATTGGTCTTCCATTTGCATCTTTGTCCTTTGGAATGAAAAGATATAAAAGTAACATGAAAATGTAATGTACTTACTAAATGGCTCCTCTTGTGATATTTATCTTGAAACATGGTTTTGGTATTTCGCAAAGTAATTGTGAAACATATAACATTTATTGAAATAATTTTTTAGTTGCCATACTTATTTTGAATCATGGTTTTGTTATTTGACAAAGTAATTGTAAAGCATATAACATTTATTGAATCTGTCTTACCCAAAGGGTTAATATTGGTATTAATTTCCATAGTGGCACTATTTACATTTCTTAGTTGGAAATGGAAACAATTTTTTTGGTTGCTATTTATGAATGCAGTTTGGGGTAGGCTTTTAATTTTGCGAGATGCCTTGGACTTTCACTTACCTTAATACCTTACCTTGATACTAGTACAATGTTAAGGTGTTGTCATAGTATTGATGCCTTGGATTATCACTTATCTTACCTTAACACCATCTGATTAGGTGGTTTGAGCTAAATTCTTCATCCTCGAGTGAGAAATCGAATTGAGGGTAGTTGCAGGTATGGCCAAAACCAATTTAAAAGTTACCCTGATTTCAATACTTATACTGTATCTTCCCTGTGTAGATTCACTTCTAGTAGTGAATAAAAGGTGAAGGATGAAGTGGGTAGTCTCAAGGCATTAGGTATTTGAATGGCTCGAGGAGGTCAGTGGATGGGATTCTTCAAGAGTATAAGAATGAGTGGAGGAAGCCTTTGAAATGGAGGGATTTTACATACCAAGTTTCATATCCCCTTTCGGCGTTCCCTTGCACCTCCCGATGCAATTGCTAGTTTAAATGTTGTTTCTGTGCAGAATCACCCTCAAAACTCAGTCCATTGGTTGCTTTAGTCCACATCTTAGTCAAAATAAATTCAATTAATTAATTCAAAAGTATTTTTTATTTGGGTCGCTAATTTTAGGAATATTTTGGAATATTACCAACAAAATTTCATTCTCACTCTAGCTATCCAAATACATTCTGACACCTTTTGGAATTAGATCAATCAAAATAAATTTGACACCTTTTGGAATTTGATCAATCAGAATAAATTTGACACCTTTTGGAATTAGATTGACCAGAGTTAAGAGTGAAGTTTAGTTTGTACTAATTCCAAAAATATTCTTAAAACTAGCGACCCAAATAAATTCTAACACCTTTTGGAATTAGGTTGACCAGAGTTAAGAGTGAAGTTTAGTTTGTACTAATTCAAAAAATATTCCTAAAATTAGGGACCCAAATAAATTCTAACACCTTTTGGAATTAGATCAATCAGAATAAATTTGACACTTTTTGGAATTAGATTGATCAAAGTGAAGAGTGAATTTTAGTTTGTACTAATTATCGACTTGAGTGGAAGTGAAGTTTTGTTGGCACTATTCCAAAATATTCCTAAAATCAGCTACCCAAATAAATTCTAACACCTTTTGGAATTAGATGAATCAGAATAAATTTGACACCTTTTGGAATTAGATTGACCAGAGTTAAGAGTAAAGTTTAGTTTGTACTAATTCCAAAATATTCCCAAATTAGCAATCCAAATTAATTCAACACCCAAAAGTGGGGTTTATATTAATCGCGGTACCATAAATGCAAAAGGCTCACATATTGGGGTAACGGGTTTATATTGGTTGCCCATCTACAAAATTGGTTGATGTTACACAGTCTGTCGATTGTATTTTACGCGGAAACAGCTTTGACTTCTAGAAGCACATTCCATGTCTTGCAATTTCGTCTTCAAAACCTGGCGTTATCCAACATTGCTTTGGAGAGGATAAACTCTTTTCCCATTGTGCTGACGTGGATCGTAAGGCTAAAAACAGAACATGTGGAACGCTAGAATACGCAATAATTCACTTTGACGTTTCAAGATAAGAACTTATGGAATGCTGCTAGACAATGGTAGGAATATAGTTAATATTGTGAGTTGTAATTTTTTTATTATCAGAAATAGTTGGGAAAATTTTAAAATTAACAAATTATAATATATTATATAGATATATATATATAATTAAATTTAAAACAATTTTATTATGGATAAGAATTTGATGTAAATTTATTATTACTATTGTGAGTGTAATATTTTGATTAGAAAAAAAAAATTAAAATTAATAATGATTTTAGAGAGTGAAAATTACATTATTAATAATAGCTAATATTATCTAGTCAAAACATTAGTTTAGCATGTTTGTTTGAAGAAACACAAAAATGACCTAGATAACATAGCAGTTCACCTTATATAATATTGTAAAAATATAATAATATTTTTTCACCCTTCAAAGTTAATTTTAAAATTATTTTTTTATTCTCAATTAAAAATACTACAATTCACAATGGGAATAATACATTTGCATATTAACAATTTGCCAACCATTACCAAGTTCATATCCAAAGTCAAAATGTTTTGGTTAGATGAGAAAAAATAATAATAATATTTTTATTATTATTAAGCTATCATACTAATTATATTATTATTTTTTATCATGTAGTTAAAACATTTTGATTTTGGATATGAAGTTGGTAATGGTAGGCAAATTGTTAATAAATACATCTATTATTCCCATTGTGAATTGTAATATCTTTAATTGAGAATAAAAAGGAAATTTTAAAATTAGCTTTAAAGGGTGAAAAATATTATTAAGTTTTTATAATATTATGTTGATTTTTTAATCTTTATTTTTTCATTTTGAAAAGAAATAAGTTTAAATTTAATTATTAGTATTATGAATTTTTATATTAATTTAAAGTTTAATTTGTATACGTAACTTGTACCCCGAGTTATGATTTGCATATAATGCTGAAGTTTCACCAGCTCAGAATCAAGTTTTTTAATTTTTCAAATACATTTTTGACTTGCAAGGACTCATTGCAGACATGTAAGCCTTTTTAAGTGTTCACTGCAAACCTCCTCCAACTTCCTTGTATGAAAGTAATTAGCTAAAATAAAAGTCAAAACATATCAAAATCAATTTTTTTTGTTTATCAAAATCCAAATTTCCACAGCTTTGTCTAAAAAGTCAAAATCATCTGAAAATCAAATTCTCTATTTTTGTCAGGAGAGACTTTGTACAGACACACTGAAATTTTTTGAATTGTATAGCCTTTCTAATGTGATAAAGGGTAATAATCAAAATCAAAATTCTCCATCTTTGGCCTGAAGAGACGTTCGAACATCAAACACAGAATAGGGCACTAATTATTTTCATTAGTAATAGCCTCTATAATGTGATTAAGGTAAAATAATAAATTATTTACATGCGCATTCAATTTCAAAACCCGTCTGATATGAAATGGATTTTACTATGGATTCAAATTTAGAATGGCACAACAAAGGATGCTACAAGTTTCTGAAAAAATAGTTGAGATTTAAAGTATAATGTAAAATAAAGCTAACAATTTGTTAATGAACATCATATTATATTAATTTAATTAAAAAGCAAAAAATTCAAATACTAACTTATTTTTTAAAAACTTTTATTTTAATCTCTGAACCCTAAGCTTTTAAACAACAAGAATTCTACAACTATTTTTTAAATTTATAATCCAAGGTTGAGATGGATTAATGCTAGAGATGGATCATTGCTAGTTTAACTACATGTTGTTGGAGCAAAACACACAGCGGAAACTAAATAAAAATCACACACACAACATTCAACCATGAAAGACAGAGATTTTAACGTGGTTCACCCAACCAATCTGGGCTACGTCCACCTAACAGGGCATCGGCAATCTCATTCATCAACTGGAGAAATACAATAGCAGAGTTTCTCATCTACTCATCTCTTCCACTCACGTCACATTCCTCATGCTCATTTGCCTCTACGGACTTACATTTTATAGCTGAGAGTAGAAACAGAATCATAAATTCACTTACAACAAATATAGGATGCATTAACTCATCGTCATAATTAAAAGGAGTCAATTTAGCAACAAATCCTATTGTTGTCACCTTCATGAGGTTTTCTCCAAATTTAATTAAAAGAAAATCTCAACAATCTCCACCTTGACAACAATTAGCCTGATACCCTATTCCATTATTATATTTATCTTTTCTGCAATCCAAGAGAAGCCAGACACCATCGTAGCTTCTCTAACAAAACTGGTTTTGTGAACGTGTCTGCACAGTTTTCCTTTGTATGCACTTTTTCAAGAGAGACACCCCGTTCAGTGATAACCTGTCTTACAAAATGGTATTTAATAGGTATATGATTTGATTTACTATGATAGGCCAAATTTTTAGCCAAATGAATTGCACTTTGACTATCACAAAATAACTTGATGTTGTCCCGCAACCTACCAAACTCACCAAACAAACCTTTCAACCAAACTGCTTCTTTGCAAGCATGTGGAGCATCTATGTATTTTGCTTCTGTAGTGGATAAAGCAACAATGTTATGTAGCTTTGACATCCAGCTAATAACTCCACCTGCAAGAGTAAAGACATACCCTGAAGCTGACCTTCTCTTATCCAAATCACCTGCAAAATCGGAATCAACATATCCGCAAAAAAATTCACTACTTCTGTTATAAGTGATACATTAATCACTTGTGCCTCTCAGATATCGAAGCACCCATTTCACTGCTGACCAGTGTTCTTTTGCTGGATTTGCCATGTACCTGCTGACAACCCCAACTGCATGTGAAATATCTGGTCGAGTACAGACCATCACATACATCAAATAACCTACTACATTGGCATGTGGAATTCGAGACATATATTCCTTTTCTTCATTAGTGTTAGGACATAAACTTGAAGAAAGCTTAAAATGGGAAGCTAAAGGGACTGAAACAGGCTTCACATTGTTCATACCAAACCTCAAGAGTATTTTCTCAATATACTTCTTTTGTGATAGCCACAGCTTACCATTGCTCCTGTCTCTGAAAATCTCCATGCCCAAAATATGTCTTGCTGCGCCTAGATCTTTCATATCAAACATCCTAGCCATCTGAGCCTTTAACCTATTGATCTCAATTATGCTTTTGCTTGCTAAAAGCATATCGTCAACATACGACACTAAGATAATGAACATGCCATTACTTAATTTCTTAAAGTAAACACAATGATCATATTCACTTCTTATATAATTTTGACTCATCATGAAAGAATCACATTTCTTGTACCATTGTCGAGGCGACTGCTTCAGACCATACAATGATTTCTTGAGCCTGCAAACAAATTTCTTGTTGTGATTTTGAACAAACCCTTTCGGTTGTTCCATGTAAATCTCCTCATCTAAATCTCCATGTAAAAATGCATTTTTAACATCTAGTTGTTGTAATTCTAAATTAAGTAAAGCAACTAATGCTAACACAATCCGAATTGAAACAATTTTTACAACTGGTGAAAATATCTCATGAAAGTTAATTCTTGCTTTCTGAGAAAAACCTTTCGCGACCAGCCTCGCTTTGTACCTGTCCTCTATATCATCAACACCCCTTTTCAATTTGTAAACCCATTTACATCCCACAGTTTTTCTGTCTTTAGGAAGTTCCACCAGATCCCATGTGGCATTCTTATCTAATGCCTTCATCTCGTCCTTCATAGCCTCTTTCCACTTATAACTGTTAGAACCTTCTACAGCTTCCTGACAGCACAAAGGTTCATCATCATTAGTGGTTAAAGCAACTGAATTAACATAATCATCATACCTTTTAGGAAGATGTCTGATTCTCATAGACCTCCTTAAAGATGTTTCTGGTACTTCCACAATTTGCTGATTATTATCTGTAGGAACTTCTTCATGATCTGCATCTGAAACTTGTTCATTTGGACTATCATCAGTATTTGAACTGGTTTCAAACTGAATGTGTTGAAGCTTAGGTACATTATCCTGTTTCAATTTATCATCTACATCTAGATTTTCAAGTGAAGATTCATTGAATTTAACATCTCTGTTAATGATGATCTTGTGAGTAGTAGGATCCCACAACCTATATCCCTTAGTCCCATCACCATATCCAACAAAGATATATCTTTTTGATTTAGGATCTAATTTAGAATGCTGATGTTTCGGAACTAGAGCATATGCATCACAACCAAAAACTTTCAGTTTAGAATAATCACATGGATAACCTTTCCATACCTCTTGAGGAATTTTGCATCCTATCGCAGTTGATGGTGATCGATTTACCAAGTAACAAGCTGTAGAAACCGCTTTTGTCCACAATTCCTTCTGCAAATTAGCGTTACTAAGCATACTTCTTGCTCTCTCTAAAAGAGTCATGTTCATGCGTTCAACAACTCCATTTTGCTAAGGAGTATATACAGTGGTTTTATGTCTTTCGATCCTAGCATCCTTGCAATAATTATCAAATTCCTTTGAAGTAAACTCACCACCATTGTCAGTTCTTAAACATTTAATGGTTCTTCCAGTGATGTTTTCAACTAATGCTCTAAACTGTTTGAAAACTGTGAATACATCAGAGTTCTTCTTTAACATGTAGACCCACACTTTTCTAGAGAAATCATCAATAAAAGATACAAAATATGACGATCCTCCATATGAGATTGTAAGAGATGGACCCCAAACATCAGAATGGATATAATCAAGGATTCCCTTACTAGTATGTTTACCAGTTTTAAACTTCTGCTTGCTTTGTTTCCCAAATAGACAATGTTTACAGAAATCTAACTTATAAGATTTTAAACTAGGAAGTAACTTACGATCAAATAAAATTTTTAATCCTCTTTCGCTCATATGGCCCAACCTTTGATGCCATAAACGAATAGAATTACTGTCGTTTTCAGATACTGTAGAAGCATGAGCTGACTCTGTTCTTCCTTCTAACTGAAAAAGATTTCCAACCTTCTTTGCTTTCATTACTAGTAAAATTCCTTTATAAACTTTCATTACTCCACCTTGAATAAAGGTTTTATATCCATTAGTGTCTAGTATTCCTAGTGAAATGAGGTTTTTCTTAGTTCAGGTATGTGTCTTACATCAGTTAGAATTTTATTTGTCCCATCAAACATTTTAATCTGGATGCTTCCAATTCCCACAATATTACACGAGACATCATTTCCCATGTAAACAACTCCATCATTGATTGATTTATAAGTTTTAAACTACTCTCTATGAATGCACATGTGATTTGACGCACCAGAATCTAACAACCAATGTTGATCATGATTAGAAAAACTAACTGATAACACTTCATCACTCATACCTGAAATGGATGCCAAACCTGTATCTGTCATGTTTGCTTCTTTCTTCTCTGTCGAAGAGTCTCCTTTGGATGTTTGTTGTTTCTTCCAACAGTCCTTATTCAAATGTCCTAATTTTCCACAAAACCAATGTTTTATCTTACTCTTCTTCCCTTTCGATTTTGACCGCGAGTTGTTGTGCTTACTCAAGCATCTTTCTTTAGAACGTCCTCTAACCATCATTGCTTCTCATGTAGAGGTTTCTGAATTTGACCTTTTCCTTGTTTCTTCAGACAGCAAAGCTCCAACAACATCATCAAACTCAAGGTTTTCTGATGAACTAAGACTTATAGAAGTAACAAAATGATCCCATGACTCAGGCAACGAGCATAATAAAGTTACAGCTTTATCTTCTGATTCAAATTTTACTTCTATACTTTCTAACTGCACCAGGAGAGTATTAAAGGTATTCATATGATCAGTTATCGTCGTACCTTCTTTCATGCGTAAGCTGTACAACTGTCGCTTCAGAAGAATCCTATTGGTTAAGGATTTTTTCATGTACAGCTTTTCAAGCTTTGACCACAAACCAGCAGCAGTTTTCTCTGACACGATGTTAAACAAAACATCATCCGCCAAACACAGTCGAATGCCGCTCAGTGCTCTTTCATCCAGATCACTCCATTCATCATCTGTCATGGTGTAAGGCTGTTTGGATTTTCCCAACAGCGCCTTCGCCACGCCTTGTTGCACGAGTAGATCATACATCTTCACTTTCCAGATCTCGAAGTTGTTTTTGCCATTGAACTTCTCGATCTCAAACCGAGCACTTTGTGTTTTTGCCATATTTAGTAGCTCGTGTCACAAAATCTCCAATTGCAACTTTTAATAAATGAAGTTTTTATTTAAAAAATGCCCTTAAGTTATAAAAAAAAAATTTCCCTTCACCTATAAAATGCCTTTCCCTTAATACCATATGCAAATGGCATTTAAATTACAAATCGATTTAAAAAACTTTTACAACATGAAGTGCCAACATTTTTCAATATAACAGATAGTATTTTAAAAACACTCAAATTGATATATACAATCGATTTATACAAATCGATTACAATTCGGCATTTAAAAAACAAATCGATTTGATTTGCATATTTATAAAATCGATGGCCTAGTTATAAAAATCGATTTGATTGGCATATGTATAAAATCAATTTGAATGGCATATTTATAAAATTGATTTGAATGGCATATTTATAAACTCACGATTTATACCAAACTCACGGCATTTTACTGCGGCACCCTTCTCCACTCAACTCACGGCGCTGCCCCAGTTCAACAGTCAACACTCGGCTTTCAACGCCAGGTAACCTCGGCTATACGTAAAAAATCCTCGACCCCTGTTCACAACACTCGACACAGCAGCTCACGTCCACGAAAAACGGTTCACGTTCAACCACGTTGAACCAAGCTCTGCAGTCTCACAGTCCATGCAGAAATATCATAGCACACGGACTTTTCACCTCCAGGCAGCTCATTTACAACAACGGTGTTTTTCATATGCACCTCAGGTATAGGGGCTTGGCTGCATAACAGATCAGCACTGAATTTTTACAATGGAGAACTCTGTTACAAGGATGGGATCCTCGACAAGATCCTCAATTGACGATTCTAGCACTGCAACAACGCTCAACTCTTACGGAAGCATACGCAGAGTTTGCACCAGCGCTTCTCACCAACGAATTTTCCCTTACAGCGCTCCCTGCCAGGCAGCTTATACAAGTGCTCTGATACCAATTGTTGGAGCAAAACACACAGCAGAAACTAAATAAAAATCACACACACAACATTCAACCATGAAAGACAGAGATTTTAACGTGGTTCACCCAACCAATCTGGGCTACGTCCACCTAACAGGGCATTGGCAATCTCATTCATCAACTAGAGAAATACAATAGCAGAGTTTCTCATCTGCTCATCTCTTCCACTCACCTCACATTCCTCATGCTCATTTGCCTCTACGGGCTTACATTTTATAGCTGGGAGTAGAAACAGAATCATAAATTCACTCACAACAAATATAGAATGCCTTAACTCCTCATCAAAATTAAAACGAGTCAATTTAGCAACAAATCCTATTGTTGTCACCTTCATGAGATTTTCTCCAAATTTAATTAAAAGAAAATCTCAACACATGTCAATATTACTACATTCATCGTTTAAAAATATTTGTATCATCATTTAAACATAAATAAAATCTTCTTTGAATGAGAATTTTCCAACTTGATCACAAAAATGTACTCAAAAACCCATGTGCAAAAATCCATTCACTGTTTCAAGGGGACTAAACCTAGTATGCCCAATTATAGGCAAAAAGTCATTTCCCATCAGGATGAGGAGAAGAAAGTTCATGCAAATTGAATTTGCTTTTGCTCCATTTACTTTGACGAAGCATAAAATTTTCTCAAGGCTTCTAAATTTTTTTGTGCAGAAACAGGCACATACACAAACACATATACACACACGAAAACCATAACAGAAACAAACGTTTCTGTTAACATGAACTGCAGTTTCCAATTGGATTTTACGTTTAAGCTGTAGAATGACATAATAGTAAAAGGGCAGAACTCGTCTCCTGCTTTAATTGAAATAATTTTGTGGGATTTTTTATAGTATTTGAGAAATTCAGTTATAAAGTAAAACTCTACTGTAAAATTCCTATAAGGGTGGGCAAGAAAAGATAGCAGCCCAAACTTATAAGAAACATCGTCTTACTATGATTTGAAAGATTTCAAACAAGATTGATTGAAATCCAAACATGATAACTTAATTAATTAGACAAAATGTGGGTACAAAAGCTCCAAGCCTTAAGAAAATCTGGCCGACTACACTGGAGAATTTTCCATTGCATCCTTAAAAATAAATAAATACAATACATTAAAGAAAATTTTCTTTCAATGAACATTGAATATCCAAGTTGTAGAATCAGACCAGACAGATTATAAACATTGCACCATTCATGTTAGGGGGCTTCGATAGTGGAAGTGGCAGCGACAGCGACATTGGATTAGAAAATGTGTCCAGACTATTCACCAGCGTGAATAGTCGAAATTTAAATTTCAAATATCTCTGTGCAAGGGAGAGGAGGGGAGAGGAGTGGCGCAGATGGAGGGAGGTGGTGGAGGCAGGGGCGCGGGGTCCACCAGAGACGAGTTGGGATGTCGTCGATGGGTTCTGTTGCTGTCGTTGTCTGAGTTGGGCGAGGTCCACCTCTTATCCGGAAAGTCACGAGGGTCGCTGGAGGGATTTGACCCATCAGCCGAAGACGGGCTACATTTCGTCGAACGAAAGACTCTTCCTATGTTTACTCCCTAGAGAATGGATAAGAGCGAAAAACCATATGCATAGTTGTTATATGTAGTTTTCAAGACCGAGAAGAGATCTATATGTTGTGACGAGGGACGAGTCTAAATCACCTTGTTGGACGAAACGAAACCATTCAAGAAGTTATCTGAAGGATGAGTTGCACATCTGTAGATTTTTGTTCTCTGTAGTCATTAAAGAGAATTATTTGCAGTACCACCACTAAGGAACAACGAAAATGGATCTCATCCGATATCTCGTGGTGAAGTTTCTAAGGCCGTAGGCCTCATGCGCAATGACACTGGCTTGGAAAAGGAGAGAATCACCAAAGTGACTTGCAACTGATGTGAAGCCGAGGAGTCTCTTTAGGTGTGCGCTGAAGTTTTCTTTAAACATTGCCATGGTCTCATTATTTTATCATAGTAGGACCCAACACTCGAAGAACTTAAATAGTCTGATTTTATGGTGGGCGATATTGTTAATTGTTTTTATATAATTCTGACCTCCCACTTCTGATTTTGAGTGAGCCATTCGATTTGGTATGGTGGATAATTATATCGATTGGCATGTAAATCCTTCGTCATTTAATTAAAGTAACTACTCCTATTTAGTTGAATAAAAAAAAAAGGAGAGTAAGGGCAACTTATTTCTTGTGAAGCTTCAATAATATGGATACAACCAAGATTATATTTAAGACATGAAGAATTAGTGTATTTTCTTTCTTTGGTATGGGAAAGGATGGATAATCTTGAACAAACCTTGGAAAACACTAAGAGAATTTTTGATGAAATAGTGAGAATATATAGTCCTTTACTCAGCAATATCTCCTTAGGCCAAAAAGATGGTCAAAGCAGCATACCATTCTTGAAAAGAATCCATGTCATTTTGTAGTCAAAACATCCATGGGTAGTGAAGGAAGGATAGGGAAGAGGACCTAAGCTCTTCGCACTTGGATTTGAATTACAACGAGAAAATTCAGTGATAGACCTTCATAAATTAGAGGAATTAGACACATGTCTCTTCGAGATGGGGCAACCAGAGTGGAAGAAACTCATTTGGGCTCTTAAGCCATCCATACTTGCATTGATTCAACCCAAACTTTGGGAACATCCTTGTGAATGGGTCAGGCTCACAGTCGCTTCTTATCTCAGTGGGATCATAACATTAAAATAATCTCTACTACCTTACAATAATGATATCATGTTGGAGATATTGTAGTTGATAGTGGAAGCCCTTCAAAGGTTGAACAACATCATGCTTCCTGCCTTTCAAAAGAAGCGGAGAATCTTTGAACTCATGGCAAAGTTTAGCTTTGGAACCTTCATGCTAAATATGGAAAGTGACGACTTAATCTTTCAGTTATTCCAGAAATTTTACACCAATATTATATCAGCTCATCTAGACTGTGTCAAAACAAACATGCAAAAGATCATGTCCTTGTTCATAGAAGGAGATGCCGACATCTACAAGATACTGAGATCCAGTTTTTTTACCATTTGGAGGAAAGAACTAATTGTATCACCAGCGGCCTGTGATCTAGTGGAGAAGTTGGTCATGCAAAAGATAAAAAATTTCAGAAGGGTGTTGATTAAGACGCAGATTAAAATGATCAATGGAGAAAGCAAGAAAAAAGGTAGTAAAACCTACAGTAAGAACAAACAAAGAAGGAGAGGACTATGTTTTATATGCAAGGGACCTTGGGCACTTCATTAGGGCAATTTTGAGGTCTAAAATGGGCCTCCTAAGGAAATTATAAAATAATAGTGGAAATAATAAAATAAGATTTGATTACATCATCAAATTTTAGAGGGAAAAAAAGAAAAACTATTTTTTCAGCTTGTATTTTCAACTTATCTCCCTATGGGTTTACTCAAATTTCGAGCGAAAACATTCGTTGGATGCAGAATTTGATTTCTCATCCAAAGAGTACCCATGTCACATACTTTTGATAGACCTTACTACATGAAAAATAATGAATACATGAAAAATGTGATTGCAAACACGTTTTTTCATGTATTCCTCATTTTTCGTGTAGTAGGGTTCCTCGAAAGTATGCAACATGGGTACTCCTTAGGTGAGGAATTAAATTTTGCATCCAACGAGTACTCCCACTCGAAATTTGAGTAAAACCTTAGGGAGATAAGTTTAAAATATGAGTTAAAAAAGTAGTTTTATTATTTATTATTTTTTAATATTTGTACTTTTTCTACTCCAAAAAGGGTGAATCATCCCCCACGGTTGACATCATCATCTTGAATCCTATTGGTTCTGATAAAGTTTATTTTTGTTGTACAGTTTTCTTAGGAGGCCCATTTTAGACCTCAAAATTCCCCTAATGAACCATTAATGTCTGGGTGATATGGAGGAAACAAAGGCAGAATAGCTCGAGACTCCTTTAGATCATGGGGATTCATCTATAGTTGGCTTCATCGGTTTTCAAGAGAGAAACCATGAAGGCTTCGAACAGTCAAGTACATATGGTGAGCAACAAAACAATGTTTTTCAGAGATACTTGGAGGACAAGCCAATGACAATCAATCAACTTAACAAAGTACATGGGGAAAGGAAGGAGATAATGTCTCGTCACGATTAGGTAGACTCTTAAACTGTTGAATCCATGGATATCTAGGAGGACATCCATAAAGAGTATGGGAAGTCAGTTGTAGATAACCGTCCACTAGTACATTCTTGTTTGACAACCAGAGAGGGTGACCAACAGATTGTACCCACACATGGAGAAGGCCAGGAAGAAGGCATTCAAGGAGACTCAAGTGAAGAGCTACTAGTAATAAACCGAAAGGATGAGCATGATCATGAGGGGAAACATGACAAATATAGTATTCAAGATGATCCATTTATGGAGAGTTAATCAAAGGTTCAAGTTGGAGCTATGATAATTAAGAATCTGGTGGAGAAAGATATAGAGGCATTCAACAGGGAACTCGAATTTCTAGTAGAGGATGGGCAGGAAAATATCATGCATTTCAAGATAGATCTTATGATGTTGAAGCAAAGAGTCTGGAAATCCCGAGACACTGTCTTACATGAGAATAGGAAAATTGAGGAGCTCATAGGGGTAAGTGTCGAATCAATGACCAAGTTGTCTAGTGTTGAGGAACGACTCAAGTCCCTCATAAGACAACAAGAGGAGTACAGTTGGGAGTTCCATAGCATCCCTATACATGAGTACATAGATAAGGCTTGCAACGCCACCTACCCACCTTTATACATTAAGGAGTGCAGGGCAAAATTCTATATATGGATCATATTTGGTGATTAGGTGGAGCAGCATGAGTTGAGCATTAGAGAACATCAACGTGGTAGACTTATTCTATGTGTAGGAATTAATGCATTGGATTGACAAGAGATTATGAGTTGGAACTCTATTAATGGGATGATTCCTTGGAGGATACTCTTAAGCAAGGGAATACTGCAGCTTGGGACCTTAAGCATGGCCAGTAATGGAGGGCTAAGATGGTATCATAACCCACAGGTCTCAGGACTTAGGTGGCATTGGGATCTAGGAGAATCTATTGGGGGAAGGATTGGTCAGATGATTGTTTGCGATCCAGGTGAATATATCAAAGGAAGCACTGATTGGAGGCTTTTTTGGGATCCAGGTATCAAAGGATCTATTCAAGGTCATTTAGCATGGAGGCATAGAATAACACACTGGGTTGTATGGGATCTTGGTATCAATGTACAAATTCTTCTGTTGTGGATAGAAGTGGATTGCTTGAGGGCAAGCAATCTTTGAGTAGGAGGATTTTTAATATTCCCTTTTCATGATGTGGTCAAAATGGACACAACTGATCCATGGTACTTACCATGGTATTTTCCCATGGGATCTTCCCATAGTATTTGCCTTCGTTTTTCGAGGGAAAATAATAAAATTAGGTTTCTAGAAAATCCCTTGAACCTACTATAGGGGATAGGAGCCAGGAATTTGGATCATCTTGAGTGTATCTATGTTATTGTGTTTTTATTCAGAACTTGATGTAGCGAGTTCCGGTTTGATCTGAGGGACGAAAACCCCGAGGGTAAGATTTGTCTGGTGGATCCATTTAGGGTCTATGATTGTGCTTCAGTTTTTTCAGTAGTCTTGTTGGGAAGCCATGCATGCCATCTAGCACGAAGGTTCCATGGTTAATCATTATGGCATGTATCACTTTCAAATAATAATATAAATAAGGGTGACATCTTTTTAGATCCCTTGTGTTTTCTATTTGGCTTGTCAGTATTTCTATTAGAACACTGAAATGTTCCAGATTTATTAATTAATTCGCCGTTTGGGATCTTAAACATATTTTTTATAAAATTATGTTCAAAGTATGTCTGATTGATAGATTTTATAAAACATAATGATAGAAATTTGGAAGAGAGCAGAGAGATTTTACACAACACAAATCTCACATTGATATTTTTATTGATCACAAAGGTCACACAGATATATATATATATATATATATATATATATATATATATATATAGGATACAAATTATTGACTTCGACAAATCCAGATCATGACTAGAAGTCATACATTAATGGAAACAAAAACATCTATATTGAGTCCTTATGCCTCTTAATCATAGCGACACATGACATGGAAGCATTACTTCCAACACCCTCCCTTGATGCTTACATGTAACAAATATAAAAACACACATTACAACAATAAATGAAACTGTCACATTTGTTTGATATGGTCATCACTAGCATTCGAATCCACTCTAAAATCTCACAGTTTGCTCTCTTTTCTTCACCACACTTTCGAGCTTCCCACTTGATCCATTTAAGACATAACTGCTTCAGACCATCGTTAATGTGCTTTGCAGAATTGACTCTTCTCAACCTCCCGGAGCGCAACGGGTCAATATCCGTACTGAACCATCCAATGGGAGTGCCACCATTCTTTGAATCCACGACCCTCCACTGCCTTTATTAGTTATCTAGGATAACATGATGGGTACAGAATGTCTTCAAGAGACAATTATACAATTTGACCTTATATAAAATAACCTGTACTGACGCTCCCAAAGCACGATGGGTCATACAAGCTTGACCTTATTAAGAACTACTTATGACTAATGCTCCCATAGCAAAGCATGTCACATTAATTTGTTAAATATGTAGCTTGTTCTTTGTAGTTCTCTATCAATTTTACATTACATTAGACAATAGAAATAACACCCCACAACTGCACCATAACCATTTTTTTTATGATATAATCACAACGCAATAATAAAACTGCTACTTTAGCTCACACCACATACTAGAACAAACAAACACACAAAATCCAAGTCGGCATAGAAAAAAAATATTCACATGTACAATGTTTTGGATGACCTCCACTGCCTGTCGCCTGTCTACCAATACTTCAACTGAAATCTTCCACGGCTCCACACAAAGTCATTCTTCTTATTTTTTTATTTTATTCCAACCTGTCTGATTTTAGCTTCATCGTGTCGGGACATCAGCCAATGCAACTCATAAGATCATGTCTCTGTGACTCTAAAACCCTAGAATAAAACTTTTGATGAGGTAATGATTACTGTGAGGAGGTTAAGGATGTTATAATACTATGGATCCAAAGAAATAAATATCTCATACACATCCATACTTGCCATTAGAACACGATGCACCACTATCCAATTTGAGTCAGCACCTCTCATCCTTGGTTATTGTGGGAGGATCCTCCAATGCAGTTTTCAGAGCTTTTGTATGCCAAGATAGTCTTAGCAACAATTCCACCTGGCGAGACTTGTGTTTGATTCTGAAAATAATGGCCTTAACATTCTCCGCCTCCACGGGGTGTTGAATTGCACCATCCCCTTGACTGACTTATGCTTGGAATTTTTTTCTAGAAGCCTGTCCACCAAGTCAGTGATTGTAACCATGTGCATTAGTTCTGCTTTTTTGGACGGAGCCAGAACTTTTCTTGAGGTACGATTGAATTCATGTCCTATGGTTCTCGTGGTTCAATTCAAAATACTAAAGCTCCATAAAAAAAAATAAGGTAGTGTGAGAGAATAGTGGAAAATAAATTATATATATAATTTGTTTTATGTATAGTTTCTTATAAATATGTTGTTTTATATATAAAAAAATCAACTTATTTATATTTTTGTTTAAAAAATAATAATAAATAAAATACATTATGAAAATACTAAAAAAAATTGTATTTTTCCATTTAACGAAATAATAATTTATTGAAATTTTAAAAATTAAATAACAATTACATTTTTTTTCTTAACTTTATATTTGAAATTAAATTCCTTCAAATAATAAACCAAAAGACTTTTAATCACATTATTATAATTTTATAATATTAAATAATAAAAATATAAGTCTTTTTTTATATTATATACGTTTAACCTGATATTTTACTAATAAATACTGAAAATATAAAATTCAATATTTTTTATTGAAAATTGTTTGGATTGTTGAGATTTTCTGTTTTGAATAGAATAGGAAAAATCTCAGTAGGTGACAAAAATTAGGAAATTGTTGCTAGATTAACTCCAGTTTGTTGGGAGGGAGTTAATGCTAGCTAAATTTGAGTTGAGAGCTGTTAGATTCTCCTGCTATATAACAGATAGCCATACGGATGTTTTTGTGTGAGTGTGTGAGAATTGTAATCTCCTGTTTGAAATAATAAGACTGCCAATGCCCTGTTGTGTGGACGTAGCCCAGGAGGTTTGGGTGAACCACGTTAATGACTGTGTCTTTATGTGCTTGATAAATTGCTGTGTGTTATTGTTTAGTGTATTCCGCTGTGTTTATTCCTTCAATTGGTATCAGAGCCTTGTTGGAGGAGGGCGCAATTCAACCTCTGCGTGGAGGTGTGTTGGCTACTGCGTTGAAAGTGCTGTGCGTAGACGTGCTGGAGCACTGGTGAATTGTTCAAACAGCAAAGGTATTTGGTACAGTAAGGCGTTGGCAGCGTTGACAGGTCGGTTTGTTGAAACGCTGCAATTTAAATTACACTGCTTACAAATCTATTTTAATTTAAATTACACTCCAATTTTAAATTATTCAAAGGCCGTGAGCCCAATTTTACTGAGCACAGAGACGCCGCTGCTGAGAGGGCGTGATGCCAGCATTTAAAAATCATTGAAAAGCAGAGAACGCTGAACGTAATTTTTTTTTTTTTTTTTGGTATCAGCATTTAAAATCGTTCTTTAACTCGGTCTCCAGTTTTTTTATAAACAGTCAATTTGCAGTTATGAGACAGAGAGTCGATTTAAAGTTTTTTTAAAACGCTGGGTGAGTGCATTCATAACGCTGGGTGAGGGCATTGCTATTGGAGTCGATTTAAAATCGATTGGTATGTTGCTTTGAATCGATGTTATTGTTTCTTTTTCATATCGACTTTGGAGTTTTGACAAAATCAAACGTTTTTTGAAGCAGTCGATTTTTTAAAAAGGTTTAAAAAATTCAAATCAATTTATACATATGCCATTTTCACATATGGTTGAGTGGTGGACTTTTAAATCGATTTTATTTAATCGATTTAAATGGAGTTTGGAAAAATAGGAAAGCTTACATTGGAGTATATCGATTACATTTAAAATCGATTTGAAGTGGATTTGTTTTATGACATATCGATTTGAAGTGGATTTGTTTTATGACATATCGATTTGAGTGGTGTGATTTAGATTGAAATCGATATGTCAAAGTCGATTTGAAGTGGTAAAAGGTACACGGTATTTTGAATATGGTATGTGTTTTTCACATGAAATCGATTTTGTTAAGGATGGCATTTTTTTATTAATTTGAGAAGTTTATTTTATGCCATGATGTTATAAGGTGAAGAGCATTTGTTTTAAAGGCATAGGCAGTGTTTTGAGATTAACTTCATTTAAAGTTGGATTCTGGAGATTACTGTGTTTTCTGCTGAAACAAGATGGCGAAAACTCAAAATGCCCGGTTTGAAATTGAGAAATTCAATGGCAAGAACAACTTCGAGATCTGGAAGGTAAAGATGCACGATATGCTGGTTCAACAAGGCGTGGCAAAAGCGCTGTTGGGGAGGAGCAAAAGGCCTTCTTCCATGACGGAGGATGAATGGGTTGATTTGGATGACAGAGCTCTGAGCGCAATTCGGTTGTGCCTGGCAGATGACGTTCTGTTCAACATTGTGTCAGAGAAGACCGCCGCAGGCTTGTGGATAAAGCTCGAGAAGCTCTACATGACGAAGTCCTTGACAAATCGGATTCTCTTGAAGCGGCAGCTATACAGTTTGCGGATGAAGGAAGGTACCTCGGTTACTGACCATCTGAATGTTTTCAATACTCTATTGGTACAATTACAAAGTCTAGATGTAAAATTTGATTCAGAGGATAAGGCAATAACTCTATTGTGTACATTGCCTGAATCGTGGGATCACTTTGTTACTTCCATAAGCTTTAGTAATGCAGCTATCCTTGAGTTTGACGATGTGGTTGGAGCCATGTTGTCTGAGGAGACGAGGAAGAAGTCGAATGCTGACACCTCTACATCAGAGGCAATGATGGCTAGAGGTCGTTCTAGAGAAAGACGCTCAGGTAAGCGCAGCGATTCACGTTCAAAGTCGAAAGGGAAGAAGAGCAAAGTAAAGTGCTGGTTTTGTGGCAAATCGGGGCACTTGAAGAAAGACTGCTGGAAGAGACAGCAAACAGAGAAGAAAGGAGACTCTTCGACAGAGAAGAAGGAGGCAAATGCGACGGATACAGGTTCGGCATCTGGTTCAGGTATGAGCGACGAAGTGTTGTCTGTTAATATGTCAAATCATGATCAACATTGGTTGTTAGATTCCGGTGCATCAAACCACATGTGTATTCATAGAGAATGGTTTAAGACGTATAGATCTGTTAATGATGGAGTCGTGTACATGGGTAATGATGTCACATCTAATATTGTGGGGATTGGGAGCATACAACTGCAAATGTTTGATGGCACAACTAAATTGTTAACAGATGTAAGACATGTTCCAGACTTAAGAAAAAATCTAATTTCACTGGGAGCACTTTACACGAATGAATATAAAACTGTAATTCAAGGTGGAGTTATGAAAATCTATAAAGGTATTTTACTAGTAATGAAAGCTAAGAAAGTAGGAAATCTGTTTCAGTTAGAAGGAAGAACAGGGTCAGTTCATGTGTCTACGGTGTCTGAACATGACAGTAGTTCCATTCGTCTATGGCATCAAAGGTTGGGCCATATGAGCGAAAGAGGGTTAAAGATTTTGGCTGATCGCAAGTTACTTCCTAATCTAAAGTCTGGAAAGTTAGATTTCTGTAAGAATTGCTTGTTTGGAAAACAAAGTAAACAAAAATTTAAAACAGGCAAACATACTAGTAAAGGCATACTTGATTATATTCATTCAGATGTTTGGGGTCCAGCCCCTACTGCTTCATATGGTGGTTCGTCGTATTTTGTATCATTCATTGATGACTTTTCTAGGAAGGTGTGGGTCTACATGTTGAAAAGGAAGTGTGATGTTTTTTCAGTTTTCAAACAGTTTAGAGCATTGGTAGAAAACAGTACTGGTAGAACAATAAAGTGTTTAAGAACTGACAATGGTGGTGAGTTTACTTCCAAGGAGTTTGACAGCTATTGCAAGGATGCAGGGATCGAGAGACATAAGACCACGGTTTATACTCCTCAGCAAAATGGAGTTGCTGAACGCATGAACAGGACTCTTCTAGAGAGAGCAAGGAGTATGCTGAGTAATGCCGGGTTGCAAAAGGAGTTGTGGACGGAAGCTGTGGCAACAGCTTGTTATGTGATAAACCGATCTCCATCGACGGCCATAGACTGCAAGATTCCGCAAGAGGTATGGAAAGGACACCCTTGTGATTATTCTAAACTCAGAGTGTTTGGTTGTGATGCATATGCTCTAGTGCCTAAACATCGGCGAACTAAGTTAGATCCAAAGTCTAAAAGGTATATCTTTGTTGGGTATGGTGTTGGAACAAAGGGATATAGATTGTGGGATCCTACTACCCGCAAAATCATCATCAACAGAGATGTAAAGTTTAATGAATCCTCTCTTGTATAGTTAGATGTAGATAGAAAATTGAAACAGGATGATGTATTTGATTTTCAGCACATTCAGTTTGACAACACTTCTAATGATAGTCATGATGACCATAGTTCAGATACTAGTCATGAACAAGTTTCAGAACATGAACAGAGTTCAGGTTTAGATCATGAACAGGTCTCAGATACTGATCGGCAAGAAGTTCCTACAGATGGTAGTCAACCAGAAACATCCTTAAGGAGGTCTACAAGGATAAAACGTGTTCCGAAAAGGTATGATGATTATGTTACTTCAGTTTCTTTGACCGCTAACGATGATGAACCTCTGTGCTATCAGGAAGCAATAGAAGGTTCGAAAAGTGACAAGTGGAAATCAGCCATGAAGGACGAAATGATGGCCTTGAGTAAGAACGGCACATGGGATCTGGTTGAGCTTCCGAAAGACAAGAAAACTGTGGGGTGTAAATGGGTTTACAAGCTGAAACGGGGTGTGAATGATACGGAGGACAGGTACAAAGCGCGGCTGGTTGCAAAAGGGTTTTCTCAGAAAGCAGGCATAGACTTTCATGAGATTTTTTCACCTGTTGTTAAAATAGTTTCAATTCGAATTGTGTTAGCTTTAGTTGCTTTGTTTGATTTAGAGTTACAGCAACTAGATGTTAAGACTGCTTTTCTACATGGAGATCTAGATGAGGAAATTTATATGGAACAGCCGGAAGGGTTTGTTCAGCATCGCAATGAGAAATTTGTCTGCAGGCTCAAGAAGTCATTATATGGCCTGAAGCAGTCGCCTCGGCAGTGGTATAAGAAGTTTGATTCTTTCATGTTGAGTCGGAAATATGTTAGAAGTGAATATGATCATTGTGTGTATTTCAAGCAATTGAAAAATGGCATGTTCATTATCTTAGTGTTGTATGTTGACGATATGCTTTTAGCAAGCAAAAGCATTGATGAAATCAACAGGTTGAAGACTCGGATGGCAAGGACATTCGATATGAAAGATCTAGGAGCAGCAAGACAGATTTTGGGCATGGAGATTTTCAGAGACAGGAGCAATGGTAAGCTGTGGCTATCACAACAGAAGTATGTTGAGAAGATACTTTTGAGATTTGGTATGAATAATGTGAAGCCTGTGTCAGTCCCTTTTGCTTCCCATTTCAAGCTTTCTTCGGGTTTATGTCCTAATACAGATGAAGAAAAGGATTATATGTCTCGAATTCCATATGCCAATGTAGTAGGATGTTTGATGTATGCGATGGTTTGTACTCGACCGGATATTTCACATGCAGTTGGGGTTGTCAGCAGGTACATGGCAAATCCGGGTAAAGAACACTGGTCAGCAGTGAAATGGGTGCTTCGGTACTTGAGAGGCACAAGTAGTTATTGTATCACTTACAATAAGAGTAGTGAATTTGTTTGCGGATATGTTGATTCCGATTTTGCAGGTGATTTGGATAAGAGAAGGTCAACTTCAGGGTATGTCTTTACTCTTGCAGGTGGAGCTATTAGCTGGATGTCGAAGCTACGGAACATTGTTGCTTTATCCACTACTAAAGCAGAATACATTGCTGCTTCTCATGCTTGCAAAGAGGCGGTTTGGTTGAAAGGTTTGCTTGGTGAATTTGGTAGGTTGCAGGACAACATCAGGTTACTTTGTGATAGTCAAAGTGCAATACATTTGGCTAAGAATCCGGCCTATCATAGTAAATCAAAGCATATTCCAATAAAGTATCATTTTGTAAGACAGGTTATTACTGAAAGGGGAGTCTCTCTTGAAAAGGTGCATACAAAGGAAAACTGTGCAGACATGTTCACGAAACCAGTTTTGTTAGAGAAGTTGCGTTGGTGTTTGGCTTCTCTTGGCTTGCAGAAAAGATAAATAATAAAGAACAGGGCATCAGGCTAATTGTTGTCAAGGTGGAGATTGTTGAGATTTTCTGTTTTGAATAGAATAGGAAAAAATCTCAGTAGGTGACAAAAATTAGGAAATTGTTGCTAGATTAACTCCAGTTTGTTGGGAGGGAGTTAATGCTAGCTAAATTTGAGTTGAGAGCTGTTAGATTCTCCTGCTATATAACAGATAGCCATACGGATGTTTTTGTGTGAGTGTGTGAGAATTGTAATCTCCTGTTTGAAATAATAAGACTGCCAATGCCCTGTTGTGTGGACGTAGCCCAGGAGGTTTGGGTGAACCACGTTAATGACTGTGTCTTTATGTGCTTGATAAATTGCTGTGTGTTATTGTTTAGTGTATTCCGCTGTGTTTATTCCTTCATGGATAATATCATTATTGTTGCAATATTTTTTTAATTATTGAAAATAGTTTAAATAATATTATTATTATTACAATTTGATAATGAAAATTTTAAAATAAAGTATAGTCTAAGGTCTATTGTAGATTTTTGGAGGTCTTAGGTTAATTTAGATGTCCTCGAAACTTCTAAGATATGAAGTTCTATCGTTTTAGAAATTTGATTTATAAATATTATTATTATATATATTTTTCATTATTATTTTGTGTTTAGGTTAGTTTTAATTTATATATTAAATAAAAAAATGGTTGGTTTAACTATGAAATTGAAATTGTGTTAAATTGTGTTATTAATATTGTTTAAAATTAAACACCTTCTAGCATTAGATTGCCACAGTGAGACTGAAGGTTTGTTTTTACTACACAAATATATTTTCAAATTAGCAATCCAAATAAATTCAGCGTCCAAAATGCGGGTTTTATATCAATCGCGGTCAGTTTTCAAAATTGAACACGTCAGTGCCCTTCGAGAGGCCTCCAACACGTGAGAGAAGTGTTAACGTGAATTTACCAGTAAAAAAAAAATAAACTATATTTTAAAATGTCCTATGAAGGGCTACTAGTCCGCTGGACATTTCTGAAAATTTAAATTAGTGAGTTGACGCCTATCCGACAAATAGATTCTAGAGTATGCTACACACTACTACGAAGGTTGTTGATGCAATAAATAAAATTTAATAGAGTATGAGGTTGTTGCATCGAACAGTCATAATTCTAGAGTATGCTACACACTACTACGAAGGTTGTTGATGCAATAAATAAAATTTAATAGAGTATGAAGTTGTTGCATCGAATAGTCATAATGGCGGGCTGCGAGTCTGCTATTTTTCCCTTGTCTAGATTTTCTTATCAATTTTTTCATCCAATTGGAAACTGGGAGAACTGGGGAGAGCCTATTTTGCATGTAGCAGTGGGTCTTCCTCTGTAGCTCGAATATTCAGAATTTCAAATAGGGTGAATTTCCAGTTAGTGGGGCCATATGGTTCTTATTTGGTTAGCGAGTTCAGTTCTCTATCTGGATAGTCTGCTTCCCTCATCTAAATTTCACAAAGTTCTTCTTCCATGATGAGTCTCTGGATTGTGTTTTTTTTTAATTGAGTTACCAGCTTTAAACACGCTCATTGGGCAGTTCTTCGTTCCTGGATCTCACAATAGCAACTCATCGTAGATGGAATCTAAGCTCTCTCTGGTCTTGATTGGTTGATAAGTTCTACACACAAATTCATAGGTATTTTTCCGACTTTGAACATATTTTTATTTTCTCTATTTTATTTTGTTTATTTAAAATTAGAGGCACTAAACAATGGTCTCTTCTACCATTCTTTTAAGTTTACAATTAAAAAAAAAAATTACAAAACAGATTTAAGTATATATGCAGAATTATAGAGTGAAGTGAGATCCTAAAGTGATAATGGATTTTTCCAAAAATAGGGTCCTTTACACAAAAAAAGACAATTAGAAAGATATTCCAGAGTTTTTGCCTTTGAGAATGCATTAATTCCAAGTTAGCACTACCCATGGAATCCTTGATCCTTTTGTCCCATTCTTATCCAACCAAATGAAGTTCATTAAATTGCAGTGTAAAATGGTATGTGTTTTCTTTTGGTTGAGGAACCCAAAATAAATTTTTGTAGGAAAATTAGTAGTCTATGTGTGTTTAATGTTAGTGAAGTTGCAATATACAAACAAATATCCCAATATTGAAGATCTATACAGGGATTTGATGAAAAGTTATATTTTTTGTTTATTTTGGGCCGAGGTGAATTTATAATAGGTAACAAAATTTCTCTAATTTCAATGTGGTAAAAATAGACTTTGATGTAAAATTTAGAATAAATAGCCTTGGTGGCTTCTAATTACTCTGCATTTGGAGAGATTTTAATGATAATGAAGCTCAGCGGGTGCAAATAAAAATAGAGTCAAAATTAAAGATTTACAAACAAAAACAACAACAACATTTTCTTGATATACATTTCAATAGTAAGTACACCAAATACTTTAATTTTTAATGCTAAAAAAGAAGTATGGCTTAAAAAAATCATATGAACTCTAGAATAAAATTACACTTATTTAAATCTTGAAAATCTTGTTCTTCACCATTGTTCACCCATTGATTTTCTATTCTTTCATAATTAATGTGTTTCTTTCTATTTAGTGCACAATCTTTTGGATGATGAAGAAATATGGCAGCTAAAAGTTGCCTAAAACAAGGAAAATGAAGAAAATGATTATTTTTTGGTCATTCCTATTATCATAAAGATTTTGTGCATTTCATTTGACTACATCATGTTGATTCAACCATAGAATTGTGAAAATAAAATAATACCTCATAATATATTCTAATGGTAAAATATCTTATTGGAATTGTTAAAATAAAAGGAATATCTCATAATATATTCCAACGGTAAAAGTTTTTATTGTGTGGGTTGTATAGTAATCAAATTTATGGAATGAGATGCTTTTGAATTTTTATTTTTCTAATTTATGGATATGGATGTTTTTTATAATCAAACTTATGAAATGAGATGTTTTTGAATTTTTATTTTTCTAATTTATGGAGATGGATGTTTTTTATTTATTTTTCAAATATGATAATTTACAATAATTTGACATGAGAGCTTTTCAGTTGGAACACAAGAAGAAACTAAATTTATTCAATACAGGTTATAAAAAAAGAAAAACTCTGACTATGGCTACTTTTAATTTTAATTTTTAAATATTTAGAAAAACACTATTAATTTATTTTTATGAAAAGTTTATTTAATATACATTTTTCATTAAAAGTGCAAAATTTTTTTATGACTTTTCATTTTTGAAGAATTACATAAATATATTCCCTTCAAAATTAAATTAAGACAGGCCCTTCAAATTTAATCACTGATCAGTCCCAGGGATCCCAAAGAGTCAGATAAGCATTGCGCATCTTAAAAGTTTTCTAGCAGGATAAGGCGCCGGATCCACATAAAACTTTCACGACAGATTTCTGTAAGCCCTCTTTATATCCTTTGCAGTCACCGTGGGGCTAATCTCCAGTGCTTCATGCAACTCCTTGGTTCCATGTAACCGACCTCTCAAATTACCGCCTCTGCCAGCAGAGGCTTGCTTTGCTCTCACCTTGAAACAATGCTGAAATCTAACATTTTTGCTACGGGTGCTGCATTCCGCAGGCGATATAAGCGCGGGCCCATATGACCAGCGCTTGGCGATTCACTGTATGAGAAAACATTGGAGGAAAATACAACTAAAGCAGCCATTAGTGATATATAATTTTTCCACCTGTTAAACAAAGTGGCTGTTGCTTTATATAAGAAATTGTACAAATTTTCAAGAATTGAAAAAGAATAATTGAAATTGAGAATGAATTTGATTATTATAATTTTGTGCAATTATTCTTCAACTAGATTTGTTCTTATTGTAATAATTTTACATGGTATCAAAGCTTTTTCTAGCTACTTTTACCTGCTTTTGATATTGATAAGGGTGTTGGAGAAATCTATCCGCAAACCTCTTCATGGTATCAAAACCTTGACCCAAATTCTATTCCCAAGCTGAATTTAATAGGAGTGTTGAAGGAATCACTTCATACCCAAACTGAATTTGTTAGGGTATTGGAGGAATCACTGAACCTCTATGGTAGTGAACTTTCCAAACAAGTAACTAAAATCCCAGAGTAGAACCTCTATGGTAGTGAACTTTCCAAACAAGTAACTAAAATCCCAGAGTGGAAATTACTGATTTCATAGAGATACCCAAGATAGAAATTACTAATTCCATAAAATGGCAGTAATTCTTCTAACAAATAAACCAAAATTGTAACTAAACAGAGCCGATTTTGCATATGAAAGAGTGATACATCGTAGGATTATACAGAGCTTTGCAAGAAGCAAAGAATAAAAGGAGACTAAAAGCTTTCAGGTATTACTCTGTCTTAAAACCCAAAAAGACGAAATATGTGCTTTGAAGTAGACTTAATTGCGCTGGAGCCGCGTAAGATGGGTAATAGGCTCTGCAAGTCGAGTGATGTTAAAGGGTCGACTCTGGCAAAACAAAACCCCTTTCAGGCGGACAACAGAGTTTTCAGGGGATTGCCCATTGAATAGAATTGTTATCAAACCATTGCTCCATCAAAACAAAATCTCTTCCATTATAAGTAAGCCACCGGCCAGGCCCTGTACAGAGTTTAGGTGGGAAGTTTCACCGTTCTTGTGGTTTAATCTTGAGCAACACTATTTATCTTTAAGAGCTATTCCCAACACCATATTCATTCTGAGAAAGTGAAAAAGACATCATGATTCTGAACGAGATTCTCATAATCTTCTTCAATGCCAAACCACATTACCATATTAAAAAGGGACTAAAAAAATTCATGTATTAAAAAGATAATGTACACAGAGGAATGCAGATATTTTCTTTTTATATATATTTATATACATAATCGCGTTCAAGATTCAGATTACAGAGGAAGATCACCAACATTGATCTGTTTCTCAACTCCGCCCCATATGACCACGATATCTATATCTATATGCGGGAGCTCGTTCGCTGGTAACCTTACTCCATGTCCGGCCAGCGAAGCCCCGCACTTGACCCACAAGCTCCCGGTCATATTGAGAACGGTCTTGTGGTTCCGAGAGAGTCACATACGCATTGTGTATCTTCAAAAATATCTGGGTCCTCTCGTTTTTTCCTTCAGGAGAAGTTGCCTGATCACGATGAAACTCCCGCGCCAGAGTTCTGTAAGCCTTTATCTCTTGAGAGGTCGCCGAAGGGCTTATTTCCAGTACTTCATAAAAATTATTTGATTCCATGCGAGCTGACTCTGAAATTAGACCCTCTGCTCCCGCAGAGACCTGCAGTCCTCTAACGTTGGAAAACCGCCCAAATCTAACATTTCTGCTCCGGGTGCTCCATACCGCGGGCGGTGTTTGGCGGCCCATATGACCAGCCCTCGGCAATTTACTGGATGAGAAAACATGTGAGGACTATACATGAGAGAAAGCCATTACTGGCATATGATTCTGAACAGCAAAGTGGGTGTTACTTCTATAAGACTGATATAAAGGAATCAGTTGCAGAAACCATGGATAACAGATAATAGGATGAAGTGGGGAAGTCTTTCAACAGTTGTAAGGTTTTAATTATATAGACAAAAGGAAGCCGAGGAAGGTGCGGAGAAGAGGACAGATGAAAAACAGATGTAAATCTTTCAGTGGCCGCGCAGTCTCCGTACCAGAAAAATAATATCTTCATAAGGGCAGATCTGATCGCCACGCGTTGAGTGATGTTACACCGTCGGTGGATTGTACCAAAAAAAACATAAATCCTTTTATGCGCAAACAGCACTGAAATTTGAGAGAGTTTGTCCATCGTGAATGGTACCGGGTGAGATTGTAAAAAGTGGTAGTCTTGAAAAATTTACAAAATAATTCAGAAATTTTGGTAAGATTTTGAAAATTTTTGGTAAAGATTTCTCAGAATCTTGTTTATAGTTGTTAAACTTTAGTGTTTTGGGTGCTTTAAAGAGTTTTTGATAGTGTTGAATCTATTTCTACTATCAAAAATGTAATTTAAACACTCCAATTAGCTGATTTTTTGAATTGTTGTTTACCAGATTCAGGCAAAAAATTTCAGTCCAAGCTATTCTGGGGTGCTTTAAGGAGTTTTTGATAGTGTTGAATCTATTTCTACTATCAAAAATGCAATTTAAACACTCCAATTAGCTGATTTTTTGAATTTTTGTTTACCAGATTCAGGGAAAAAATTTCAATCCAAGCTATTCTGTTGCGTAGGTAGATAAGGCCAGTGTTATTTCTTTAGCTATAAGTTATTAAATGTGGTGGGGCATACACTTAATATTAAATTTAAACGATTTTAAATTTCATTGTGGGCAGTATATGCCCAACAGCATTTTATAACGTATAGTTCCGGAAATAAGTTTTGTCGTAAGATAATGGCTGCAATTTCCTCTATCAACGCTGACCTTATCCAACATTGTTTTCCAATATGTGGCTGAAATTATTTTTGAAAGGATAAGCTCTTGCTCCCTTGTCTACTGAGGCCATAGAAAGATTGGAAGGCTGTTTTTGCTAGAATTTGGTGATAAAAGTTTCAAAAAATCAGAATGCTAAAGTGTTTGAATGGTTTTTTTTAATTGTGAAAACAAATTCAGCACTATCAAGAATATCTTGAGAAACCCAAATCTTAAAGTCTGACAATTCTAATTTAGATTTTCAAAAATTTCTGCCAAATTTTATTATAATCTTCTCAAAAATTCCATTATTTTTTAAAACTAATTTGTTAGCTTTTTAAAACCACTCATGGCCATGGCCATGGCCATTGCCATTGCTATTGTGCTGACGTGGAATCCCAAAATAAAAGTAGAACATGATTGCCATTGATATTGTGCTGACGTGGAATCCCAAAATAAAAGCAGAAAATGTGAGACCCTAGAATAAGCAATAATTTCACTTTGATGTTTCATCTCAAAACATTTTGGTTACCGATAAGTACTCGATGAAATGCTAGTACACAATGGTAGGCATATTGTTAAAGCAAATCTATAATTTTTTATAATTTGTATTGTGAGTTGTAATAAAGCAATGGCTTTTAAAGGGTGAAAATTATATTATTAAACTTTAAATTTGTATTGCGAGTTGTATTAAAGCAATGGCTTTTAAAGGATGAAAATTATATTATTAAACTTTAAACATAATAGTTTTCTTTCCTTTTTAAAACTTAAAATATTTTGACTACGGATAAGAACTTGATAGAATGCTAATAGATCATGTGAGTTGTAATGCTGTCTTTCATCACGAATAAAAGGGAAAATTTTAAAATTAGCGATGACTTTGGAGGATGAAAATAACATTAATATTAAGCTTTCATAATATTATATTGGTTTTTTTTGGGTCCCTTTTCCCAACTCAAAATATTTTAACTATGGATAAGAACCTGATGGAATAGTAGTAGATAATGGTAGACAGAATGTTCATCTGCGATTGGAATTGCGAGTTGTAATGGCTTGGAAAGTTAAAACTACATTATTAAGTTTTTATAATTTTATATTAGTTTTTTATTTTTTATTTTTACTCAAAACATTTTGACAACTGATAAATACTTGTTAGGCCAATTGTAAATATGGAATTGTAAGTTGTAATGCCTTTTATACAGAATAAAAATTAGCAATAGCTTTGGACGGTGAAAATAATATTATTAATTTTTTTAGCCTAAAAGATATCGGTTTAAATTTAATTATTGGTATTATGAATTTTTATATTAATTTAAGGTTTATTTAATAAGTGACAAATCTCTAACACTACAGTAAGATTTCGAATTTATTATAAAGCATGATATTTTAAGTGTCTTTTTTATAATAAAATTAAATAAAAAAAAACAATAAAACAATATTTAGGATTGACTCTAATTATGCTTTGCGAAACATCCCAAAAAATAATAACTCACAATTGGTAAAATGGTAAAAGCTTAATACATTTTCCATTTAATTTATTCTCTTTTTTTTAGTATCTTGTTAATCATATATGAGTGTGACGATGGAAGGTGATATTGGGTAAATTATATAACATAATTTACCTAATTATACAATCTACCCCATATCACTTTTCACCTCCACCTTCATATAGATAGGGTGATATGGACAAATTATATAATATTACATAAAATTTATACAAATTTGATGAGGTACTTGTCCATGGTGATCTATTTCTCATCTAATTATATTTCATAATTTAGCTTCAATAGTACTCAACTCAATTCAAAATTTGTTTGATCCTAAGCCAATCAATCTCAAAATGATACATCTATATCACCCATTATAATTTTAATTTTAGAAGTACAAGCTCATTGCTCACAATAAAATATTGAAAAAGAAAAAAAATATTTATTTACGTTTTCCACAATTTTTTTATCATTAAAAAATACCATTATACTTAATCATGATTGGTTTCATGGAAATTTTTAAAACAAAATGAATGTGAAATTTCTATAAAATTAAATTTTATATAAAAAAAATACATATTATCAAAATTATAAAAAAACTCACAATTTTTTTTGTATATACAATATATTTATAATGTAATTAATGTTGCTAATCTTATTTTCAAAGTATTCATGATATCTTCAAGGATGGAGCACTCATAAAGAAATTTAAGAATAAGGAACTGTTTAAAATTATTCACTTTTATACTATAAATATTTCAATATCATTTTCTGTCACAAACACAATTGCATTGCATTACAAAATAATTCAAATAAAATTATGAAAAAGTCCCAAAAAAAAATAAAAAAAATTAACACTGTGATACAAACATATATATTTTAGAATTTTAATGATATTCAAACTGTCTTAATATCTAGGACCCTAGGTATCGGGTCGACGACACTGCCACAGTAAATGTCATCATTGAAGTCCGTGCATAGAAAAGTTAGTTCAGCTCGGTAATCAATTGTGGTTTCAGTGGTTGAATTGAAGTCTGTTGATCTCAAGATCCTTCCTTATTTTGTTGGTGGCCTTTAGTCACCCTGCACTATAAAAATCCCTCGGTCATGTGCTGGTGTGGAGTCATGGTCATTCTGACATGGCTAGGAGGAGACTAGTGAAGTTGGGGTTAGGGTGTTAGGTGGTTTGTGGGCTCGATGGGTCCAATTGAACGTATTCTCTAGGAGAATTGGTGGGAAGGGGCTCCAATTTGGCAGGTGAGGCCCATCCGTGCTCAATGTGTTTACAAATCAGGAGGGGTTCCTTCATTAGGCTGGCCTAGAGGGTGGAGTGGGCTAGCTGCACAACATTGGAAACAACTTGTCGTCATGTTGAGGCAAAGAGGGAGGGCTCGGCATGAAGCCGACCACCGAGGTAGTTTGGGGCTCGTGATGCGTGGGTGGAGGAGCGAGAAGATGAGGGAGGAGTTCCAGAGGAGGAGGTCACCCAAGGCTATGCCTAATCGCTAGGGAGCATGGTGCAACCCCCAACACTATAATCAATCTCTAAAAAATTGTGTGGTATCCATGCAAGCTTGGACATTCTCCGGGAGCAAAGGTATGAGGATAGAAATGGAGTAATCACGTACGTAAATGAATTGAAATTTTCTCATGGGGAACTCTTGTAACACCTTACTTCTGTTTGTCTCAACTAGCATAGGTTTGTTGCAAGGTTGGAAGAAATTAAAGTAAGATTGGCACATATTGATTTTCATGTCCACGAGGGACATGGTGAGCCTGTGGCCCCTGGAAATGCTTAGGGGTCAATTCCTCCATTGTAATATGGTTGTTTTTGGTTGCTTTTTAGTTGTGTCCGTATTTTGGGAGATAGGCCTAGTCTGTGTATGGGGTTCTTGCAAAAATAGTTTCTATGTTTTCAGATTTTGCATTACTTTCCTGGGCAACAAATCCGGTCAGAGGTTGGGAGAGCAAACAAATTTGGGCACAAATGTAATCAAATTTTGAAGAATTAATATAAGTTCTTCGATTGACAAAAAAAAAAATTTATAAAACTCTTTCGGTAATAATCATATGCAATGAACATTGTCGATGTGTTTCGAACCAACCAGTGTGGTTCACCATCAAGACTAGCTGAGAGCGAAATCAGGACGTTGAGTTTAAATAGATGTAGAAATGGCTAAACTAGCTGTTTGGATAAACCACACTGGTTGGTTCGAAACACATTTACAATGTTTATTTGCATATGATTATTCCATAAATAATTCTATAAAAATTTTACGATGAATCACAGAAGCTAAAATTCTAAAATAACAAATTTGTGTGTGTGTGTGTGTATATATATATATATTTAAAAAAATATTAAATAAGAAATTTTTTTTATTTTATTTACTATTTTTAATAAAATTTAATTATTAAATTTATGTTTTATTTAATTTATAATATTTATGCTCAATTCAAAACATTAAAACTCCATAAAAATAAGTGAAATAAGTTAATGTGAGAGGATAATGGAAAATAAGTAGTTAGAAAAAAATAAGAAATATGTGAAAATTTTTAACCATATTATTATAATTTTAATATATATATATATATACTCTCATTAAATTTGGAAAAAAAATAAATTATAATTTATAATTTCAAATACATATAATTAAAATTTTTAGATAAATTTAAAAAATCTTAAAATACAAGACATGGAGATATTATGCTAATAGAACTTTGATCACACAGATATGCAAGACTTGCTAAATTTACTCCCTATAACTTTGTCCAAAAGGAAATCACTATTTTATGTCAATACAACTTCACTAAAATCCAACCATTTTTTGTATGTTATTGTAACTTCACATGGGTTGTGGTCTAACTGCTAAGTGTGGTGGTTAGGTTCCATAAATTTTGAGGTTCATTTCCAAGGATGATTTTCTTGATCATGTACATATTTTAAAGCATCTCCAAGCTGAAACCTTACTATAGTTACATATTACGAAATATTTTGACCATTAAATTATTAAAATGTAGAGCTTTTAATTGAATTTAGGTTTTTGTGATCTATATCATGAAAAGTAAGAAAAAATTAAGTAAAAATCACATTATCAGAGGTTTTGTGTGTGTTTCGAACCATCCAATGTAGTTCATCGTCAAGACAAGAGGTTTAGCTTCTTAACTAAGTCTTCAGAAATCAAATGAGCTTGAGAACCACTATCAAAAAGTGTGTCTATCTTGGTATGTTTAGAAATGACTCTAATATGGAAAAGTTCAATTCTTGTATCTTCATCTTGAGTTACATTGGAACAACTTTAAGAACTAGTGCTTGCTATGTTCTTACCTTTCAAACCCATTGTTGTAATCTTGGTTTCATCTCCTGAATTTGAACCTAAGTCATGTTCAATGATAGCAACAATTTTTTGGCTTCAACTCTGGATGAAGTTTCCAACAGTGGTCTTCATCATGGTCATCCTTCGAACAATGTTTACATGTAAGTTTCTCTTTTTCTCTTTTGATACAGCTATTTCTCTTTCCTCTTCCATTAAACTTTCCCTTTCCTTTACCCTCATACTCAAGGAAACTATCACTCTTCTCATCTACACTTTGTTTCCCTCTTGCTTCTAAATTTGTGGCTTGAACACAAACCTCATCTAAATTTGTGGGATTGAACATGAGAATAGTGTGCCTAAGGTAACTGTGCAAACCCCCAATATACTTTAACAAAGTTTCTTGAGAATACAAATTAATACCCAAAATAAGATCTCTTCTCCAAAATTCATGAGTATGATCTTGCACACTTTTCCCTTTCAATTTTCTAAAATTTTTCCAGTACATAATGTCTTTGTGCATGTAAGATAGAGGATAAAATTTCCTTTTAATGGCAACAATAAAACTTGACCAAGACATTGAGATCTTATCGTGGTTTTTAATCTCTTCTTGAGTCCTTTCTTCCCACCATACAAGTGTTGATCCTTCCATCCTCAAGGAAGCCAATTGAATATTTATGTCATCTTCTAGAAGGTTCTAAATTATGCAATAAACCTCCAATTGACGAATCCAATTATCCAACCTCTCTGCATTTACCTCACCATTATACATTGGAAGCTTAAATTTGTCATCAATTTTTTGTAAGAGAGTTTTTCCTTTTGTGGTTTTTGAATGAGTATGGGTATTTTTTGTTGTGGAAGTGGAAGATGATGAGGATGATGATGAAGATGGTGGAGATGGAGGATGCTTTCCTCCACTACCTTTTGAATCCCTCTCTTCATCCTTTTTGTCGCTCTCTTCAAATAGGATCCCAACCCTTTCAGTCAGTTCATAGAAATACTTCTTCTATGCTTCCTCTTCTGAAAGACCTTCAGTCTCTCCAACACCTGACATTATGGCAATGGATTCAAGCTCATATTCTGGTGCAACTTGTACCTATTCAATCTCAGCTAGAGATAAAACTTGAGGTGCTTCATGTTCATATGTGAGTGAAATTTGGGTGGATATGGTGCCCTTGTGACTCTCCTTCTTCTGGTCCTAACCTCTGGACTTGCAACCAATAGTTTCCCTTCTCCTCTCTGCAACTTCAACCTTGTAAGCATCACAAACTTGCAACCATTAAAACCCTACTTGCACGAAACTCAATAAAATCAAGCAAATAACCTTTCAACCTTTGCTCTGATACCACATTGATCTGAATCTGAATGTTAGCTTTTGTGTGCTAATTTCATCTTCAGAATTATAAACAATTTGTTGAATTTTTGCTTCATGTGCATAGGTTTCTTGAGGTGTTTGTGAGTCTTGAACAGGTAAATGTATTGAATTTTAAGTTAAATTCAAGATAAATTTAAACGTTAAAATATAATGTTGAACATTAGCAATAAAATGTACAACAAACCATCAAATGATCCATTAACACAGTGTTTTGATGAAGGAGTTCACCCCTCCTGGGCTACATCTCCTTGGTCCAGCTTCCATGGCTTGGGCCTCTATATTAGCTCAAATGTGCAAAAGTGGTGTTTACATTCATCTATTTCTCCTGAAACCTGCTTCAATGTGTTCAGAATGTCTAAATCATCCATAATAGACTCTTCTTGCTCCCAATTTGGTTGAATTTTGTAGAAGTTATGGCAAAAATAGTTTGGCCTGGGAAATCTCCACTAAAGCTGGAGAAAATCTAGTTAGGGCTGCTAAATTTGGGGAAGTGTCGAATTTGGGGGCTTCGTCGTTTTCTCCGCCGAATTAAACTCAGGTTTAATTAATTTTAAGTGAAATTAACTAATGGATAAGCTGCAGTTAAATGCACTAAGTGTGTTTTATCATAAACTGCAATTAACAATTTTGATTAGTGTATAACATTGGATGATGGGTTAATAAACCCCATTTAACAACTAACTCCATGCATTAACTTTAATCATGCGCCATAGCAATAGTGCTCTTGGTCTTTGCAAATGGTCGTGTGGTGAGGGGGTTGGCCCCCTCCTTACCCCCGCTTGATGAGCCACATTAACATAAGTATAAGTCAAAGCCCTTATATTATAATTTGATGCGTGGACGTAGCAGTATTGTGGTGCACTGGTGTGGGGGAGGTCGCGAGGTCGAGCCCCGACCTCCGCCCTCTCGCCGATTAATAATTTTGCTCCACCATTTAACGTAAGGTTTAAACCTTACGAATATTTCGCCATATGAAACATTAATCCACCACCATATAATCTGCCTTGCCATATATATAGTCCTTCAACTATATTATATGCGCCCATATAATATATAGTTCGACCCTTTGATATATGATATAAATTTGGTATTTGACCATATAAATAAAATTCGAACCATAGGTATAAAATTTCGACCATATAAATAAACCATAATTTGGACTTTGACCCATAATTCGGCCTTGGAGTGGGGGCACGTGGCGGCCTCTAGGCTTGCCACGTGTCCTCTTCCCATTGGCTCTCTCCCAAACCAATGAAATTGAAACAAATCAGCAACACAACAACCAACCCTAGATTGACACTTGACATAGTTTTATTGGGTAAAATTGATAGAATATTCCTAAAATATTCTATTTTTGCTGATTGGGCTACCATGTCACTAATATGTCCTTTCTGCAATTTTTTTAGTTATTTAGGAAAATGAATAGCAGGCTCTATCTTTCTCATCTGGAGTTGGTTTTCGATGAAACAGATTGCGCTGGATTCCTGGCAACGAGCTCTTCACTATCGTTCAATTTACAATTGATTATGAGCACTTCCATTTTTTAGCTTTAACACCTAATCATCCGATTTCCTTCAAAAGAGGGGCGAGTGTGCCATTGATGTGGGAGGCCATTACGCAGTCCATTACTCCCTAGATATTTCGACCGAAGAACATGATAAGGACGACCTGGTCACCGCCTACCAATGTCTGCTAATCCTTTTCCATTTCTTTGTCGTGATCAACAATATCAAATTTTTGGCATTCCTCATATCCGCAGGGAAAAGTTGATCAAGTGCACCTCGACCTTCTTCAATCTTGTTTGAGAGAAAAAAATTATTGATATAAATGAAAACCACCAACGACCGAAGCAGCCAGTTAAACAACGCAAATCAAGGGAGTCGGTTTATAGTTGAAGCTATGGAATCCAATGACCCAAAACTTTTGAATCATCTAACACTCAATCTAACGTTGCACATCAGTGAAAAGTGCAACTATGGAAGTTATTTTTAAATAGAAATGCCTTACGACATAATAAAATAATAAATACTACACTTGATTTTTTACCAAACCTAAGCCTCATAGGGTAAAAAGGTGAATGGCATTTGTTTACATGACCAGGGGTGTTAAAATTACACTACTTATAAAACAAATTAACATATAAGCTAGACATCCATAAATAATATAATAATAATAATAATAATAATAACATATAACAAGTTTTTTAACCATGGAGATTCACCTTAGACTTATCAATATTCAAAACCTGTAAACAAGCATTTTTACAATACCATGAGAAAATATCATGGCTTTCTCATAGAGATCCCTAAAAATCCATAACTCATATTATAACATACAACATTAACTTCACATGAAAATGTAAGGAGATAAAAAAATTTATACAAGTTACTCATGGGTAACTATCCATTCACTTTAAATATTTCTTACTCATCATTACATAGTATGTTTACCAATTCATAGTGTAACTTTAGAATAAGGATATTAAGCTCCTTAACCAATTACAGCTTCCATTACAATTCATTAACATAATACTATATGATGTAACCTTCCACTCATTTCATTTTTCATGTTGTCATCACATACTTGACATTATAAATATCACAACAAGAAAGGGAATCCACATCATCATCTTAACACATTAATCAATCACATCATTGAACACCAATATACCCTGGAAACCCCGTAGGGTGAAAACCAACAAACGTTTAATTTTATTATTAAACGCTTGTGAGGGTGTTCAGCCCATCACTCAATAGCTTATAAGGGAGACCATCCCTTAACCATCGTTTATATAATCTTACAAGGAAATATACAAATATCTAGCTTAAAGCCATTACAATAAATATGATACCATTTACCCTCTGGTCTTCATATCTTCAGATTTACACATCTTGGTGGCATGGATGTACCTACAATGGACCATCGTACATTGGACCTTCCTGTAACTCGCACTCATCTGCATGAACATTAATCATTTACCTACCACTAGGACAAGCATAATTTTCCTTTGTACATGACAAGCATAATATTCCTTTGTACATGTCACCATCATTCCCTGCTATGAAGCCTTCAACATAAAATGATGTTAAGATTCATAAAGTATTAATCAATCATTTCACATATCTGTACTATAGTAGCTTCTCCATCTACTCATGTATATTTATGACATGCAAGTAAAGTAACTTGTCATTCTCTCTTTAATGACACATACCTCATATGTGTTGGTTATAAGTCATCACAATAACTAATGCTTCCGTCGCATAAGCACACATTCCTGCAAGGCAATGGCTACATCTTCCAAGCTTTTCTTTAAAATAAACTGATACATCAGTTAAGATATTTATGCTTGTGATTTACATATATTTAATCAAAATAGCTAACCCTTACACTATTACTTTTAGTGCATGGAATGCGAGCTAACATAACAAATGTTGCTCCCACGCATGCAATGCATATCGATTCCAAAAGAGTCTCCCTAAGGAGTGCTTACACAATGAAGCACATAACCTCCTTTACGAATCTTCCCAAAGAAAATCTCAATGCTAGTGAGCATGTAAACATATGTTTTCTTTTTGTAAAAATATGCAATTAAGATTATAAATACATGTCCTCTTTTCCAAAGATTGTACTAAACAATCATATTCAATGTAGTTTAATACTACAAGCTATCTTTTTACATACAAATAAGTATATTATTTTTCAATAAAAGTTAATACATATGTTGCATGCTTATGCATGATCTTCCTCCAAAAAGAATTTAACATCATAATCATGATAATATAAAATAATCACTTAGTTTATTCATCTAAGGAATAAAACTGATTAGTTCCTTTAACCATGAATATATTAAATAACTTAACTTTACCAACACCATGTTAATTTATTCATGGATTATGAAACAATTAATCTCCATCAACACCAAGGAAAAACTACCAATGGTTTTATGAAATAATTAAGGATTTATTAATTAATATTTACCATTACCATGGTAAACTATCCATGGATTTATTAAATAATTACTATTTACAACATGGTTAATGTATAGAATAATAATGTGAGAAACTTTTCTTTTCTTCTTCACTACACGTGAAAATATTTCAAGAGTCACTCTCTTTATTCTACTCAAGAAAAAATACTTTGGACTTGTTATCACTTCATAATTTAAATGAGTACAAAATCTCTTTTAAAATAAGAGCATTCCTCTTCTATTTTCTTGCTTATGCCATATTATGTAAATATTTATATTAAAGAGCTACCCTCTTTAATATATTCACGAAAATCCTTTTTCAAATGAAAGACATGCATCATCTACATACGTCTTTCTAAAATGTTAACATAATGCCAATATTTATCTACTGGCAATGACATATTTTATTTACTAAGAAAACTAGCATAAGTTCTCCATATACCTAAAATTTCAAGGGTTATTTCGGTGAAAACTCCTTATCTTATCCGTGAACTCATTAAATATTTTCAAGTATTAAACTACTTAACTCTTCCCAAAATATCGTAATAGTGATTACCCACTATCTAGATAACAGTGTAAAATTTTTAGGTAGATTAATGTTATAACTTATCCTTCAAAAATAAAAGAAGATTAATCTCTCTTTCAATGTACAAGAATCTAGTAAATGTTTCCAAAAGACAATCTAGATTCTTATAGTTTTTTTCACATACAAGTGATTTTCTTGGAAAGATAACACACATAACTTTTCATATTTCCTCCGCATAAATAAACTTTGAAATTCTTTTTAATAAAGAAATATACTTATCTCTTTTAAGCAAATCTTCCATTTGAACAGCGCAACTTGGGTTCTCTTTCACGTTTTCCTTTCACATATTTCCACGATGCCATCATATTCATGACAGCGTTTCCATGATGCTATCATTTTCATAATTGTTATTGTTGCAGCAGACTCCACGATGGCCTCATAATCAATAACTGCAACATTCACGCTCAATTCCTGTGGCCACTAAAGACCCGAAACTTATTGACACACCTATTGAACTTGCAAGCATCGTTATAGAGAGACGAGACTCATAGAAAATGGCAGCAGTGAAGCCATCAACTAACTTCATGGCCTTCCTCGCAGTGCCAAGAGCGATACCAAGGCCATCAACATGAAATAAACTAATATTTCTTGACTCGAATGCCACCACGTAGCAGAGTTCAAGGACGGTTGTCCTTCCATTATTGTGCTAACGAGAAGGTTATTCTGTCAATATATACAGCAGGTCATGCATTAAGACGCCACATAATCAGTTTTCAAAACGATTTAAGAATTCGTTCAACCATTTCTTGATACAACTGTTTTTGTAAAACATGGTAAAAACTGTAATTTACAATAGTTTACGTGGGCGTTACACATATTCATATGACAATTTTTAATTAATCAATTTAATTAAAAAGAGAAAATGCCATAATTACTTTTAGGATAAATCTCAACTTTTAATTTGCAACTATTATTAAAAATATTTTATGGAAATTAAATCCTTACTAAACCCATCTAATAATTATTGATAATAGTCTTATTTCAAAATATAAATCTATTAACATAATACAAATATAATAACAAAATTAATCCATATTAAAATATATATATATCAAATGCAAAAATTAATCAACCCTCCCCATTTCCTTCACCACTATTTACATCGGAATACCAACATCTAACATCTAGTGAATTTAGCAAGTTATATTTACTTTGCAATGCTCATGTTTTAGTGAATTTGACAAGTTATGTTGAATTTGTTGTATGATGATTTTTATAAATAAATATATCGCATTAAATAGTTTTATATATTAAATAGATTTATTTATATTTTTTAACTTTCGATAAAATTATTTATTTTTTAAATTGTTTTTATCGTAATTAAAAGAAAAATTGTTATTTTTAAAATCAATCAATGTAATATATATTGATAATAATTTCACGAGAAATGCTAGGAGTTAAATTTTTTTTATAAAATTTTATACAATTTACTCATGGGTAACTATCCAAATCATTATTAAATATTCCTTATTCAGAATGTTCACCAATTCATAGTGTAATTTTATAATAAGAATAGTAAGTTGCTTAACCATTAACAACCTTTATTGTAGTACATTAACATAAAATTGTATGATGTAACCTTCCATTCATTTCATTATTCATGAAGTCATCATATACTTGACTTTATGAACATCAAAACAAGAAATGAATCAACATCATCCATTTGACACAATAATCAATCACATCATTGAACACTAATATATCCTAGAAACCCGGTAGGGTGAAAACCATCAAACGTTTAATTTTATTATTAAATGCTTATGAGGGTGTTCAGCCCTCATTCAATGGCTTATCAGGGAAACCATCCCTTAACGATCGTTTATAAATATTACAAGGAAATATATAAATATCTAGCTTAAATCCATCACAATAAATATGATAGCATTTACCCACTAATCTCCATATCTTCTTATCTTCGTATCTACATATCCTGGTGGCATGGATGTACCTACAATGGACCATCATACATTGGATCATCCCGCAGCTCACGCTCACGCTCATCTGCATAACCATAATCATTTACTTCATGCTCATCCGCATGAACCATAATCATTTACCTGCCACCATGTTAAGCATAATTTTCCTTGTTATAAGTCACCATCATTTCTCGATGTCATCAAGATGTCATCAACAAGCTTTTATAGCATGATTAGATAAAGCCTTAATCAATATTTAAGCGATCCTTTAACACTTATTCATGTGCATACATGAGTTGTGAATACAATATCACACCATGTTTTCTTCTAACATCTCTACCTTAGTGTGAGCAAGTAATTATAAATTCATGTCAAATAATCCCACATTATTATGACACTTCTCACACATGCTCACATTCGTACAAGGCAATTCACTACCACTGTCCAGGAATTCCTTCAATGGAAAATGACACAAGGTGCATTCGAGTTATTTAAACTTTAACAAAGGAACCAACCCTTCAGCTTTTGCCTTTGAAGCATGCAAATATAATAAAGCTAACACATTGACTATTGTTCCTATGCATACAATGCATAAAGTTTCTAAAATTAATTTCCCAACAGAATACTTTTAGCTTTTGACATGTACTTCAATTTTCTTTTCCAAAAAAAATCTTTTCCAATGTAAGATAACAAACATACTATCATTTTCCACATATAAACTTATATTCTTTCCAATGAAATCTAATACAAATATTGTATGAATATACCTGATTTTATTCCAAAAGAACTAACATAAACTAACATATTAGTTTTGATATCATAAAGATACTCACATATTTTCCTAAATATTAAGATAGCTCAATATTTCTTTATCCATGCCTAGAACATACTCTATAACATAATGGCTATTCTTTGTGCATGTGAGACATATATTCTTTGTGCATGCGAGTGCATGCAAGAGATATAGCTTTTCCTTTAATGTAGTAAACACATATGCTCTTCTTATAATTCAACCATCATGAAATACTATTTTAAGACAAAAAATTAACATAATACAAAACTTTTCAAGAGTTCATTCTTTTTAAGAAAATTAACATAGTAACTTTTCTTATGTCTTTTACAATGGTATATCTCTAAGAATAATATCCTTCTAAAAGATTAACATAACAATCTTTTCAAAAACTAACATAGATTATGTCTTTTATCATGGTAATTCACTAAGTTCAATATCTTTCTAAGAGATTAGCATAATACCAATATTTTCAAGAAAATTTTAGCTAAATAATCACATACACTATTTCAAGAAAATCACGTGGTTAATTATTTTTTTACATAAAAATTCCTATGCATGCCTATATATCATGGCACAAGGACTATTGGTATGAAAATACACAATCTTACATATTAAGTAAAACCACGTTTTACTCTATATTTATCTCTGTTAGTTGCAAGATTCACATGCAAGAATTATTTCAAAATATACATATTTCTCTCCAAGAAAAATCAAATGTATATTAGTTAAATTTTCAAGCATGCATGTACATGTTTCTTTTTCTTCAACACAACAATGGAATTTTTACGTACATGGAAAAAGACATATCTTTTTTTTAAAAACTCTAATTTAACTGTTTTTTTTTTTTGTAAATTCGGTGTGACCATGCCATTTCTATTTATATTTTAAGACAGGTTACAAAAAATATAAAGTCATTCTTGGCCTCAACCTGCCCAAGAGGGAAACCAGGTTTATTGGCCTTCTAAAAACATGATTCGCATCCCAAAATTGAAATTGTCTCTTACGTCTATGACTTGCTTGCACTACCTGATTCTCGACTTTAATATTTACAAACATAACAATACTTAAAAGTTCAAAATTAACAAGAAAACCATCAAATCAGACATCTTCTAATCCTCAGATGAGGAGACTGGGGCAGGGTCTTTGGCATGAGACCCTGGCATTTCTACTTGGTTAAGTTGCTGAAGAATCTTCTGTAGGATTTTCTCCATGCGTCCCACTTTTTCATCTAATCTGCTAACCCTGTCTGCAGTTTGATATTGGGTGATCTTTATATGCTGCTGATTGTCCTGAATCTCCAAAAGTTGAGCCTGGGTACGAAGGTCTGATTGCACTGCCTCCGTCTTTACTTGGACTGGGTGATTACTCTGGATTGCTTTTGCTAGCAGACATTTTACAATCCAATATGTATGGATTGTCTGATTAAACAGTGTAAGCCTGCCCCTTGTATGCCCTAGATCAGTTATAAAGTCCAAGATCTCTGCCTCTGTCTCATTATCCTCTGGTTCCTGGTGAATCTCTTGTTCCCAATCACGAATGTCATTTCTGGCTGCCGAGGGATTACTCATGACATAATTAACTGCCAGTGTTTCCAGGTGTTCCATATACGTTTTCCGCCCCCTCTTCTTTGGAATAGGTTCAGGCTGAGCAGGTTGCTTTCCCTTAGCCGATGCCCGGCAGTGTCGCTTTCCCATTGCTGGATGTGACTTTTGAACTAACACTGGCATGCATAAATAAACAAAATAAGAAAAGGTATTAAAACCCAGCATGCACCTTGCGGTGCCCTGTGACCTGAGTTGAGACGGAAAGTCGGCCAAATTCTTACGACTGGGATAGTTAGTTTGACTGTGGGGGATGTTCTGGGGATAAAACAAGAAATGGATGAGCAGGCTCAGATCCTGCGCGGGAGACCATAACCACTCTGTCTTCCTCTTCATATGGTAAACTTTGACATTCATAGAATTTGTATTAGCTACACCCAGATAAGAAAATATCATTTTATGACTGGGGTTCTCTTCAATTAAGTAGTTGAGATCATGACCATAACTGAGAAAATTAAGCCGACTCTTCATATTACCTTTGCTCCTATCAGGAATGAACATAAGGGTGTTGCTATTAAGGCTTTGGCGCCCTATACGAACCTGGCTATCACATTGGTTACACGGAAAACTGAGGGTTTTACTCCCATACCCACGCACAGAGTTTACTTCAGGTGCTTTAGAGTTACCATGGTCGCAGAAAAAAGGAGGGACCGGTTTCAATTCAGGTTTCAGACAGGTCACATACCACAGAAACAGCAAAACCGAACGCAAATCTAAACTATCCTCATCACAATAGACCACAACTGCGGCGTTTAACATCAGAACATGGGGGTAACAAGGGTCGCGGAAGCAAGGAGGGACCAGGTTCAATTCTGGATCCAGACTTTTAACAAGCAACAGAAACGACAGAAATGACAGAAATCCTAAACTATCATCTTCACTGTAGGCCATATCTGCCGCATTTAACATCAGAAGCAGTGAGGTTATTGTCAAAACATACCCGGACAGAATCCCGCTATATCCAGGTTGCAGGGCTGTAGTTCTCCTTCGATGCCTCCTCCAGTCTTTCGCATGCAAGAGGGAATGCATGCAAGAATGAAAGGGCAGGGTTAATAAACTTACCAAGTTGGCAATTGCTTTTCCAGTTGTCTGACTGCCTCGCTGGCCATCATGCGCCATCAAACCTTTGCCGGCGCTCACACACTCCACTTCGCTGGTCTGACAATACATTTAAGTGATTTTGATTGCTATTTACGGGAGCGCTTGCCAGGTTGCCGCCTCCCCTTGTCATGATGGCAAGTGTACACCCCGATCGGGGGGTTGGAGATCTTTTTCCACTATCAACTGGAGTGATTGAAGTTCCACAGCCCATATGAGGTCAGTTGGGCGACCCTCTATGTGGCTCTCAGCATTCTCACAGCCCCAGTTTGCTAAGTAGTCTGCTGCTGAATTTCCTTTCCTTCTGATATGGTGAGGGATAAGGTATTGTATGCGTTTCACCAATTGGCTCAATTCCTCTATAAGAGCTGCTGTTCTCCAACTTTGGGAAATTTTCTCCCATCGCGTTCCCTGCTGAAGTTTTTGAAGAATTCCTGTAACCATTTACTTTGTAGACATTCTATTTTTCATAAATGCAATAACTATTGTTCCAAGAAAAAAAAGACAATAATACTTATATTTTGAAACTTATTGTTCAATCTAGATTAGAGATGTGTTTCCTTGATGCGCATTTCAAGTTTAAAATTAACTTTATTGCAGCTACTAAAATCCATAAAAAAAATTACTTATCTTTTCAACATTTTCAACATTTGACTCCACGGTAGAAAGTTGTCTGTAATTTTCTGTATTCCTGTGGATCCCTTGAGTAATATAGCCGCTGTAAAGGATTGAGATTGACCGCCCATTTTCTGCCTGCAGATCTTTATGTTCCACTTAATCCAAAACCGAGTAAGCGAACGAATAATAAGAGAGTTTCGAATAACGAGCCACATTGGCATTTGATTCTAGGAAAACCCACTAGAGCTAAGAAGGGGGCATTTGATTCTAAGAAAACCCACTAGAACTAAGAAGGGGACATTTTATTCAAAAAAAACCCACGAGAGCTAAGAAGGGGATCCCGTGGAGAGGAGGAGAACAGAAAACCATTAGTCGGCTAAAAAAGGTTGTGCAACGCCATTTCCATATCTATATATGGCAGAACTATATGAATACTCCAACAGAAAACACTCTCTTCAATACGCAGCTTATATTGGTTTTCAACCGATTCAAGAATTAGTTTTTCAACAGATTTTTGATAAAATAGTTAAAAAGATAGTAACGTAATATTTATTTATCATGTGTAAATATATAGGGTTGAGTAGGTATGTTACAATTGAAATGTTAAAAATTTATAGCAACAAAGTAGTGATAAGATTATATGTTTTTGTTTAACATTTTTATATAGACGTGAATGAGTGTTGGATGTTTTGTTAAGATACTCTTTGATGTGAAATCTCCATTTCAATTTCTTATTCAATTTGAATAATATATTGAACATAATAAAAATGTAGTTTTACCAAAATTTCAAATATATATATATATAATTTTAAAAATAACATAATTATTAAAAAAAAAAATTATATATTCGAAGTGAAATTTCTTTTCCGTTAATTAATATATACAAAATGTTTTAAACTTTATTATTATAATTTTATAATTATAAAGAGTAAAAATGTTAAACAATATTTTTTATATTATATATTTTTTAATTAAAATATTTAAAATATATATATAATAATAAATATTGAAAACTCTATATTCTTTATATTATATTAGTTTAGATACTATTATTATCATTGCAATTTGATGAGGGAACCATTTAAATAAAGTATAGATTTTTATAGGTCTTAAGTTAATTTAGAAGTCTTCAAAACTTCGACTTCTAGGGTATGGGAAATATTATGTTTTTAGAAATTGATTTATGAAATTATATATTGTTTTGTGTTTAAGTTAGTTTAATATATGTTGGATAGAAAAATTATTTGTTTAAGAGTAGAATTGTTTCATTTAGATTTGAGACTGAATTGAATCCAAATAATGTAACTTCAATAATTTTCATACTAAATTCTTATTTAAAATAATGTAATTTCTAATTCTCACTTTCTATCTTTTCCATGAAATTTAAATCTATTCTTATTTTGAACTTCTTTCGACTTCTTTTTATGAAATTTAAATCTAAAACATAATAGAGATTAAATTTATTCATTAAATTTATCTTTAAAAAATATTTAAAAAACATCCTTATATTCTCTATTCAAATTCACTTCCGAAAGAACAAAAAAGGCAATAACACCATATCAACTAAACAAAAACTGATTTTAAACTACTTTTAATAAATAAAGCGAATTGAATAAATTTGCATGAATAATTAATCCGAGTCCATGACCATCACATGGCCACAGTCCATTGGTCGCTTTAGTCCACTTCTCCGTCAGAATAAATTCACTTAATTCAAGTCATTTTTATTTTGGAATTATATCGACTAGTGTGAGAGTGAAGTTTTGTTGCACCTTTTGGAATTATATCAATCAGAATAAATTTGACACTTTTGGAATTAGATTGACCAGAGTTAAGACTGAAGTTTGGTTTGTACTAATTCCAAAATATTCAAATAGATTCAACATCCAAAAGTGGGGTTTATATTAATCGCGTTCCCATAAATGCAAAAGACTCACATACTGGGGTTTACATTGGTTGCCTACTCTACCAAATTGAGTGATGTTACACAGTCTGTCGATTGTCCGAAAAAAAGATAAACCTTTTACGCGGAAACAGTTTTGACTTTAAAAGTATCTTGCATGTTGCTTGTGCTTCTAGAAGCATATTCCATGGCTGCAATTTCCTCTTAAAAACCTGGCGTTATCCAACATTGCTTTCTAATGTGTGGCTGAAATTTGTTTGGAGAGGATAAGCTCTTTGCCCACGGAAAGCCTTATTTACAAAGGCTATACGCTATTTAATACACTGTAAGGAATACAAGTTTGATGGCAAGGCTTATTTCCTTTGCTATAGGCTCATAAATGCGCTCAGACATGAAATGCCCGCCGCCAGATTAAAGTTGGAGATCATCGAACGGCGGGCATTTTTTGCCTAGTCGCATTTATGGGCCTATGGCAGAGGACATAAGGCTCGCCCAAGTCTGAAAACTGATATAAAACGACAAACGTGTGCATAATTTTTCCGGCGAATAATTTCCGACTTTTCGTCTAATGGTAATGGATCATCCATGGCTTATGGATATGATCCGCCATGTGCATGATGGATCTCTAGGATTCGGTCCAAAAAGTCATCTCCTAGTCCATTGCCAGCGCAGGTTGAGGTGACAGCAATTTAAACAAATGCATTGTACGTAATACTATTACTAGCGATTGCACCGGGGGTGCAAGGGAACGCTGGATGGAGAAGATGTGAATCATTTTGTGCTATATGAGGTGTAAAGACTGAATTGTGATTTAACAGAAGAAAATCTAAAGCTGAACAGATAATCATAAATTGTAAGTAGAAATATGATCCCCTAAGGTGGAAAGTCTATAGCTATTAATGTCTCGATTCTTTGCACGTTCAAACTATCTATACTGTATACTAATGAAGCAACCTGAGGGCATCTCACAAACTGGCCATTCAAATGGCTTGCGAAATTCCCGTATTTTATCTGCGTGTCCTTGATGTTATGTATGGGTGGTCGAATTGAGTGTGCTCATTTTGATTTGCAGAATGCCGAATAGGATGAGCGAACCCATTATCATACGTTGTTTGCCAATAGAACTTTTCAGTTTGTCGAAGGCGGTAAACCCTGCGTGTGTGGTTCATCATCAAGATAAGATGGAGAATCTGATCAAGTAACCTCTTTAAATAGAAAGTATAGCTCCTACTTGCCGTTTGTAAAATAACGACTAGGTTACCTCAAATAATAAAAATTAATTTATTTTATTTTAAAAAAGAGTAAACCAAATGATCAAAGTTTATAATTTGAATTTTAAATATTTATATATATTTTTTAAAAAATAATAATTTTAATTTAATATTATTAAATTGTAATTTATGTAATTTTTATTTTATTTATTTATTCATTTGTTTATTTATTAATCTTTATTTTATTTTATTTTATTTCTATTTATTTATTTATTTCTATTTTTATTTTTTAATTAAAATTTTTTTTTATCTATTTTATTTTTAATTTTATTTTTAATATATTTTTTGACATTATCAATGGAGACGAAAAGGTGCATGGGAACTAACACTTTCCCCGCACGCAAGTTCTCCACGGTGCGGTTTACTTGAAATCCCACGGAACCCAAACAAATTTCAACGAATTTTGGGGTGTCGGATAAAGATGGCTGAATTGAGGATCTATAAATTAAGCGAGAGGGTCGATCCCCAGAACAAACAAGGAATCATACACAATAGCTTTTGGCGTGGCCCCGGAACCTTCAACAAAGCTAGAAATTTGAATGATATAATTCATATAAAATTTGAACAATCATATTTTTATTTGTTTGAGATATGATAGGGTTAAGTTTGATATGGTAGTGCAAACCTATAGTATAGCGCTAACCATGATTTTATAACTTGGTTTCTACGTGAAATTACGAATAAACTGAAGCTCGTGTTGAAATTACGAATAACCGGTTGGGTGTTAGTCTCAACAGTGACTCCATATGAGCCCTATACAAACTTAAGTCTCGACATAGCACTTCAGGTGAGACCTTCCTCATGGCAATTTAAAATATTGACACCTAGAATACGGCAAACCCCCTTTGTTGGAGAATAATGTGGCCACGTGTTCTGCTGCATGAGAGTCTATCTCTCTTTCACAGTATCTCGCCACCTAACTCAATTCTCCGCTTATCACCCGCGGTGTTGTAACTATGCCATTTTTTGTTTACCCATTTCTTATTTTGTTTCCTCTTGTTTTGAGATTTACAGTGCCAGTGTGAGATGGAGACTGGTTCTAATCTGGCATTCTAGCTCTTACTGACTGTACCTTTAACCTTGCAGATAGCATCACAGGAGGCTGGTGCTTTTCTAGGCAACGCTGATCAATTAGGTGCTCAATGTACTGTTATTTCTCTTGGTAGCTGCAATGGCTGCCACTGCTACCTCACCTCCTAAGCCAGTGGATGTGCCATTCCCAAAAAAAACTATGTACCCACTTGGGCTCCTGATCATATCAAGCACATTAATGGGGGGAACGAAGTGTAGCTTTCTCTTGACAAATGGACAGGTAATGCCTAGGTCTTTCGTTATTTATCCGTTCCTTCCACTTTATAGGTTTTACCAGTGATGCAGAAGCATTATATCTTTAGCAAATGATTTTTGTTTAGCTGACTCTGAGTTCATAAGCATTTTCACGATTATTCTCAACATTCTACTTAATCAGTAACATTAAGTCTCAGTACAATTTTAGAAGTTCAGAGGGATCAAATGTGATTTATGCATTGAGCATGAAGCCTCACTGCTATTTTCTATAGTATTTGGTAGGTACTGGCTTCGAATCCAAGGGTAGCTACTTGTTTGGACATTTCAGTATGCAGATAAAAATGGTTCCTGGTGACTCTACAGGCGTTGTGACTGCCTTTTATGTAAGAAATATTTTGTCCTTGTTAACTACTTATTTTTCTATTTAGGTGGCATTTACTTTACAAGGGCTTCAACCTTCATCATGTGCATCTGATCCTCCTGAAGTTTTTTTTTTTTTTTTTTTTCCATCTCCCTAATGGAAATAGTGTATTGCCTTTGTTTGAACAGCTGTCCTCTCAGAACTCTGAACATGATGAAATAGACTTTGAGTTCTTGGGCAATAGGTCTGGACAGCGTTACATTCTCCAAACTAATGTTTTCGGTGCATGAAAGGGGGACAGAGATCAACGCACATATCTAATGTCCCTATCAGAGTTTTCAAGAACAACAAGGATTTAGCAGTGAGGTATCCATTCAACCAGCCCATGAAAATATATTCATGCTTGTGGAATGCTGATGACTGGGCTACAAGGGGTGGGTTGGAGAAGACAGACTGGAGCAAGGCACCCTTTGTTTCATCATACAAGGGATTCCACGTGGATGGGTGTGAGGCCTCTGTGTCTCACTCTGCTTGTCCAACTTTAGGCCGTTGATGGTGGGATCAGAAAGCCTTCAATGACCTTGATGGATAGCAATGGAGGAAACTGAAGTGGGTTCGTGACAGGTACACCATATACAACTACTGCACTGACAGAGTGAGGTATCCTACGATGTTTGCTTGCCATATGTGCAGCTTAATTATTTGCAGTCTCTGAAGGCTCTGTCATGACTTAAATTAGGATTCGTCTTCCGCAGAGACAGTATCCAATCGATTTGGTATTGTTTCCAATACGAAACTCTAGTTTAGTTTACACGTTTAGGAGGTTACAAATGTTCCAATTATTATAACGTTGGCAAGAAAACCGAACTTTTGAAGAAAAAATCATATTGACAGCGTTGTTGTATGCTTTAGCAAAATAGTGTGCTTTGAAGTTAGAGTTTCACATTGTAGTCTTTTGTTACTAAGACCATTTGCGTCTATAATATTTTGTGCAATAATTCTGCAAATGCTGCAAGCAAAAAAAGAAGTTAAATATTAGCATGCGTTCGACATGTTGAATTATGCAATGTAGGTTTCTTAAAACGTAAAGGTTTTCAGACTCATTATCCTGTATTACTGTGTGTATATACTTTTTAGATGGTCCCTAGTTTCAGTCATTATTGATAGTTTATACAGAAGAGAGTTTAGGCTATTGTGGGTCATTAGTCCCAATTTCCATGACAGATAAGCACTGGTTAATTTGTAATAATTTTTAACCGTCTTTCAGTTTTGTTTTATCATGGGAGAGACTCCGAGGATGGAACCTTCAACCTCTGACTACTACTGCCAAGCAAAAATCTCAACATATTTTACCCGTGTAAAATGAAATGAAGCCTCTGCGTCTGAAAGGGAATGTAGTCTGGACTTTAGTAGGTCTCCAATGATTACACCTAAGGTGTTCTTTAAGGGGGGATTTCTCTGAGCGAATTAATGGCAGATGACAGAATGGCACATGAATTAAAGCCTCCGGCAACACGTCAGCCATGGTGGTGCAAATAGGGCACGACACCTGGCGCCCCTATAGCTAAGCGAAGCGGTTGTTCAGACGGTGGATACGATAGACACGTGGCAAAATTTGATTCGCGCAAAGGGCGGTACGATATTTCTCCACTGGCACACCTCCGCCTCTACCGCCACCGCAAACACCACCGCCGTTGCCGCATAAGCGTATAAACAACCAACATTTGTCAGATTTTGATTTGCTCGAAGGGCAATAACAAACGCTTTCTATTGGCTGGGGTGAACAGTGTTTGCTCACCCCAACCCCACAAAGAAAACACCTTCGGCGTAACAAGACTTCGTTGAATTGAACTGATCGTGTACAGATATTTTAATGAGCTGATGTGTGTATTAGTTACCAATCGCTTTCGTTCCATTTAGAAAGTATGAATTAGTTTTTAACAAAATCATTTTTATTAATTTGAAAAAATCTTTATAAATATTAAAAACTTTTAAAGATCATTTATATTATCAACTGAAAAACATTCACAACTGCCCGATAAAAGTTGTAATTTAACTATAGTCTCATGTGGGGTCCATGAGAGTCGATCGGGGGCGCGGGCGCGGGCGGTTGTCGTTGGTTTCAAAATAGAACTCAATATGACATTTCCCGGAGAGCACGCATTTGTGGGAGATGACATCTGTTTTCCTGTGCAAGAGATTGTTGGCTAAGTTTTACAGGAGTTTGCTGTCAGAGAATGAGCTTCTACACGATGCTTTAGCACACAGAACCGCCCAGTTTTCCCTGGTAAATTGCCAAACCCCCGATCTTTGCTGTATATTTTGCTTTCCATACAATAAGTCTTTATTGTATGCTTTTCTTTCCATACTGCAATTGTAGTGCAGTGTTATTAAATGTAATGTCGATTATTTTTCATGGTGTTTGTGTAATAAGGGTTAGTATTGTGGGATTTATTTTTATTTTTTTTTTACACATTTTCAGGTTAGCTTGACGGGACATCCATCTCCTCTGGCAACTGGCAACCAATTTTCGTCTCAGTTCCAGATATATCGTTGTGTTTTATTCGTCTCGGTTTCCAGATATATCGCTATGTTTTATTCCCCACTCGACAGTCTCGGGTTCATTACTGCATTTTCTCTTTGAAGTTGCCTTTCCATCTTGATCTCTACATGTTACCAGGTGAGCAGACTCTTTATGCATATCATCAATATTGAAGATGCCCCTTCCACGCCATGATAATTATTCTTTACTCTCTCTTTTTTTCTTTTACTAGTGAATTTCACCCCTGCTTTTTTCTGCATTTCTAGGCGATGGGAATCTACTTTGTTAAACAACCGACCAGTGAATTTTTCCCCTGCATTCTCATCTTGCTTCTTCGTATAATGGTGAGTACTTTAGATCAAATTTCTCTACCCTAAGATTGATTATACATTATAGATTTGTTTCTGGAACAAGGTTTTGGTGTCATGGCATTTAATTTTTGTTTCTGGAACATGGTTTTGGTGTCATGGCATTTAATTTTTCTTCTGGGATTCTATAACCGAGTCCAATTTAGAATTTCAATTTTTAGTTGATTGGTTTATCATTAATTTTTATGCGCATGTTCAGGTTTCTTTGACATGATATCGAGTGAACCGAGGCAGGAGAAAAGGAAAGCGCACAGGTCAAAAAGGCAGGAGGATAGACCGACGTGAATTGGAAGGTGGAAGGGCCAGAGGTGAGTCAGATCCATTCGAAATTCACCCTTGATAATTACCAGCACATTAAAATGAAAGAGCCGTATTGACTGATAAATGAAACCCTATTTGTTATTTCTATGGCTTATACCATCCTTGGCAACGTTCTTACTGTTCATATTAGTTTTGGCATTGTCCTGGCTGGCTCATACACATTATGTAAACAGATGATGAAATTCCTAAACTCTCTATGTGTAGCCTCTACCGCAGCCGCGCACACCTCCGCCTCTACTGCCGCCGCAAACACCACTGTCGTAGCCGCATTAGCGTATAAACAGCGAACATTTGTCAGATTTTGATTTGCTCGAAGGGCGATCACAAACGCTTTCTATTGGCTGGGGTGAACAGTGTTTGTTCACCCCAAGCCCACAAAGAAAACGCCTCCGGCGTAAATATGGCTTTACAATTTGAATTTGAAATCGAGGGCAGTTAATTTAAATTTTTACATCAATTTATTCATTTGAAATTTTTAATTTAGTTGAACATTATTTTTCTGAGTGGGTTAAAGCCTATCGGTAATAGATTTCGAAGGTAACTTTATCTTGGTTGAGTTGATAGTAATTAAAGACGAATATTTAATTTTGGATGAAAATTATGAAATAAGGATTGATATATTTGATTATTATATATGAAATAAATTTATATACTAGTTTATGAATGTAATTGTTAGTATAAATTTTCAATTACATAAAATTTTAATGATAAAATTATCAATAATATGATGTTTCTTGACTTGTTCTAATTATTAATAGTTAAAGGACATCATTAATATCAGAAGTGATTTGGATAATTTACTTGAATGAATAAATGTAATTAAACATGTAAGATAAATTGACATGCTTAATATTTTGTTCAATTTTAATTTATGGATGTTTTATTATTTTTGATAATTTTTTAAGCCATTTATAAATGACTTCTAACTTTTCGTAGAAGAATCATAAGAACATGACGATTCATCTATAAGAAGCACGGTATTTTTCACACCACCCAAAATAAATTTCAAAAAGGACAAATGTGGAATTGTATTTAGAAACTAAGAAGGATGTTTAATCAAACAATAATTTGTCTTCAATCATGTTTTATATTTCCGTGATATTTTACTATGAGAGAGGAGATGTGGCAACCCATACATCTAAATGGTGTTCACTCTTTCATTAGTCAAACATTTTAGTTGAGATAAGTAAAAGAGTGTGAACACATGACTTCAAATGATGTATTTATTCAAATTCAAGGAAACTAATAAATAATTACTGTGTGTAAAACAAATTGAGCATTAAAGCATATTATTTCTATGTATGTATATTAGTTGATATGTCATTTTAATAGTCAATATTATTTATTAATACACAACAATAGATTAAATTTGTGCATGCAATATTATTGTTGTGATTTATGAATTTGCAAGTTGTGTATGCACAATTATACATAATATGATGTTACAATATTTCAACATAGACAACATTAAATTTTCTATTGTAACTTCACTTATGCTTTCATAATGTTAACTAATTAATGAAGTGATGACTAAAGTAAGGGTGGAAAATGTTTCAATTAGATGGAAGAGAAGCTTTAAACTAACACTTTCACTACTTCCATGTTCACAAAAATCACAATTTGAGCATATTGAAGGTAAGAAAGAAGAGAAACTAAGGCTCACCTTGATGGCTACCTAATCCAAGAGGTCCTAGATTGACTTTTTTTATTCACTCTCCAACAATCAGGTTTCCATCTCAACAAGAAATAGTTGTATCAAAAATTGTCCTTGGATTTTGATTTCACAACTAAAATAGAAGCTTATTGTTGGATTTGATTAATCATGTTCATAATATCATTGTTTCTTATGCTTAAAATATAAAAATTTGCTCTCTTTCTATAAGAAAAATGCATCTCGATTGCACCATAATTAATCTATATTATTTTCTCACCTTGAAAAGATTGCATCTCAATACCATATTACAATAATTGTTTGTTTACTTTCCTTCAAAAAAATCAATGCTAGAGATATGTAATCCGAAAAGATATCTCAAAAACATCCAATCACATCCAAGTTCATAGAAACACTTTCCAAATATCACAAACTTGATCCCACATTTCTTTGTGACTTACAATTTAGTGTCCCTGTACAGACACCAAAAACTATTCAGATTTGGATATTCAAGAGTTCACAATCCCAACCATTGTTATATCCAGGATTTAGAGCCAAGATTGGGTTGGATATGAAAATTAAACAAGACTATTGGCAAAGGTTTTCTTTACTTGTTCTCTAATTTGGAACAAATTATCCATTGTAGTGTGCATATCCTCACTGTATAATGTCTTAGTGACAATCCTATAAGTGATAAAGTGTACACTTTGTTCCTGAAGGTAACCCACTTGGTTCCTGAAAACCCCCACAATAGTTAGAAACAATATCATATAATTATTTCTTGTGAACAATGTCACAATCTTGGAAAGTTTCATATGCTTTTGCATCATTTGCTCTCACAACCATGAGAATGAAACCTTTGCTGAAGTTGATCAACCTCTTCATCTGACCTATGCTAACAATGTTTGCATTGATATTCAAGTGATGATCCCTAACAATATACTCCACCTCATCTTTCATGAGATTGTATTTGTTTTCATGTAGGAAGAAAATTGTTTTCTTGTCATACAAATATGGAGTCCCCGACACAATGCCACAGATGATGATTTCTTGGGATGATCCCCCGTGTCATGTTTACCCCTTCTTTCAATATGGACGGCCTTCACATTGGCTGCATCAATAGTAGTAGTCTCAAACTACAATAAAGAACACTTGATATAACTACGTAGTACGCCAATATACTTTGTTATAGTCTCAGGTGAATCTAATGGAATGGCCAAGTTTAAAGCTTATTTCCTAAATTCCTCTATGAAACTTTGCAGACTTTGGCCCTTGCCTTGCCTCAAATATTTCCATTACATTAAAGCCTTTTGTAAAAATCCCAAAGGATAGAATTTATCTTTCAATGTAGAAATAAAATCAGACCAGGAGGACTATAGATTACCCAAATGTCTACTACCTTTTTGAAGCTTTCTCTCCCACCAGACGAGAGTAGTTCCACTCAACTGAAAAGAAATATAAAAAGAAGAGAAAGAGGAGGAATAAGAAGAAGAAGAGTTCTCTCCATTAATCATCAACAACCTCTGTTGGTCATGTTGGAGATGAGCCTTCAGCCACTGCAAGTCATGCTGGGGGCATACTTCTAGTCACTGGCAACCATACTAGTAATGCGTCACCTACCCCTATGAGGAATGTTATTGATGACTCACCCGCTTTTGTGAGTCAATATGAGGGCACAAGTCCTCTCTCTCTTAGGAAAGAGTCTCTAACCTTTGCAAGTCATGTTGGACACCCTCCACTAGCCACTACTAGTCATGCTGGGGGCATTCACATTGATCAGAAACCTAGGTGTAAAATATTTAAGCCTAATTTCCCTTGTGAGATATGCAAGAGAGATCATCTTCCTCATTTGTGCCCTGAGATTTATGTGGTACAAAGGTTGTGGTCTGACTCTGTAGGTTCTTCTACTCTTGAACCTATTATGGTTTCTTAACAATTGACCAAACCATTGGTTGATGAAGTGGTCGAGCCAGTGCAATCTCTCGTCGATCCCATTCCTCTTTTGGGGGGTGAAGTATATAAAAATAGAGTCTTCTTGATTTCTAGTTCTGAGTCTTCTGGTCTAGGGGGAATGTCAGCCTCTTCGAGTGTACCCACTCCAATTTATAGGAATTTCGTGTGTAAAGATCTATGGAATGTTGCGTGTGGAATGAGGACGAAGGTTCTCTCATAAGCGAATTTCAACGCGTTGTTGCGTGGTCAGTCTGTTTGTTACATGTCTCTGCAATAATATTTCTTGACTGTGTTTCGATGGGTTTCGTGGATGTAGGTTCAATTAAGGAAATCAAACAATTTGTGAAATTTTTAGCTGATCTTGAAACGGTGAGCTTAGACCAGAGAACCCATTTTCTCTACCACTTTTATTCACTTTTTTGTTTTTCAGGAAGTACAAACTCTGGTTTGACTTATCGCCCTATGAAAAGGCTCTAACAATGGCACAAAACTCAGACGAAGGGGCGTCGGACAACGACGTCAGGTGAGAGGAACTGAGGAGGGTTTTCTCGACCTTGGAAAAAAATTGCGATAGGCTGATCAACAAACACGAGATAGAGAGTCCTTTGATAAGCTTAGGTTGTGCATTGGCGAAGAGGAATTGGCCCCCACGATTCGAACGGTGTATGTGAATTAAGCCATTAAGCCTAATTTGCGTTAAGTGATTAACTTATTGGTGTATTCTTTCTTGTAAATATCTAGTTGCCCACCGATTTATTTTCTATATTTATAGTTACCTACAAGTGTATCCTTCCTTTCCCAAAGTGTTATGTTCACTGCTAGTTTGATTGAGCTTTGAAGCATAAGATTAATTGCCACTCAGACCAGAACCAATTGATCACCATCCCAAACATTTGTTAAACACCCAGCCTGTCATGGTTGGGTTCGTCTATATGTTCTAGAGTGGAACAACCTTTCCAAACTTTGACGGATTGATGGTCATGGAACTGGCAAAGTATTTGTGAATAGTTAATTCACTGATAAGTGATAAGTCTTCAGTGTTTGGGAGCCATGAAATTGGATTCGTAAATATGGTATGAATTGTTGTAGGTTGTGAAATTATTCATCAAATTTTATTTTAAATTTAGATTATTTTTTTAAATATATAATTTATAATTTTTGGAATATTGGTAATTTTTGAAAATAAAATGTTCACCAACCATTTTCTCTTTGATTTAGTTAAAATCTATTAATTTTGAATATCTATAAAATTTATTTTATTTTAATAATTAAATATTTAGAAAAAATATATGCAGATTTTTATCATTATATATATTATATTAATTCTTTAAAAAACACTTTTTTTAGTCAGATAAATGTGAATTATTTGATATAATAATATAAAATAAAAATAAAAATTGGTTTTTTTATAATTTTGATGAAAAGTTTAATGATTTCAAAATGTATCATTAAATTTGAGAAAACAAAAATTAAAAAAATATTTTAAATTTGGGATATTTTTTGAGTTTTATATTGGATAAGGAAACTTTTTAGAGATTCTGTAATTATTTGTAAATTTAAATGTTTTTTACTAAACAATTATGGTCTCATTTTTATATTAGGCCATATTTATTTGATTCAACACATTGAGATCTAAAAATAAATGCCACCTGAAATTTAAAAATGAGTACCAAATCTTCAAAATAAATAACTAGGGATTCATGATGGGCCAATTTGTTTGGTGAGGTCAAATCTAAAATGAGTACGATAATTTAAAAAAAGGAGTCTATTTGTTCTAGTTTGGGAGGGTATTGTGGCAAAATTTTGTCTAATGTTTAGAGAATTGGGCAAGAATTTATTGGAAGCACAAATTTGAGTTGTAAACTCTCTACAATCTGAGTGCCCTAGGGTTTTTCAAGGTGTCAAATCCATATATGCACTCAAAAATTCATTTTGAACAACAAAAGTTAAGATTTGACCCAAGAAAATTCCAAAAACTCTAAGATGTAACATGTTTAGACAACACCACTCCAAAAGTATTTGATGATGGGTGAAGTGTTCACTAAAAGGGTTTTTCAAGGTGTCAAATCCATATATGCACTCAAAATTTCATTTTGAACAATAAAAGTTAAGATTTCACCAAAGAAAATTCCAAAACTCTAATATGTAACATGTTTAGACAAAACCATTCCAAAAGTATTTGATGATGGGTGAAGTGTTCACCAAAAAAGTTGAACATTTCAACTCCTTATGACACTACTTTCTCCAAACTACTTCTACACTAATTTTTTTTTTAATTAATTAGTTACTTAAAATAACACAATATAAAATTAAAAATCTTCAAAAAAATATAAAATAATAATTTAAAAATAAAACTAGTATTGATCTATCTTAATTGGTGTCATGTACCTCCGATTGACATCTAATTATGTGTTTCATAGTTAAGTTACTTGTCATCATATTTCGATGACTAGTAGTAACCCATTCAATTACGTATCATCATAATACTTTAGATATATATGAATGATTTGATTTGTTTAATTTTCCTTAGAATTATACGGTTAAATTATGGTTGCAGGATTCAACAATATTCCAGGAGTCTGATCTTGTTTTCTTGCACCCCTTGTACATTGTATTTATGTGTGGAGATTTTGTAGTTGTAATACTGAAAACAGTAACTGGCATAAAATTTAGTCTTCAACGATTATATCAGTCCTAACGAATACTATCATAATCTAATTATGTGTTTCATAGTTAAGTTACTTGTCATCATACTTTGATGACCAATAGTAACCCATTCAATTACGTATCATCATAATCCTTATCAGTCACTGTATTCCGTCGTGGGTACAGGTGATTAATGGGTAAGTTTGACTTAACCCTCCCTCATTACTAGCACCCTAGTGCTACAGTTGCGATTTATATAACTTCTTAAGGGTAATCGTGACCAAGATTAGGTAAAGCGATATCCTTATTTCATAGACTGAACCCTAGGTAAGGGAATAATATCAGAGAACGATTTTCCCATATAAATGAAACCCCTATACCATTTTATTTAAGTGAAGTCACTCACACTTTTCTGAGTTTACCCATATATTTTCTGAGCATTCCCTTATACTAAAATCTAAATCAATATTCCCAGGGTTCATATTGATAGCATCCTTGGCTAAACTGAACCTACTTACAACAGTTATAATTAACACATGTTTCTCACCATCCAGAACATCATATAGAATCATGGTGTGAAAACAATCTCTGGTTGTAATAATATATGAACACTAACAAAATACGATAAGGCAAAGACCAAGTATTAATCTGGTTGAGACCAGAAGACCTGAACAAATATCTCTCGTCTAGTTATCCATTAAATATTAATTATGCATATTCTTTTTGACATTATAGTCAACGGTCAAAATTTCAATATTTAATCTGAGCAATTGACTTACTACAAATTCACTATTAAACATTTACATAGTGCCACATAATTTCCACTTTCAATGTAGGCACCTAACTTTCTATCATGTTAACATAGAAAATAATGTACCATATGAAAGTCAATGTCATATAAATTCCTTAATCATCTTTAACATGAACTATAACATTACACAATAATAACAGGTTAGATGCTACCAGAACACATATTATCACAAATTCAAGATTCGCTGGTCAACATAGCCGAATTAAATTGGAAAGAATAGTTTGTCACCCATCCATGAACCAACACCTTTGGTCCTACCCCATGCTAAGATATATTTTCCCCCAATATCAACAACCTCTTGTCTTCTTGGGAAAGGTATTTTATCCTTTTTTTCCCTTGCAGGCTTTCTTAAATGGCGTCCCATTTTTCTAGGGTATGATTAATCCCATAGCCTAGGCTTTTATTACAAAAGTACAGTTATTTTCATTTAAACCCTGCATTTTCCCTGCACTATTGTTTCCCCCACATTGGGTGATTTTATTATATTTTTATCTCCCAATCTAATTAATCACATAAATTAACTCCTAAGGTTTTTTAGAAGTAGTCTTGGAAAGTTTTTATTTCCATCCTATCCATTCACATTGCATTAGAGGAATTTTGAGGTCTAAAATGGGCCTCCTAAGGAAAATGTACAATCAAAATTCACTTTATGAGAACCAATCACATTTTAGGGGATGACATCATCCCTAATGGTTAAGGTGGCATTGCTTGAGTTAAAGGTACTTACTTGTCACATTGTCAATGGTGGATAAAAACTCATGGTTAACCATGATAGTGCTTTGAGTACTTTTAAAGTCAAAGTAAAGTACTCATAAATAAATTTCATTTCACATTTTTTGAATAAAATTCATACATAAAAAAAATATATTACATTTATTATATTATTTTTATATAGTACATTAATTACATGTTATTATAAAATTTAAATAATATAAGTTTTAATTAATAACATATTATATAATTAAGAATTTATATTTATATTTTATTTTAAGTTATTTAAGTACGAAAGAAAAATGCATTAGTTGTTCAATGATAATGACTTTTTCTTGAAAAACTCATTCTTATTTATAGTCACATCATTACAATTTTTTTATTAATTTGGTTTTGGTACAACTTTTGAATTGAATTTAACCATGGTTACATGGATTATGGTGAAAAAAGTGAATTGCAAATTCATAAATATTATTTTATTGGTTTAGCTATTATTTTATTATTTCCTTAGGAAGCCCATTTTAGACCTCAAAATTCCCCTAATGGATTTCAAATTGGAATAATGATCTCACTAATTATATGTACTTTTCCAAGTTAATCCTTCAAGGTGATTTCATTAATATTATTCAAATATATTAATTACAACGTCATTATTATTCCACAAAGTAAATTATGGCTTCCCTGCCATTACTCAAAATATTTCAGCTACTAAAAGAAAATTCACATGAACCTAGGGGTATTAGAATTGGAGATGTACCCAAAGTTAAAACAATATAAAAATAAAACTAGTAGAAATATATCTTAATTGGATATGTAGCATGTTTAGACAACACCATTCCAAAAGTCTTTCGTGATGAGTGAAGTGTTCACAAAAAATGTCAAACCTTTCAACTCCTTATCACACTACTTTCTCTATAAACTACTTCTACACTAAGTTCTAATTTTAATTAATATAACTATTTGAAATAAAATATTATAAAATTAAAAATACTCAAAACGATATAAAATAATAATTTAAAGGTAAAACTAGTATTGATCTACCTTAATTGGAGATGTGCCCAAAGTTGAGAATCATCAATAACCCAATGTAATTTTATTCACTTAACTTTTGTAATATAAAACATTTTTATGATCTTGAAGCACACTGGAATGGATTCGATTGTGACCCTATTTTCACAATCACCATTTTAACCCTTGAAGTCCAGTACTTAGAGTTTCATATAGTCTGTAGCATTGTAAAGACCATAATTTCACAATTTAACCATCCTTAACAAAATTCATAAGTGTAAAGCCCTTACTTTTCAAAATTAACAATCATTCACAACATTCATACTACCGAATTTAGAGTGGGATTTTTGAAATAGAATATATATCAATTGACTAATTAATACTTACCTGGAACCGTGTTTGGAAATTTTTTCTGATCTGTCATGGCTCCAGCTCCCGTCACCAAACTGTCGTTTTCCCCCTAGCTTATCTAAGGTCAACCTCTCCGGTCCCCAGATACAGAAGACAAGTCTTCTGGCCCCCGTGTCCAAAACTCCAATAACAATCGAGATCACTCCATGACTCTATTATAGAACCTAGAACTCATTGCTCATGTATCATGCAGTTAGAACTCATATGACAGCATCCAGATCAGTTTTCCCATTCACTACCCATGCCCATCAAGTTTACCCCTCTTCTTCTTTTATACACAAACTACATTCCAGATCTTTATTAAAATATCATCTTTTAATAAATATCTTTGATTTCTAAAATATCTCAATTTTATTAAAATATTATTATTTAATAAATATCTTAGATTTATTAAAATATTATTATTTAATAAATATCTTGGATTTATTAAAATATTATTATTTAATAAACATCTTGGTTTTATTAAACTATTATTATTTAATAAATATCTTAGATTTATTAAAATATTATCATTTATTTGCATAAGTCAATGTTTTTAATTTTTTTTTAACACAGTATTAGTTTATATTATGATAATGGTAGATATAACTAATACAATCATTATATTATGGTGAGTTAGGGATTTACTCAATACTTCAATAATTCACTCATTACTCTACACCCAGTTTCTTTTCATAATTGATTAGTGCATGTACTAGTGATGTACACGTGATACATGCATATGTAGCTATCATATGCAGGTCTCATATGCATGCTAATATTTCTATGTTCCGTATAATTCGGGTTGGGTCGTTACAAGCATACTATCAGTGTTCTGAAATGGGGACCAAGTTCCGCCTCCCCCTCATTCAACAATATTGTATTTGGATCTGTGGCAAGGTAGAACAAAGCAAAGAAGACAAAAGTAAATTCCTTGTAAATGTTGATTTTAGGGGCAAAATGGCAAGCAAGTATCCAAGGTAGATGTCCCTAAATCTCCTTAGAATCCAACTTTCGCCATCCCACCACAATGCTTGGAGGACCATCAGAAAAGGCTGAAAGACCATGCCTTTATCTATAATTTTATAGGAGGTTAGCCTACAGAAAGAGAGCTAGAGCGATGGATTTCACAGAAATGGAAACTGAAGGGTGATATTGATCTTTTTCGGTGGCCTAAAGGCTTCTTCACAACAAATTTTTCATCTTTGAAGACAAGGCTCGAATCTTTGAAGGGGGGGCTTATTTTTTCAATAATGCAGGTTTTTGCATTCAACATTGGGAATGATGTTTCAACCCTGATAAAGAGGAATTTCAGTCAACGCCTATTTGGATAAGATTGCACTCCCTAACCGTTGATTTTTGGATCCCAAAATTATTGGAGAGTATTCAAAATGTACTGGGGAAGTTATTCAATGTCTCTGAAGTCACTAAATGAGGTCAAAACATGTTGTATGCTCGTCTTTTCATATATTAGAATATTTCCCAGTCCTTGCCAAAGTCCATCAATTTGAATAACCAAGGAGGAATTTGGTCACAACTAGTTGATTATGAGCATGTCTCTTTGCAAACAGGTTTTGTGGGAGGTCGACAGATTATGGATGGAATCCTTGTAGCCCAAAAAATTATACACTCCCTCAAAGTCAAGAAAAAGTTTGGTATATTAATAAAATTATATTTTTCCAAAGATTATTATTTTTTCGATATTATTTACTACATATTTTAGATGCTTTGGAATTTTCTTGGCATTGGATATATATATATATATATAAAGTTTATAAAAATTGCATATTGTACCATATAACATTTTTATATAGTTACTAACTAAATCTAAAGATTAAGTTTTGAAATATCATGATTATAAATATGAATCATTATTATGGACGACTTCTTGCTGACTTATTAACAAATACTAACCTTGTGGGCATCAAGAAGAATTGACCCCTTGAACCACTAGGGGGGTGCATTGGCAACAAAAACTCAACCATTTGTGCTAACCCTTGAAGATTTATTATTATTATTATTTCAATTCTATATGTATTTTAGGATTTTTTTTAAAGAATTTGTTTATACCTTTATTAATAAAAATAAAAGTTCAATATAATAAATTGACTTCAGCCTTATTATTATTATTATTGTTTCCTTTTTAATTGAGTGGTATTATGCTTTATTAATACGATTTTTTAATTTAATGTTTCATTACAACATCTTATTTAAATCTCCACTATAATACCTACCCTAGGTCATAAAAACGAAGAAGGTAGGGAAGTTGATAGTTAACTGAGTGGATGGGAAAATTCAAAATGTAAAATATGGGTGGGTGTTGTGGAGGTAAATCCCCTCTGTGGACATAGGCGATCCCTACTAGCCCAGACCGGGTCTAGCAACAATCGTCACACGCTATAGTGCAGGTTCCTAATTGCAAATAAACCAATTAGCGATGAAGGCTTACCTGGAATCCAATGCTGTCGCTTATAGAGAAAGTAGCGCTCCCGTTCCTTAGCTCTGGCAGATCACGATCCTCACGATCTCCGTGACCGGACACCTGCACACACAAGAAACACAACAAACGCAAGCGTAAAATACAATATATGCAACTATATGTTAGTCAGAGAAGACATAACTCATTATCATAATCAACAACAGGAGTGGAACCATAACCAATAGTCGCTTATCATTAATCAATCAAAGGAGGATACAACCTGGCTCTGACGCTGAATTCTCCTTCGGAGGGTCGCCAGTAGAACACGTCTCGAAAAAGCCTATCGGGGATGGGACAAACCTCTCTCTTCGGATGTCTCGACAATAATCTCCTTGCTTAGATTTGGCCTTAAGGGAATGAATCAAGGCTCTTGCAGCATTAGGCTCTGATGGCTCTTGGGAACTTGGAGACTAGCTTGCAAAGGGAATGAGCAAGCTTTTATAAATGCAGGAAGGGGAGTTGGGATCCCTATAATCATGGGATTGGCCCTATCCTCAAGGAAGCTTCCATGAGAGGTGGCAAACCACTTCCTCTACATGGAGATCCGGAGCCAAACCACCCAACTCAAATTAGATACTAGTTTATGAATTGGTTAGGACGAAACTTCCACCATTTATTTTAAAAAACACTCCTTAAAATGGCTGGCGTGAGTGCGACTCTAAGATAGAGCGCCAATTTGTGCGCCCTCTTTGAAATATTTCCCCCATTGGCACGGGTACTGAACTGGCTTCCCACGCCAATGCAAAAAGGGGTGTTTTTAGGGTTTTTTACAAGGAGTTGTCTTCAGGGCAATGAAAGTACATGTTTATGGGAATTACATGAAAGTGTTTTCAAGTTATGTCACTGCTCACAGGTCATGGAATGAGCCCTCCAATTGTGCGGGATGGGGAATTGCAGGGACAGTGACAAATTGATGTGTAACAGATGCCCCCTAAAGCATGAGGCCCGAGAGAGAGAGAGAGGGGTGAAATGCTTTACGAGAACGTGTCCAACTGAAAACACCGTCGTCGAAAAACCTGCGTAGAGAAATACAACTGATATCTCAGATACATGATATATACGTGGTATGGGCACAACCATCCATAACAGAGTATACAATAATCCAAATCCAGGGCATGGACGCAGCCATCCAGTGAGGATCGATAAATAGACTCAGGTATGGTCACATCCATCCAATCAGTGAGTCATGTAACTAATCATAAGAATCCACAAAATCGCAGCCTGGATTATAACAGACAGGAATCCAGGGTCTTGCGCTCCATCTCGACTCGAAGAAAGTACAAGTTCAAGCATGCGAATAAGTGAGTTGAAGTCGAACATGCAAGAACATCGCCTGATTACCAGCCAATGATGAAAGTTGTTAGCAGACACGAGAGGTACCACCAATAATGATAATGGCCCTCAAGGTACTACAGGTACAGTCTACGGCATGTGAATCAATGAGCTGGCGTTGAACACCCATAGAATCACTTGATCAGAGGCCAATGATGAAAACCTCACGCCGAATGCGAAGAACCTGCGATTGAGGCATGCAAGCTCCAAGGTACCGGAAGAGAGTCTCTAGATTAGCTTCCTGGATAGTGAGCTGAAGTCGACAGGAAGTGACCTTGATCGAAGGTGGGACATATTGTTTCCCACATCATCGACACGAGACAGAGGAACATAATGTTTTTGTGAATCAGGATCAGATGAGAATCAGAGGAAGGTTGGTACTTACAGAGGTCAACTTCTCTTGAACATATCGGCAGCACGACAGTGGATTTGGCAGTATTTGACATCAAAAGATCAAGGGTCACGACGACAAGGCAAAGAGCAGATGAGAGGTCAAAAGGGATCACCCAAACCCACGGAGGCAAAACGAGATGAGATATCCCCAACCCGACACGAATGCAGACAAGTGCCATGTTCAAGAGCGACATACTGCCGACACGACAATGATGTTGGTTCCATTTTCCCCACCATTTCTGGCGAGTACCTCTTTATTTTTACACAAGCTTGAAGAGGATACCATATGCTTGTTGTATAAGCCCTTCCTAGTACATTTAACGAGCCCTAGGAAGGAGGAACTCGGATACCGTCATTACGACTGAATCCAATGTCATTAGGGTTTAACGAGTTTGAAAAAGGAAGAACTCGGCGTCTTTTCATATTTAGAGAGTTTGAAAAGACAACGGAAAAGTAAACTCCAATGGTCCCTTTTCGTAAATAGTTTCTCAAATCCGAAAAGGTAGAAAACTTTGTTTGAGAAAACCTCCTAGTCGCGATAGGCTAGGGTATTCCTTTTTCGTAAATAATCTATCCCAGCCCGAAAAAGGGGTAAACGTATATTGGGTAGATGTCGTTTCGTGGCCACTCTAACAAGATCGAAACGACAAGGGCCTCGGAAATCTTTTCATGTTTAGAGAATCAGAAAAGAGCTGAAAGATGACTCCTCCTGGAGGAACGAGTGGTATAAAGGGTAGCAACCGGTTCCGATAATGGTGGAACTGCTCAGAACAAGATAAAGGTCAAGAGGCTGGCTAACAATACCACTCATCGCAGCGGTTCCTCAGGAATGGGTGAAACAACCAAGTGAAGGCATATGATCGGGCAAGCAGATAGTGACGATGGAGTGAGAAAACCAAGGCTCATCTGGAAAAAACAGGCTAATAAAATGGCAATCACAAGGGGTAAAATGGGAATGGTTTCATTTTTACACAAGCTTGAAATCAGGAAACTTTGCTTGAATTTGGTTTCATTTTTACACAAGCTTGAAACAAAGATAAACCATGCTTGAAACCGGTTTCATTTTTACACAAGCTTGAAACGGAAACAAACTATTCTTGAAAAATTAAGCATGCCCCCAGCATGGTGACTCAATTCGAGGTACATGCCCCCCAAGCTTCAATCCATATGAAAGGAAAATGGAGTGAAGGTTCAAGTTACGAGATCAAGAGAAAGACTCGACTGGGATTTTACGACATCTTATCAAAGACTCGAATTGAACAGGAAAGTGTTTCATTGTTTTAACGAGGTTGACACATTAAAAGAACTATCCTCGTGAGATCTTGTTTCATTTTTTAAGGAGCTTGACACAAGAAAACGAACTGTGTTTCGACAGACCTCATCATAATGAACAAGAAGTCATCGCTTCCAAGAGTTCCACTCCAGATGGAAGGAAAACATCCTGGAAGTCAGAACCCAATGCCCCCAGCACACTATGCACAACGGCACTATCACTGAGTACAGGCACGGGGTAGGTAGCCACATAGTTGACCTGTGGTGGGGCAGATACAACAGGTGGATAAAAACCAGGATGGGATGATGGTGGGCCAGTTTCCACATCAGGACCAAAGAACAAAAGCTGATCAATGGTCACGATCCGTCCTTCATGTGGAAAACAGACCACACGAAAAAGGGAGGAGACAAGCGCTCCCATGGCATAGGTGTAATCGCGCCCCAAGAGAAGATTGAAATCCAAAGGGCCTGGAACAACCATCACGTCCATATGGACGGTTTTACCTCCCAAAGTAACAGGTAACCTTGGAAGGATCCCTAACGGTTGACTAGTTCTTCTGTTAAATGCCAATAGATTCTGCGTAACAGGCATAAGCGGCGGTGAGCCAAAATATTTCCAAGTAGTTGAGGATAGAACACTAACATACGCGCCTTCGTCTAAAATGGTGCTGGGTACGACCAGACCAAAAGCCTGTACTGTGATCTCGAAAGGCACATAAGACGGAAGGCGGTATCCTGTAAATCGATTCCAATCAAAGGAAGTGACCAAACTACTCGGAGGGGCTACCATCGAACCGAGATGGTCTTCCCCTGGTGTTACGAAAGAAGAAGGAGCATCCTCCACGACCTCCATGTCGAAGGCGGGGGAAGTATCCTTCGGAACCTCCATCACAGGAAGTGGAGGAGCAGCTTCTTGAGGTACAGGGACAGGAGAATCTTTCTCCAAATCCGAAGAATCTGAAGAAACAAGAAGAACCTGAGGGATGTGAGGTCCAATCTCAAAGGAAAAGACCTGGTGCACCACAGACGGGGACAGTTCGACCGATCCCACGACCAATGGTTGGTCAGGAATGGATTCCTGAATTTGAATTTCCGAGGGAGCGGGATCAACCAAGGATGACTCTTGATCAATCGTGGCATCAGCTGGTGGAGGACTCAAAGAAAGTTGTTTGTAACCAGCCGGAAGGCACGGTGCAGAAACAACCGAGTTGTCCAAAACTCGCTTGGCTTCATCCATATATGGACAAAGGTGAATGGCATGGTGCCCTTCACACAAATTACAGGGATTGGTAATCTTACCCTGCTTCTTAGGAGGCTTACCAGCACCAGTTGAAGACGTGCCCCCAACTTGACTCCCGAAAGCCAAAGGCAACGGCGGACGACCATTGGACCATTCTTCAAGCACCTTGGGAATGCCAGGGCAGTCTCGAAGAATATGGTCTCCCGTGCACAACATGCAAGGGAACTTGACTTTCCGTGGAGGGTTGGGAGTTTTTTCAAGAAGAGATGTTTCAGAAGTAGTAGCTACACTCTTAGCCTCTCGCTTATCAGACTTCTTCTTCTTCTTAGCCACCCGGTTACTTGAATCCAAACTTTCACTAGGCGAAGTAGAAGAGGAGGACGCAGAAACAGGCGAAGAAGGGGAGAGGTCCACCTTAGAATCAACATGATGTTGTTCAGGCAGAGAAACTGATTGAACAGTAGCTGAGACATTTGGGACCACAGAGGTTGAAAACAGCCAAACAGGCAACCCAACAGTTAACCCAGGAAGGGACAACGTTTCCATGTAAGGAGCACCAATGTTTCCAAAAGGAGGAAAATGACCAGGATTCCCATTGGAGGGGATTTCTTAGTTGGTGAACTCCGGAAAAGTTTCCATCAACAACTCAAAACTGCACACGGGCTAAAAACCAAGGCACACAATCAAACGGCCAACAAACAAATTCTAACAGGGCGTGTGATCGCAGGTGATTTATTTTACCACATTGAAACTTAGAAACTTCACCGTTTCATGTTTTAAGAGTCGAGAAACGGATGAAAGGTGACTCTATCTCTTTCATTTTTGAAGCAAGCGTGAAAGGACAAGCGCTTGATGATCTTTTCAAATTTAAAGAGTCAGAAAAGATCAAATGACTACTCAGGAATACTAGGCAAAGGGTGTACCAAATAATCGTGAACTTCAATATACACCTTGGTTTCAAAATGAAAGAGAAATCAACCAAGGACTTAACGTACGTGTAAGAAATCTCCCCAAACGTTGTGTCCGGTGTATCACGGGTATAGGGCGACAGACTCGACTTCCTATGGATAAAGGATAGAAACCTAGTGGGGTCTCCCTTTATATACTCGACGGTACGGGGAGCACAAGTCCGTACTAGTGCTATCTAAAGCTAAGAGGCAAACCATAGCTACTAGGTTTAAAGACGCCGGAATACGTCTCTAACCTAGACCTCTAAATGTTTCGTTAATGTTTCAATGTTGCCTTAAGGTAAATTGAATAAATTTTAATGTTTATCTTCAATTATGTTTCGGTTTCAAGGCCCTACCGTATGTCATCTGACAATCTTCTATATGCAGCTATATGAGAAAAGAAATCTTTCAATTCGATGAATGTTATCTAGTTAAGGGAAGAGCTTCAAACAATGATGCAAAAAACAACAACACTGAAAACGAAACTTTTCCAAACTAGATGACTTTCACTATCCAAAAGTAATCTCGAACATTCAACAACGTGAATAATGCAATGTAATCTATGCAAAATCCTCTTTTTCGAAAACTATGCAATTGTAATCTATGCACAATTTTATTTTTCTTTTCAAATGATAGGAATGCACTCAATGCATTTTTCGATGAAATGCGAATCTACTTAATGCATGGTTTTAATGAAAGAGAATGTACTCGATGCGATGTCTAGTTTTCAATCATTAAACAATGTGATCTAAGTTCAATGATAAATCTCAAAACTACTTTTCAATGCAATGTGATCTAATGCATTCTAACGAAAAGTAAACTATGAGACGAAAACTAAAAGAACGCAAATATTCTAAATGAAGGATGAATTCAAAAGAGATGTAAACAAACACTAAGAATGCAATCGTTGTTTCAAACACTTTGTAACGAAATCCCTCAAAAGGCGACAAGACATATGAGGTCAAACACAAAGAGGACTTCCAAAGCAAGAGATCAAAACAAGGCATTCATTCCCTTTTACATCAAACAATCATGGAAATTATACATTTCAAATAATGAGCAATGTAATCTATGCTCATACAGTGAAAAGACCAGAAGGGAAAGACACACTGGTGAAGGATTTAGGGAAAAAATCTCAATTTTCACACACCCTGAAATTGGCACGACTTTGTCACTGACAACTAGCACCAACTGGCGCGACTTGCTCACTGACAACTAGCGCCAACGCCTGAAAATGAAAAAACAAAGAATTTCTCCCAACCAAGACCAGACTCACCACTCCAAGCAGAATCTCCAAGACTCAAATGAACCATGTAATCTAGGCTCAAAGCGAGACAAAGCGGAATTCGAATGAAGAAGAAACAAATCACTCAAATACCGCAATAAAATGATAGACAACCACCAAACGAATGCAAAGAAGAAATCACAAAGTTGACTGAACAGATAGAAACCAAAAACTCCCAAGGGAGGCTCGACACACAAGAGCACCTAGATGCCCTAGGGCTAGAATGTGAAATCGATGGAAACGGGCAAAGACGAAGGTCACAACCAGTCAAACAAGGCTCCAGAACACTCAAGCAGTCGAAAAAACAAGACCAAACACACTGATCAAGCTCAGGAAGCTCAGAACAGAGCAAACCCTAGTACCTCACAGGATTGGCGCAACTGTGAGGCTGAAACTAGCGCCACAAACAAATTGGCGCGGGTAATACACTAGCAACCTGCGCCAATGGGCGCGACTGTCAGGCTATAAAGCGTGCTAGTCGAGTTTTCTATGGAAAAATAAAAATGGGCAACCCAACAAGCAGACCAGTGATGATCAAGCTAACCAAAAGTCAAAATCACAAAAAGAGCCAGCCAAAAGAGCCGATCAAGCAAGCAGAATCGAGAAACAACCGAAAAGACAAGACAATACTCCAAGTGTTTAGTTCATAAATTAAACCGGAGATTGACTGAAGCAGCTTTGATCTACTTCACTAATGCAGAGCAATAGCGTTTCGAAGGCTATCTGACTAACTTCAGGCTCCGTCTATAGCTTATAAAACAAACAACAACAAGCTAGACGATCCCTTTTGGAGTCGCCAATTTGTTGTGGAGGTAAATCCCCTTTGCGGACAGAGGCGATCCCTACTAGCCCAGAGCGGGTCTAGCAACAATCGTCACATGTTATAGTGCAGGTTCCTAATTGCAAATAAACCAATTAGCGATGAAGGCTTACCTGGAATCCAACACTGTCGCTTATAGAGAAAGTAGCGCTCCTGTTCTTTAGCTCTGGCAGATCACGGTCCTCACGATCTCCATGACCGGACACCTGCACATGCAAGAAACACAACAAACGCAAGCGTAAAATCCAGTATATGCAACTATATGTCAGTGAGAGAAGACATAACTCATTATCATAATCAACAACAGGAGTGGAACCATAACCAATAGTCGCTTATCATTAATCAATCAAAGGAGGATACAACCTGGATCTAACGCTGAATTCTCCTTCGGAGGGTCGCCAGCGGAACACGTCTCGAAAAATCTTGTCGGGGATGGGGCAAACCTCTCTCTTTGGATGTCTCGACAATAATCTCCTTTCTTGGATTTGGCCTTAAGGGAATGAATCAAGGCTCTTGCAGCATTAGGCTCTGATGGCTCTTGGGAACTTGGAGACTAGCTTGCAAAGGGAATGAGCAAGCTTTTATAGATGGAGGAAGGGGAGTTGGGATCCCTATAATCATGGGAATGACCCTATCCTCAAGGAAGCTTCCATGAGAGGTGGCAAACCACTTCCTCTACATGGAGATCCGGAGCCAAACCACCCAACTCAAATTAGATACCAGTTTATGAATTGGTTAGGACGAAACTTCTGCCATTTATTTTAAAAAACACTCCTTAAAATGGCTGGTATGAGTGCGACTCTGAGACAGAGCGCCAATTGGCGCACCCTCTTTGAAAGATTTCCCCCATTGGCACGGGTACTGAACTGACTTCCCGCGCCAATGCAAAAAGGGGTGTTTTTAGGGTTTTTTACAAGGAGTTGTCTTTAGTGCAATGAAATTACATGTTTAGGGGAATTCCATGAAAGTGTTTTCAAGTTATGTCACTGCTCACAGGTCACGGAATGAGCCCTCCAATTGTGCGGGATGGGGAATTGCAGGGACGGTGACAAATTGTTGTGTAACAGTGGGAAAATTAAAATCTTGTTGGAACTTTGAATTAATGAAAAATATATAACCCATCACACACATAAATATCATAGAGGTAGTTTGGATCCATCCTCAACATGGTGGATCCATCTACCATAATACATGCCATGGATGATGAACTTCAAGTATTATCTAGCTTGTAATGTCCTAATTAGTGCATTTTGGATATAGATGGCAGGAAAAGCACTCTAACACCCCATGAATATTTATTAGGAGCTAATTTTTTTTACCATCATGTTATGCGTAACTTTTTTTTATTAGTCATAAAACCTTTCTCGAAATTAAGTGTAGGCAAACCAACTATGTACTTGACCAAGGGCGTCATATCATTCTTCAATGCATGACATTTGTAATAGGCATGGAATTTTTTTTCATTCATATGTGTATTGCTCGATATTAGTCAGGTGTCCTTGGAAAGAGATAATGCTTGTGGTCATTTCACTTCATTCGTATACGCAGAGTGAGATAATCAGTCCAATTTGGAATTGGATTACAACTTGATGACCATGACCTAAGACTAGGTAAGCTAGGTTTTTTCCCTAAACAAACAAATATCAAATAAATATCTTGATCAATGTCATGATGTCAACTCTAGGTCCAAATGTTTAATATGTAGGATATTCCATCTACATGTCTCACATGGAAGGCATTACTTCTATGTTAAGAGACACAAAGGGAAATTTTGGATAGGCATCTCTTATAGTATGTTATTAGTAATTCCCATAGCACTGAAAGTGACTAAGTGCTCAAAGAGTAAAGAAGTATATTCTATTCAACCAATTTCATACAAGATGTGCAAGTAAATCTTATGTATATGCACAACTTTCGTATATGAACAGATTTTTTGTATATGCACATATATTCCATATATGCACAATTTCAATGTATGTGCAACTTCCGTATATGCACTTTCTTATATGCGCATATATGGAAGTTGCACATATATAGAAGATATGTGCCTATATATAAACTCTGCATATATGGAAGATATGTGATACAAAATATACACATATATAAAATTTGTGTGACTTCCATATATGCACATATCTTTCGTATATGCACAACTTCTATATATACGCATATATCTTTCGTATATGTGCAGCTTTTGTATACACACAACATTTGTATATGCACATATCTTCCATATATGTGCAACTTTTGTATATGCACGATTTCTGTATATGCGCAATTTTTGTATATGCACATATATTTTGTATATGCGCATATCTTCAATATATGCGCATATCTTTTGTATATCCACATACATGTGCACAACTTCAACCTTTGTATATGCAATGCTTCCATTATGCACACATATTTTGTATGTGCACAACTTCTATATATACATATATACAAAAATTGCACACATACATAAGATATGTGCATATACAAATGTTGCACATATACAGAAGGTATGTAATAAAAAATATGCACATATATAGAAGTTGTGTGACTTCCGTAGATGCATATATTTCGTATATGCACATGTATTTTGTATATGAGCAACTTTTGTATATGCTCATTTTCCGTATATGCATATAAGGAGGTTGCGTATATACAGTAGATGAATATACAAAACATAATCTCATATACGGAAGATATGCACATATACGGAAGTTGTGCATATACAAAAGATGTGCACATATGCAAAATTTGTGCACATATGGAGGTTTTCATATATGCATATTATGAAATTTGCGCACAAATTTTGTATATGCGCAACTTCCATATATGTGCATATATGAAAGTTGCACATATACAAAAGATATGCGTGTATATGGAAGTTGTGCATATACAAAAGATATGTACATATACGAAAGTTGTGCATAAACGGAAGATATGTTGTGCATAACTTCAACCTTTGTTTAAGCACAACTTCTGTATATGTGCATCTTTTGTATATGCACAAACGGATATTCGCATATATGGAAGTTGCACATATACAAAATTTGTGCATATATGAAGGTTGCACATATACAGTTGTTAAATTTGTACATGAATTATGTATAAGCACATCTTCCATATATGCAAAACCTATGTATATGTGCATCTACCGTATATGCACAAATTTTTTATATGTGGATTCCACCGTATATGCGCAAATTCCATATCTTTTCAGTCGCTCTGTTGACTCAACATACATGCGACTGGGGCTAAAACTCAGTAAAAGAATCAGTTCCCAATCTAGAACCTCTACCACCTATTGGACCATATTCATCAATCTTTGAACACTCCTCCAAGCCATTGAGATAAGTGTGCAACTAATGAATATGAAAGGAACAAGTCAAGGACATGCAAGACCTATTTTGTCAACCTTAGAACTAATACCAACACCTCCATCTCCTCAAGAAGCAACCTCAACATCTCCAAGATATGTAGTTGCATCTCCATCTCCTGTAGCAGCATAGAAGCATCTATGACACTTACATCATAAACATCTCCAACTAACTAAACATGTATTAAATCCATCACCTTAGCAACCACATCATCTCCAGTAGGTCTATTCATAGGTATGTTGACATCACTGCCAACTGACAAGAGCATCAACCAATCATGCATCACCAAGCACTCAACACACAAACATATGATCGGCAGTACCAAGAGCTTTTTGACACCAAGTCTAAAAATATAATGCCAACAATGTGTATATACGAAAGATGTATATATATGAAAGCCACACAACTTCGATATATGCACACCTTTTGTATCACATATTTTTTGTATATGCACAACTTCCATATATGCACATATCTTTTCCATATGCATAACTTTTGTATATATCTATATACATAAGTTGCGCATATATGGAATATATGCGCATATACAAAGATTCAAGTAGCACACAAACTATGTGTATGCGTACCTTCCGTATATGCAAATATATGGAATTTGTGCACATATGGTGGACGCACATATACATAAGTTATACATACACAGTAGACTCTACATATATAGAAGTTATGCATATATAGAAGATGCGCAAATACATAATTCATGTGCAATTTCAGCCAATGTGTACTACACATCCTCCGTATATGCACAAATTTTGTATATGTGCAACTTCCGTATATGCAAATATTCTATTGTGCATATACGAAAGATATGTGCATATATAGAAGATAGGTGAATTGAGCCATTTTACATAATAGGTGAATTGCGCCATTTTATCAAGCACATTTTTTTCTATATATAGATATTTATGAAGTTGATACCAAGTGTTAAAATATTTTTTATTTTTATTTTTTTTACTTCTAATTACTTTACATGGAAGTTATATTAGGTCATATGGACCACTAATTAAATATTCATAGCATATTTTTTTTGTTTTTTTATAGTCAACATTTCTTTGTTGTTTATAAAATATTTTATTTTTATTTTAACATACTTCTATGAGGTTGCACATAGCAGGTTTCAATATCCAAATCGAGACTTTATGAGAATGAGGATGATGATGTGGATGGTAGCTGCAGGATTGACATCCTATTCAATTGTGGGTCACAAGTGCTTGTAGCTTCACGCATATAGAATTTGTGTGGTGTTATTATATGGGAGATAGAGAGGCCCAAATTGAATCAGGTAGATGAGAGAGGGATTTGAGAAATTGCACAAATGCCACAATATCCAGGTATCATGTTTAATTTTCAAGGAATGAGAGATATGGTGCAAATTTGATAATGGTCTCGGTGGGTAAAGAGTTACTTGTTTATAATTTATGTTAAAATACATGGACATGGCATCCTATATGTCCAATCCATCTTATATTCTATGTTTGTCTTTGAACCGAGACTAGATGTTAGAACTAAATAAATTACAAATTTATAAATATTTTTCGTTACTTGTTTCTAATTGGTTTATGAATTTTAAATAGACTATTCAGTAACTTTATTTATTATAATTATATGTAAGAATTATATATAATAACATTGATAAACTGTTAGAAATTTAAAATTCATTTTAAATATTTTAATGTTTCAAGCTTGTATCCATGGTTAGCCCTAGATATGAGTGAAATGTATTTTAAATTGAAAAAAATTAAGTGTAAATGTTTCCAATTTATAATAAAGTTAATGCATGAGTAAAATGTGTTTTAAATTGAAGTAACTTTTGTGTAAATGTTTGCAATCTATAATAAATCCAATGAAATATCCAGGTGATACCAAGATATCTTAAAGATATTCTTACTCCTCTACAAAAGAAGGAAAGAACAATAACATGAAAATTTTGAAATATGTCAAATGTTTAGGATGTATCATCTATAAATGTGAAAATATATGACGTACTATTGAACACTTAAACACATCAAAGTGTGTCAATACTAGTAGATTTGGTATCTTTTCATGGCCACCTCTAAAATATGAAGCCCTTCCTTGCCTACCATATATATATAAAGCTCACAAAGGTAAAGTTCATAGAATTTCAAACATGGAAGTAGAGTTTTCTCAACAAGGATTTTTAAGACCTTTTTTCTCATGTGACCTAATTGTTTATGCCATAATTATATCAAGTTTCCTTCTTTCATGACAATAATGAGATATAATGCTTATGCTTATGAGTAAGGTAACCAAGAATCGTATTTTATTTCCAAGATGCCATAATTATATCAAGTTTCCTTGTTTCACAACAATAATGAGATATAATGCTTATGCTTATGTGTAAGGTAACCAGGAATCATATTTGATTTATGAAATAATAAAAATAGTTGAAATTAGATAAAATTATTATGGGTGTGTAGTCATGGGTATTATCACATCTCCTTTTCCATAGCTCAATGAATAAAAGAGAAAAATTAATTGTATTTTTTTTCCCAAAATCAACTCTCTATAATTTTTTTTTTTACTTATTTTACACTACTTAAATACATAATTAAGTGTAATTGGACTTGTATATTTAATTTTTTGTTCTTTACATACCAAAATGCCATAAAAATAAATGCTCACGCTTGAGTCTTCACACTGGAGTTTTCCCTCCCAGGTGACATTGTGAATTAGTTAGCAACTATTACCTTTTACATTGGGATTACCATATTGGATTTGTCACGTTATAGAGATAATATGAAATTTATTACGAGGATATAAAAGGGAATTTAATTTTCTTTTCTTTTTAAATATTTTGTATGAATATGCATAACGTCGATGTGAAATAAACTCTTCCTCAACGTTATGTTACACTTTTAACTGCTCTCAAACCAATGGAAATAGTTGTAAAACACACTCAATTATTTATTTAATTTTATGTATGATATACATTTGATATAAATATGGATTACAAATCAGCTATGCTCTATATGGAATTTGAATTTGAACTAGTTGAAAGTAGTACACAAATAATATGATATTGTTCCAAAAAATTTACAAATAACACACTAACATAACAAAAAAGCCTAAATCCACAATGCTATGATGTTGTTCCAAGGAATTTACAAATAACGCGGTAGCACAACAGAAACCCTAAATCCGCCAATGCTATTGCAATCTGTTAAATTCTAGCATTCTCTCAAATCCAATCAATGTTATTATCGACATAAAATAGGACTGTGAAATATCACTTTATTACTGAAATGGTTAAACACAAATGAATAAATAAGTGCACCTCATACAAAATAGTGTCTCTCTTCCACAAAAGAATAACCTCCAGACCATAATGTCCGCCTCCTTATGATCTTTTGTGGCCATCACTGACACCAAAAAGAAACTGCAATAGATCTCAGCAAAATCGACCATGAGAGCACCGATTAAAGAGGGAATGACGGCCATTGAAGCAGAGCCTGCCTCCATGTTCGGACTAGGAGATGGTGCAGATGCATCTGTTGTTGTTGCTGCTCCCATCATTATCATTGCAACAATGGAGAGGGCTACAAATGCGTAGTTAATGGCACCTGCCATTATTTCTCAAGGCGCACAACACCTGTTACTGCTAATTGATGCGGAAAAGCTGAAATCTTAAGCAAAATCCTCGAAATCTCAAACAGACGAACCCAAATGCAAAGCGGCAATCTTCTCTTTGAGATTCTAACACTCGATCAGGAGGAACCGAGATTTGTGCATTGGCCACACATAACGAGACAACATGGCAATATGTGGGTAACCCCCAAAGCAGGAGTTTGCTCGCTGCTTGAAATAGAAAACAGTAACGCCCAAAGCTCATCCCTCAGGTAATCTGCCGAGATTCTAAACGAGGCCAAGAGCTTTAGGAAGGCCCTAAGATCCCCCTTACCGGTGGAAACCGTATACTTCTCAAATTTAATTTCTCTTCTCCAAGCCTTAGCAATCTTCCATCCTGAATCCTTTACATCCGATTGAACAACAGGGTTGTCATCGTTACCAAAAACTAGGAAAAGGGAATCTAAGAGTAAGATATGAGCTTTTTTGTTTATAGAAATTTGGGGCCTCCTCTCCTCTATGTGAGTCAAGCCGCACTCTACAAAATCATAGCTCTCGAGAGCCTTCATCACCAACTTTGCCGCAATTCCTTCTAAAGGGTTTCAAACTCATCAATGTTGTTGATTATGTAATTTTTGAGGCTATCACCATCGGATTTATTGCAGAGCATTTTGATCTCAGGGTGGGCTTCGACAGATGAGAGAATTTTAGTGAACGGAGAACTGACGACTCGAACCGCTGACCTTTGATGTTTTGCCCATTCTTCCAACTTCTCTCCAAATTTACTCACGGAACACCTAGGCGCAAAATGACATGTAAGAACTGCTATGTATTTATAGGTCATCCAAATAAGCTCCTACTTAAATTCAAATTTTCAAATAAATAAATTAATGTTATAAATTCTCCCTCTCATTTTCGAAAATTCAAACTATATACCCATCGTATTCAAATTCTATTAATGGTCTAAATCCCTGTCACCTCAACCTTAGCTAGAAATTAAATGGGAGATGACTTGGTAGGACCGAATACATACGATGATGGTTTTTAGATCCATAATGAACATCGCCATGGATGATGAATACATAATGGACATTAAACCATTTATACACTTGAAAGTGGTGTCCGGGAAAATTATGGACATGGATGGGCACTTAAACCACGTGTCAGAGTCCTTCTCTTATGATGCATTAATGGGCCTATAGCATACGAAATATTGGTTTCCCTTTGCCCACTGTGCTGACGTGGATCGTAAGGCTAAAAACAAAACATGTGGAACGCTAGAATAAGCAACAATTTCACTTTGACGTTTCAAGATAAGAACTTGATGGAATGCTACTAGACAATGGTAGGAATATTGTTAATATTGTGATGTGTAAGAGGTTTTTTTAATGAGAAATAGTATGGAAATTTTTAAAATTAGCCAATGATAATATTAATTTTATATTATTATTATTATTTTAATTAAATTTAAAACATTTTTATTATGGATAAAAATTTGATGAAATGCTAAAAGATAATAGTAGGCAGATTGTTAATATGTAAATCTATTGTTGATGATGATGATGATGGTGGTGGTTAACATCCACTAAGACCATTGTTAAGTGTAATATTTTTATTGAAAAAATAAAAATAAAAAATTAATAAGGATTTTAGAAAATAAAAATTACATTAATTAATAATAACTAATATGAAGAAACACAAAAGTGAGCAGTGCACCCTAAATAATATTGTAAAAACTTAATAATATTTTTTCATCCTTCAAAATTAAAGATATTGCAACTCAAATAGATTTGCATATTAACAATTTGCCTACCATTACCAAGTTCATATCCAAAGTCAAAAAGTATGTTTTGACTGGATGGATGAGAAAAAATATTATTATTATTATTATAATATTATTTTTTTGAATCTAATCAAAACATTTTGAATTAATATATGAACTTGGTAATGGTTCTGGTGAAAAAAATCGAGGTAAAATCTTGATTTATGTTATTTAAACTAGTTTTTTTTTACTGTAAATATAGATTCAGCTCCCTAAAAAACCCCTGGGATAGTTCGATTATGCAAGTTACCCATCAAAATTCATTTTCAATACATTCTTGCAGGGTTTTAAAGAAATTAGACCGAAAAAATCCACCAGAAAAGCCTTCAAAGAGTCACACTAAAGACAACTCCTTTTAAAATTAGCAATAGCTTTCACATTGTGAAGTGTAATATCAGGAATTTTAAAATTAGCAGTTGCTTTCACATTGTGAGGTGTAAGAAAGCTATTCACATTGTGAGGTGTGCGAAATTTTAAAATTAGCAATAGCTTTGAAGGGTGAAGAATATTATTAAGTTTTTATGATATTATGTTGATTTTTTTACTTTTATTTTGAAAAGAAATAGGTTTAAATTTAATTATTGGTATTATGAATTCTTATATTAATTTAAGATTTAATCAATAAGGTGACTAATTCCTAACACGATAGTACGATTTCAAATTTATGACAAAGCATGGTCTTCCAAGTGTCTTTTCCCTAGTAAAATTGAAAAAACAACACTTAGGATTTCAAATTTATTACAAAGCATGGTCTCCAAAGTGTCTCTTTTCTATAAAACTAAAAATACAACACTTAGGGCTGGCCCTAATCTATATAGGTAAGAGGTTATGTTTTTTCAAACATAAAAAGAAACATTGACAATCCACAGTAGAAGCTCAATACAAATATTCATTCAAATTGTTATTTAATTTTTTAATGTCTTGTTAATAATATATGAGGGTAAGGGTGATATTGGGTATATTATAATATAATTTATTATTTTAAATAATCTACTCAATATCACTTTCCATTTCCACCTTCATATAGATTGGAGATCATATTGGATAGATTATATAATATCATCTAAAAATTTTACAAATTTGATGAGGTACTTGTCTATGGTGGTTTATTTTTATTTCATTTTTAGTTATATTTCATTAAATTTTAAAGTACTTAATTCAATTTCAAAATTTGGTTGATCTTCAATCACTTGTTGAAAATGGAACCAAGAAAGATTATAATTTAATTTTACCTTGAATTAAATTAGAAGAAAAATGTAATTGCACATCACATGACAACTTGTACTACGAGTTAACTAAGTTAGTTTGAATTAGTTGGTTCAGTTAATTCAATTTGAGGGTCTAACTTGAGTCATGTAAAGTGGCTCCTATTTTATAGGATGTGGATCCTACTTTATAGCATTCCTCGTTGAGTTTATTTTGAGTTGTAATTAATTAATTCACTTTGAATTAGTTGGTTCAGTTAATTCGATTTGAGGGTCTAACTTGAGTCATGTAAAGTGGCTCCTACTTTATAGGATCCCTAGTTGAGTTTATTTTGTGTTGTAATTAATTAATTCAATTTAACTGAGTTAAAGTTAATTAAACTAGTTCCCACTATTGGAGGAACTAGTAGGAGGCCTAGAGGTGGAGAGAAGCTAGATAGAAGCTTGAGTGTTTAACTAGTTAACTAATAAATCAACCATAAATAACTCATGCATGTGTAATCTACGAGTTACCCATTTGATATTGGAGTTCAAGGGTATTATACTATCAGTTGTATAATTATCTGAATTGTACAGATGATGCATACAGTCAGAAAAAAAGCCTAAAGGAACTGCGCAATCCAATGGATGAAAATTCCTATTAAATAGGGGCCTAATTACTCATTGAACAGTGCAAGGAAGCAAGAACTTGGAAGGTTAGGAAATTGGCTAACTGTTGGCCAGAGTTAGTCTAGGAAGCAATGAGATAGATAGAGATAGTGCAGAGGTTGCTCAAGCTTTAGCAAAACATTGTAATCTCCTCATATTTTCTGACTAATGCAATATACAAATAGCAAGGGTTTTTAGTCGTGGCTTTCCCCAAGAAATCATTGTGTAATGTGTTGATTGAATTCTTTCTCTTGTATGCTTCGAGATTTCGCGGTCGTTTAATTGTTTCCGCAGTTGGTAAAGTAGATTCAAGTCTATTGTTTTAGAAAATTACAAGTAGCAGTTTGAATCTGTTGGGGTTCCCATGTTTTGGCCAGATTGGCAAGACCAAAAGATGAGACAACATCAGAACCACTTTGGGATCCTAGGATCTAGCCCTCCTGGACCCGGAGAGGGATCTCTCCTTAAAACAAAGAATGATATATCTTTGATGCTCAAAATGAGATGTTAGGCTAGGTATGAAGCATAAGGGGGTTTAAAATGGTTTGGTTGGTTGGTTTTTGGGTTGAGTCATGAGATCATAAACTGAGAAAGTGATGGAAGAAAAGGAGCAGAGCAGCAGGAAGTTTCGGCAAAAGAGGATAGGTCAAGAAAGTGTCATCCATTGGGCTATGGAGTCATGAAAGGGGATTACTTGCACACAACTAAGCAAGGTTTCCAAAGGGCAAGTCATCTATACTAAAGGATCTTATTGGATAAATGGTGTAATGGGACATTAAGGATTGAAAGTGAAAGAAGGAAAGCAACCCAATTTCTGTCTAGAGATCAGGTCAGAGGTCATTTAACTCCAGGCCTGCTTTGACATACTCAAAGGCAACTCTCAAAGGAGGGACAAAGGGGCAGCTTATAGATAAGACCAGAGTTCATTTAACTCCAGGCCTACTTTGGCATACTCCAAGGGAAAACAGGGATAAGATTTGACACGAGGCTAGAGTCTATAGATCGGAGAAGGACTTTTAACCTTCCCTGCTTTGACACTAGCCAGGACATCCAAGCGACGAACCCGAATTCACACATCAGCTAGTAACGAATAAAAGCTGCTACACTGGTTAAATTACAAGCATTTGCTCTTGGATTCACAATCAGCGGAAAACATTGAAGGTAGGGAGAGCAGAAACATAGGGTACCATGCGAGGGTAAATCCTATGCCAGATTTCTGATGCGTACCAGAAGAAAATGAACAACATGAATAATCTAAATAAACGATGCAAATAAAGAAACATCACCCGTAGTAATAGACCAGGATCCTGTGAAATTTGCTTGATTACTTGATGCAAAACCATTCACATACAATGAGCTCAATGGATGATTACAGTTCGAACTTTCTCCTCCCAGCCTACTACATTACAAACTACTCTGCTACTCTCTCCCAAAACTGTGTCCAACAGTCCAAAAATGAATCCCTACAACTACAACCGCAATAACGCAGTCCAACCAACCCTTTACAATGTGTTCTCTAGGATTCTTTATAGGGAAAAATATATAGCAAGAGTAGGTGATACACATTAAATCAATTTATTAAGACAGAGTGGAGGAGGCATTTCACGCCACTCCGCTTAATAGCTCTGCGCTGTACTTGGTGGACTGGTCTAGAGTCTTTGTCAGTTCAGATTTGACCTCTGATATTTCATTGAAGTTTCCTTCTGGCCGTAAAGCTCTCTGTTTTGTCTTTTGAAGCAAGTAAGGCGACTGAAGGTTTGTTGGGCTTCCATACCTCCATTTATTGTTGTCCTGACAGTTGTTGGAAGCTTTCTGTTAGTGAGATGGCCTTTGGGAGCTTGGGGAGGCATGGAGACTTTTGTCGGAGGCGTACTATCCTAAGAAAATGTCCTGCTGATGCTGAGAGCAGATATGGCTCGTTTCTTGTGCTCTTCAAATATTCGGATTGTGCCTTAATCCTTTGATCACGGGATTAGGTGTTGAATGTTCAATTAACTGGCTTTAATCCGCTTAATCTGTCTCTTTTGTTTTACTGAGCCACTACTGTAATAGCCTCTCTGTGTTTCCGATTCATAGTGATTGTGATGGAGTGAATTCACCACCTTGTAATGCCCTGCACAATAAAACAAATCAATTATAAAACCCAGGGTTGGCGGAAGAGATGCTGTGAGGCCTGGAAGAATAGTGGTGCAGCTATGAAGACAGTGGTCGAATAGGTGAAAATGCGGTGAAATGGAGGTTTGGTGGAAGGAAGTATGCGGACCGTCGATCAGGTTGAGACGGACGGCTGAGATTGAATCGGAGGAGGAGCGATGGGGGGAGAACCTAAGTCTGATAGGTGATGGAGTGATTGGCTTTGGACCATTGGATCTATGAGAGATCGTTGGCTGTGATTGGGTCGAAGGATTGCAATCACACAGGGCGAAGGTTGGAACCGCTTGGAAATTGCGATTGCGATCGAGCGAAGATGCGAGAGTCGTCAGATTAAACGTGAATCAACGATGGGGATATTAATCGAGGGAGTGACGAAAGGGAGATGTGGGAGTGATGAGGCTTGCAATGATCATTGGATTAAATAGGAATCGATGACGGAGATTATAGTCGGGGGATCGCAATCAGGGGGAGCAGCGGGCGGCATAGTTTAAGATTTGCGATTGCGATTTGCGCCCAAGGCTTTTGCGCTTGGTTTTAGCGATCGGGGCATATGGGGAAGTGGTTAAGGGGTTAGCCGAAAGGGGCTAAACCAACATGAGGAAAAATGGGTTTTTTAGCCAAAAGAAGGTTTTAGGGCTAAAAGAGAGAACCGGTAGATAGAATAAGGGGATATCAAACCAAACAAAGGATATTTGAAAAGTTTAAGGGGAAAAAGAAAGGGGGAAAAGGTGATGATAACAGAGGTTTAATAGGGCTTGAGATGAAAGGAGAAATGGGGGCCTTTAGGGCATTCTTCTTTACAAACAGAGAGGCATTCTAATGGAAATAGCAGAAGAGGATTTATCAAAGGGCAAAGGCACAGGAGGCTTCAAGGATGATGTGTTTTCAGAGGAGATGCATTCCTTGAAGGCTCAAAAACATTTTAGCCCTGTGTTTTCTTGTCAAAAATTTCATAGGGGGCTAACAGAATCTACAATGAATTTCTACATGGTATTAGAGCTAAAATCACAATAGAAAATAAGGTTTCGAATTTTTCCTTGCAGGTCAATAAAATTTGCATAATCATTATTCAAAGCTAGCACGATTTGTTCTATGGATTGAGACTAGAGAATGCCCTTGAGGGTAGCTCAAATTACATTACTTGTAAGGACAAGATGAAGGCAATGTTGGAAGATAATCAGCTGAAGGAATTCATAGATCATGGTATCCTGAAGCCTCCAACATATGATGCTAAATATTTAGCAGAGTGGAAGAAGAGTGTAGCAAGAGACAGGAGGATCATCCTGGAGGGTGTGAGAGACCAATAGTTTTGAAACTACATGGCAAAGTGACTCCCTTTGCTATGTACAATACCCTCAATGATCTATTCGGAAATAACAGTGAAACCAAGAAACATGAACTGATGAAGAAATTGAGGATTGAAGACAATAGGTATGAGGTAGTATTCAGAGATGGGAAGGCCTACCTCAAGTATCTTACTTCATGTCAACTCAAGAAATTTGGTGTCAGGATCGAGAGCCTCTACACATTAGAGGAATATGCATGCACAACCTTGAGGAGCAAGGCATGGATTAGAGATGTTGTGGTTGAGAGGGAGCATGATTTAGCTCTTAAGAGGAAGCCTTAGCCAATTGACAATTGGGTTGACCACAAGGATGACGATGAAGAAGAACAATAAGGGATATCCAGTAGGAGGAGAGTTAAAGCCAAGTGGGCAAAAGGATTACATGCATCCACACCTACAGTTGAGAGGTGGGGCGATGTGAAGCAATAGTCTCAAGAATGCAAAAATTTGGGCAAGATCCATTGAGGTGTTTTTTTGTCTCATGGATCATTACCTTGCTACGGGGTCCCATGATATTCAATAGCGGGAGGATCAATGTCAGTCAAATGCTGAGGATTGCATAGCAGTGTTGACAACAAAACATGAGGCTCAGTAGCTTTTCCCAGTAGAGAATTGCAGATATAGTTGATTCCTTTTTTTTTATGCTTTACAGTTGCAGATGTCGTAGTAGCAATAACAACAGTGAGAAGTGTTGCATGCAATACATTCCAAAGGTGATGGACTGGGGTAGATTTGAATCCCTTTTTTTTTTAGAGGGAGTGTTGAAGATGGCACCAAGAAAGATTGTAATTTAATTTTCCATTGACTTAAATTAGAAGAAAATTATAATTCCACATCACATGACAACTTTTACGAGTTAACGAAGTTAGTGTGACTTAGTAGATTCAGTTAATTTGAGTTGAGGGTCTAACTTGAGTCATGTAGAGTGTATCCTACTTTATAGGAGCCTTGGTTGAGTTTAGTTTGAGTCGTAATTAATTAATTCATTTTAACTCAGATAAAGTCAGTTAAAATAGTTCCAATTAGTGAAGGAACTAATATGAGGCCTAACAACGGGGAGAAGCTTCAACGTTCAACCAGTTAACTGGTATATTAGCCATAAATAACGCATGCATGTGTGATCTACTAGTTACCCTGTTGAGATCGAAGTTCAATGGTAGTGTACTATTAGTTCTATAATTATCTGAATTGTACAGATGGTGCATGCAATCAAAGGAAGAGCCTAAGGGAGTAGGAGCTTGGAAGGCTATGAAATTGGCTAAGTGTTGGCTAGAGTCATCTAGGAAGCCATGAGATAGATAGAGATAGTGCACAGGTTGCTCAGGTTCCAACAAAGCATTGTAATATTCTCATATTTTCTTATTAATGCAATATACAAATAGAAAGGTTTTTAGTTGTGACTTTCCCCAGGAAATCATTGTATAATGTGTTGATTGAATTATTTCTCTTGTATGCTTTTTGATTTCACGATTGTTTAATTATTTTCGTAGTTGGCAGAGTAGATTCAAGTCTATTGTTTTAGCATATTACAATTAGCAGTTTGAACCTACAAGAAATTTCTACATCACTTGAGCTCAAAATGATACCTCTATATCACCCACTATAATTTTAGGAGTATAAGCCTATTATCCACAATAAAATATTGAAAAGAAAAGGTAATATGTATTAATCCTCTCCATAAATTTTGATTCTTGAAAATTATCATTATACTTGGTCATAATTGGTTTTATGAAAAGTTAAAACAAAATGAATGTAACACTTCCTCTTGAAAAAACTAATTGCTCACAAATTATTTTAGCTATTAATTGTTTATAAAAATTATTATATTTAAATCAACCAAACATAAAAAAAAAAATTATAAAATTATGTTCAATTGACAAATCTTATAAAAAAAATAACACATATTATAAAAATTTTCAAAAAAACCACAATTTGTTTGCAGGGAATATATCTATAATGTTGCTAAAGTATTATCTAAAATCTTTGATTTCTTCAATGATGAAGAGTTCATTAAAAAAAAAAAATTAAAAACAAAGTCTTCTTTAAAGTTATGGAATTATCCACTAATATATTTATAACTATTCAAATATTTTTTCTATCACAAACACAATTACATTAAATTACAAAATAATTCAAACAAAATCATGCCAAAAAAAATCATTCAAACAAATAAAAAGTATGCCCAAAAAAAATAATTTAAAAACCATTCAATTTAACAATATATAAACATATATAATGAATATATTTCACATTTTAATCATATTCCAACTGTCTTAATATATAAAAAACAAATTTATCTATATTTAAAAAAATATTAGATAAGAGATAATTTTATTTTATTTACTATTTTTAATAATTTTTATAAATAAAAATTATTTAATAATTTTACTTTTTAATTTCAAAATATTTAAGTTTCAATTCAACATATTAAAACTCGATAAAAATAAGGTAATGTCCATTAAAATAAAAGGGTAATGTGAGAGAATAGCCGAAAATAAATTATATGTATGGGAATTTTGTTTTATATATATATATATATTAAGAAAATACTAAAAATTATAACAAGAAGATATGGGGATAAGATTATATTTTTCCATTAAACATGAAATGATAATTTATTGAAAATTTAAAAATAAAATAACAATTATCATTTTTTTAAATTATATATTTGAAATTAAATTTCGTTCGTTAATAAACACAAAATATTTTTAATCACATTATCATAATTTTATAATAATAAAGCGAATTGAATAAATGTTAAAGCGAATTGAATAAATTTGAATGAATTATTAATCCTAGTTAATGCAAATGTTTAATGTTGTTTCTATGCAGAACCGCATTCAAAACTCATATTACAGAAAAAGATTAGCAGCATTGATCTGTTCCCAACTTCGCCCGCACATCACCACAGTCCATTGGTCGCTTTACTCCACGCCTGCCATTTGCTTCAAAAGGAGTCATTTTTATTTTGGAAAAAGTTTTTTGTGCGGCATTCCAAAATATTCCTAAAATTAGCTATTCAAATAAATTCAACACCTTCTGGAATTAGATCGACCAGAAAAATTCAACACCTTCTGGAATTAGATTGACCAAAGCGAGAGTGAAGTGTTTTGTTTGTACTATTCCAATATATTCCCAAATTAGCGATCCAAATAAATTCAACACCCAAAATGTGGGTTTCTATTAATCGCGTTCCCATGGATCCGAAAGAGTCACATAGGCATCGTGCATCTTCAAAAACATATCGGTGACTTCTCGCAGGAGAAGTCGCCTGATCCACATAAAACTTTTGCGTCAGATTTCTGTAAGCCTTCTTTATATCTATTGCAGTCACCGTCGGGCTAATCTCCAGTACTTCATACAATTCCTTGGTTCCATGTAACCGACCTCTGAAATTGCCGCCTCTGCCAGCAGAGGCTTGCATTGCTCTCACCTTGAAACACTGCTGAAATCTAATATTTCTGCTCCGGGTGCTGCATTCCGCAGGCGTTATAAGCCTGGCCCATATGACCAGCGCTTGGCGATTCACTGTATGAGAAAACATTGGAGGAAAATACAAGTAAAGCAGCCATTACTGATATATAATTTTTCCACCTGTAAAACAAAGTGGCTATTGCTTTATATGTTTATTGATATACTGAACAACTCCTTTGCAGAAAATATGGATAATAATTATTAGAGTAAAAATATTGATTTATTTTGAAGAATAATTGTACAAATTTGTAAGAATTGAGAAAGAAAAATTGGAATTGAGAATGAATTTGATTCTTGGAAGTTTGTGCAATTATTTTTCAATTAGATCCGATCTTGCTCTACTAATTTTACGTGGTATCAGAGGTTTGATTACCCTAGCTGAGTTTGACGGGGTGTTGGAGGAATCAGGGCATCTATAGAATCCCTAATTTCCATCCTGAGATCCTAGTTACAAGTTTGGAAAGTTCACTAATACCTGAGAGTTTTGATGTAACTGCAAACCTCTTCATGGTATCAGAGCTTCCCTGCGACATTTGATGAGGGTGTTGTAGGAATCACCGCACCTTTATGGTAGTGAACTTTCCAGATAAATAACTAAGATCCGAGGATGGAAATTACTGATTCCATAAAGATCCCAAAATTCCATAAAAATTCCCAAAATAGAGATTACTGATTCTATAAAGATGCACTAATTTCTCTAACAAATAAACTAAAATTGTAACTAAACAGAGCCGAATTCGCATATGAAAGAGTGATACATGGTAGAATTATACAGAGCTTTCAATTAAGGGAAAGTTTCAATGATAAAGATGAAGCGCAGCAATTAAGAAAGAATAAGAGGAGACTAAAAGCTCTCAGGTATTACCTACGCTGTCTTGAAACCCAAAAACACAAAATATCTGCTTTGAAGTAGACTTAATTGCGCTGGAGCCACGTAAGATGGGTTATAGCCTCTGCAGAGTTGAGGGATGTTAAGGGTCGACTCTGGCAAAACAAAACCCCTTTTAGACAGACAACAGTTTTAAGGGAATTGCGCATTGAATTGAATTGTTATCAAACCATTGCTCCGTCAAAACAAAATCTCTTCCATTTATAAGTAAGCCACCGGTCAGGGCCTGTACAGAGTTTAGGTGGGATGTTTCACCGTTCTTGTGGTTTAATCTTGAGCAACACTATGTATCTTTAAGAGCTATTCCCAACACCATATTCATTCTAAGAAAGTGAAAAAACATTACAATTCTGAAGGATATTCTCATATTCTTGTTCAACGACAAATCAGATTACTATATAACAATATAACAAAAGAGGCTATTGAAAAAATTCATGTATTAAAAAGATGAATGTACACAGAGGAATGCGGTTTTTTTTTTAATATTTCTATACAGAATCGCCTTCCAGATTCAGATTACAGAGGAAGATCACCAACATTGATCTGTTTCCCAACTCCGCCCCATATGACCACGATATCTATATGCGGGAGCTCGTTCACTGGTCGCTTTACTCCATGTCCGGCCAGCGAAGCCCTGCACTTGACCCACAAGCTCCCGGTCATATTGAGAACGGTTTTGTGGATCCGAGAGAGTCACATACGCATTGTGTATCTTCAAAAATATCTGAGTTCTCTCGCTTTTTCCTTCAGGAGAAGTTGCCTGATCGGGATGAAACTCCCGCGCCAGAGTTCTGTAAGCCTTCTTTATCTCTTGAGAGGTCGCCGAAGGGCTTATTTCCAGTACTTCATAAAAATTATTTGATTTCATGCGAGCTGACTCTGAAATTAGACCCTCTGCTCCCGCAGAGGCCTGCAGTCCTCTAACCTTGGAACACCGCCCAAATCTAACATTTCTGCTCCAGGTGCTCCATACCGCGGGCGGTGTTTGGCAGCCCATATGACCAGCGCTCGTCGATTTACTGGATGAGAAAACATGTGAGGAATATACATGAGAGAAAGCCATTACGGGATATGATTCTGAACAGCAAGTGGGTATTACTTCTAAAAGACTGATATACTGAATCAGCTGCAGAAACTATGGATAAGGGATAATATAGGATGAAATGCGGAAGTCCTTTCACAAGGGTGAGGTTTTAATAATATAGACAAAAGAAGCCGAGAAAGATGCGGAGAAGAGGACAGATGTAAAGCTTTCAGTGGTAGCACAGTCTCAGTAACAGAAAACAAAATATCTTCATAAGAGCAGATCTGACCGCCACGTGTGATGTTACACAGTCGGTGGATTGTACCAAAAACACATAAACCCGTTTACGCGGAAACAGCGTCGAGAGGGTTTGCCCATCGTGAAATAAGATAATGTCCATAAAAATAAGGTAATGTGAGAGAATAGTGGAAAATAGATTTATATATATGAGAATTTTGTTTTATGTATAGTTTTTTTTATTAATATATATATATTACAAAAATACTAAAACTTATAACAACAAGATATTGCATAATTTATTGAAATTTTAAAAATAAAATAACAATCATCATTTAAAAAAAAATTATATATTTGAAATTCAATTTCGTTCATTAATAAACACAAAAGTTTTTTAATCACATTATTATATATATATATATATATATATATATATATATATGCTTTACATGGCAACAATAAAACTTGTCCAAGACATTGAGATCTTACCGTGGTTTTTAATCTCTTCTTGAGTCCTTTCTTCCCACCATACAAGTGTTGATCCTTCCATCCTCAAGGAAGCCAATTGAATCTTTATGTCATCTTCTTGAAGGTTCTGAATTCTACAATAAACCTCCAATTGACGAATCCAATTATCCAGCCTCTCTGTATTTACCTCGCCATTATACATTGGAAGCTCAAATTTGACATCAATTTTTAGTTAGAGAGTTTTTCTTTTTGTGGTTTTTGAATGAGTATGGGTAGTTTTTGTTGTGGAAGTGGAAGATGATGAGGATGATGATGAAGATGGTGGAGATGAAGGATGCTTTCCTCCACTACCCTTTGAATCCCTCTCTTCATCATTTTCGTCGTTCTCTTCAAATAGGATCCTAACCCTTTCAGTCAGTTCATAGAAATACTTCTTGTATGCTTCCTCTTCTGAAAGACCTTCAGTCTCTCCAACACCTGACATTATAGCAAAGGATTCAAGCTCAGGTTCTTGTGCAACTTGTACCTCTTCAATCTCAGCTAGAGTTAAAACTTGAGGTGCTTCATATGCAGCTGTGAGTGAAAATTTGGGTGGAGATGGTGCCCTTGTGGCTCTCCTTCTTCTGGTCCTAACCTCAGGACTTGCAACCAATAGTTTTCCTTCTCCTCTCCGCAACTTCAACCTTGTAAGCATCACAAATTTGCAACCATTAAAACCCTACTTGCACAAAACTCAAGCAAATAACCTTTCAACCTTTTCTCTATTACCACATTGATCTGAATCTGAATGTTAGCTTTTGTGTGCTAATTTCATCTTCAGAATTATAAACAATTTGTTGATCTTTTGCTTCATGTGCATAGGTTTGTTAAGGTGTTTGTGAGTGTTAAAAAGGTAAATGTATTGAATTTTAAGTTAAATTCAAGATAAATTTAAACATTAAAACATAATGTTGAACATCAGCAATAAAATGTACAACAAACCATCAAATGATCCATTAACACAGTGTTTTGATGAAGGAGTTCACCCCTCCTGGGCTACATCTCCTTGGTCCAACTTCCATGGCTTGGGCCTCTGTATTAGCTCAAATGTGAAAAACGTGGTGTTTTCATTCATCTACTTCTCCTAAAACCTGCTTCAATGTGTTCAGAATGTCCAAATAATCCATAATAGACTCTTCTTGCTCCCAATTTGGTCGAATTTTGCAAAAGTTATGGCAAAAACAGTTTGGCCTAGGAAATCTCCACTAAATCTGGAGAAACTCCAGTTAGGGCTGCTAAATTTGGGGGAAGAGTCGAATTTGGGGGCTCTGGTGTTTTCTCTACCGAATTAAACTCAAGTTTAATTAATTTTAAGTGGGATTAACTAATGGATAAGCTACAATTAAATGCACTAAGTGCGTTTTATCATAAACTACAATTAACAATTTTGATTAGCGCGTAACATTGGATTATGGGTTAATAAACCCCATTTAACAACTAACTTCGCACATTAACTTTAATCATGTGTCATAGCAATAGCGCTCCTGGTCTTCGCAAATGGTCGTGTGCCGGGGGCGCTAGCCCCCTCCTTACCCCTGCCTAATGAGCCACATTAACATAAGTATAAGTCAAATCCCTTATATTATAAGTTGTAATGCATGGACGTAGCGATATTGTGGTGCGCTAGTGTGGGGGAGGTCGCGGGGTCGAACCTTGACCTCCGCCCTTCCGCCGGTTAATAATTTTGCTCCACCATTTAACGGAAGTTTTAAACCTTACGAATATTTCGCCATATGAAACATTAATCCACCACCATATAATCTTCCTTGCCATATATATAGTCCTCCGAATATATTATATGCGCCCATATAATATATAGTTCGACCCTTTAATATATGATATAAATTCGACATTTGACCATATAAATAAATTCAGACCATAGCTATAAAATCTCGACCATATAAATAAACCATAATTTGGACTTTGACCCATAATTCGGCCTTGGAGTGGGGGCACGTGGCGGCCTCTGGGCTTGCCACGTGTCCTCTTCCCGTTGGCTCTCTCCCAAACCAATGAAATTGAAACAAATCAGCCAGAAAACAACCAACCCCAGATTGACACTTGACATAATGTCATTGGGAGAAATTGACAGAATATTCCAAGAATATTCTTTTTTTTGTTGACTGGGCTTCCATGTCACCAATATGTCCTTTCTGCAAAATTTTTAGTTGTTTAGGACAACGAATAGCGGGCTCTATCTTTCTCATCTAGAGTCGGTTTTCGATGAAACAAATTGCGCTAGATTCCTGATGATGAGCTCTTCACTGTCGTTCAATTTACAATCGATTATGAGCACTTCCATTTTTTAGCTTTAACACTAAGCACCTGATCATTTGATTTCCTTCAAAAGAGGGGCGAGTGTGCCATTGATGTGGGAGGCCATTACGCAGTCCATTACTCCCTAGAAATTTCCACCGAAGAACATGACAGGGACGGTCTGGCCACCACCTACCAGTCTTTGCAAATCCTTTTCCATTTCTTTTTCGTGATCAACAATATCAACTTTTTGGCATTCCTCATATCCGTAGGGAAAAGTCAATCAAGTGCACCTCGGCCTTCCTCAATCTTGTTCGAGAGCAAAACATTATTGATATAAATGCAAACCACCAACGACTGAAGCAACCAGTTAAGCAACGTAAATCAAGGGAGTCGGTTTACGGTTGAAGCTATGGAATCCAATGACTCAAAACTTTTGAATCGTCTAACACTCAATCTAACGCTACACACCAGTGAAAAGTGCAAATAGGGGAGTTCTTTTCAAAGAGAAACGCCTTATGACGTAGTAAAATTATAAGCACTACACTTAATTTTTTTACCAAACCTAAGCCTCATAAGGTAAAAAGGTAAATGGCATTTGTTTGCATGATCAGGGGTGTTACAATTACACTACTTATAAAACAAATTAACATATAAGTTAAACATACATAAATAAATAAAACATATAACAAGATTTTTAACCATGGAGATTCACCTTCCACTTTACCATGAAGATTCAAAACCTGTCAACAAGCTTTTTTACAATACCATGAAAAAATATCATGGCTTACTAATACAGATCCCTAAAAATCCATAAATCATATTAGTATGACAATTTTTAATTAATCAATTTAATTAAAAAAAGAAAATGACATAATTACTTTTGAGATAAATCTCAACTTTTAATTTATAACTATTATTAAAAATATTTTATGGAATTAAATCCTTACTAAACCCATCTAATAATTATTGATAATAATCTTATTTCAAAATATATATCTATTAACATAATACAAATATAATAACAAAATTAATCCATATTAAAATTTAAAATTTAAAAAAAAAAATCTTAAAATATAATTTAAAAATAAATTAAAAAAAATATAATTTAAAAAAAATAAATAAAAAAATAAAAATATAGTACATAATATCAAATGCAAAAGTTAATCGACCCTCCACATTTCCTTCACCACTATTTACTTTGGAATACCAAAGTCTAGTGAATTTAACAAGTTATATTTACTTTGCAATGCGAATTTGACAAGTTATGTTGAATTTGTTGTATGTATGATTTTTTATAAATAAATATATCACATTTAAATGGTTGTATATATTAAATAGATTTATTTATATTTTTTTACTTTTAAAAATAATAGATAAAATTATTTATTTAAAAAAAAAATTATTAATTTTAAAATTAATTGAAATATTAAAAATTTATAGTAACAAAGTAGTGATAAGATTATATATTTTTGTTTAAGATTTTTAACATTCTTTGATGTGAAATTTTCGTTTTAATTTTCTATTAGATTTGAGTAATATATTAAACATGATGAAAATGTAGTCTTACCAAAATATATATATATATATATATATATATATATATATATATATATATATATATATAATTTATTGAAATTTTAAAAATACCATAATTATTCAAAAATATATATATATATTTGAAATGAAATTTTTTTCCCGTTAATTAATACACACAAAATGTTTTAAACTATATTATTATAATTTTATAATTATAAAAAGTACAAATGTTAAACACTATTTTTTATATTATATATATTTTAATTAAAATATTTTAAATAAAATTATGATAATAAATATTGAAAACTCTATATTCTTTATATTATATTAGTTTAGATAATATTATTATTGTTGCAATTTGATGAAGGAACCATTTAAATGAAGTATAGATTTTTATAGGTTTTGGGTTAATTTGGAAGTCTTCAAAACTTCTACTTCTAGGGTATGGAGATATTATTTTCTTAGAAATTTGATTTATGAAATTATATATTTTTTAATTACTGTTTTGTGTTTAGGTTAATTTAATATATATTGGATAGAAAAATGATTTGTTTAAGAGTGGAATTGTGTCATTTAGATTTAAGACTCAATTGAATCCAAATGTTTATTAATTACTGTTTTGTGTTTAGGTTAATTTAATATATATTGAATAGAAAATTGATTTGTTTAAGAGTAGAATTGTGTCATTTAGATTTGAAACTCAATTGAATCCAAATGTTTATTAAATTAATGTAACTTTAATAATTTTCATACTAAACTCTCACTTAAAATAATGTAACTTCTATAATTTTCAAACTAAATTCTTACTTTCTTCCTCTTTCCATGAAATTTAAATCCAAAACATAATAGAGATTAAATTTCATTAAATTTATCTTTAAAAAATCATTTAAAAAATATCCTTATATTCTCTATTCAAATTCACTTCCAAAAGAGATTAAAAAAAAAAAAAACAAAAAAAACCACCACCATATCTAGTAAACAAAAACTGATTTTAAACTACTTTTAATAAATAAAGCGAATTGAATAAATTTGCATGAATAATTAATCCGAGTCCATGACCATTACATGACCACAGTCCATTGGTCGCTTTAGTCCACGTCTCAGTCAGAATAATTTCACTTAATTCAAAAGTCATTTTTATTTTGGAACTATATCGACTGGAGTGAGAGTGAAGTTTTGTTGGTACTATTCCAAAATATTCCTAGAATTGGCGACCCAGATAAATTCTAACACTTTTTGGAATTATATCAATCAGAATAAATTTGACACTTTTGGAATTAGATTGACCAGACTTAAGAGTGAAGTTTAGTTTGTACTAATTCCAAAATATTCGCAAATGAGCAAATCCAAATAAATTCAACACCCAAAAGTGGGGTTTATATTAATCGCGTTCCCATAAATGCAAAAGACTCACATACTGGGGTTTATATTGGTTGCCTACTCTAACAAATATAGTGATGTTACACAGTCGGTCTAAAACCTTTTACGCGGAAACAGTTTTGACTTTAAAAGTATCTTGCATGTTGCTTGTGCTTCTAGAAGCACATTCCATGGCTGCAATTCCTCTTCAAAACCTGGCGTTATCCAACATTGCTTTCTAATGTGTGGCTGAAATTTGTTTGGAGAGGATAAGCTCTTTGCCCACTGTGCTGACGTGGATCATAAGGCTAAAAACAGAACATTTGCCCACTGTGCTGACGTGGATCATAAGGCTAAAAACAGAACATGTGGAACGCTAGAATAAGCAACAATTTCACTTTGACGTTTAAAGATAAGAACTCGATGGAATGCTACTAGATAATGGTAGGAATATTGTTAATATTGTGAGTTGTAAGTTTTTTTTAAATGAGAAATAGTATGGAAAATTTTAAAACTAGCCAATTATAATATTAAGGTTTTATTATTATTATTTTTTAATTAAATTTAAAACATTTTTATTATGGATAAGAATTTGATGAAATGTTACTAGTAGATTGTTAATATGCAAATCTATTATTAGATGTAATATTTTTATTGAAAAATAAATAAAAATAAAAAATTGATAATGGTTTTGGGGAATGAAAATTACATTATTTAATAATAACTAATATGAAGAAACACAAAAGTAGGCAGTGCATCCTAAATAATATTGTAATAACTTAATAATATTTTTTCATATTTCAAAACTAAAGATATTACAACTCACAATGGAAATAATAGATTTGTATATTAACGATTTGCCTACCATTACCAAGTTCATATCTAAAGTCAAAATTTATGTTTTGATTAGATGAGAAAAAAAGAAAAAATATTATTATTATTATATTTTTTTGAATTTAGTCAAAACATTTTGAATTTGGATATGGATTTAGTAATGATAGACAAATCGTTAATATGCAAATTTATTATTCTCATTGTGAAGTGTAATATCTTTAATTGAGAATAAAAAAAGAATTTTAAACTAAATATGAAAAAATATTATTATTATTATTATAATATTTTTTTGAAGCCAGTCAAACACATTTTGAATTTGGATAATTTTAAACTAAATATGAAAAAATATTATTATTATTATTATAATATTTTTTTGAAGCCAGTCAAACACATTTTGAATTTGGATATGAACTTGGTAATGGTAGGCAAATCATTAAAATGCAAATCTATTATTCCCATTGTGAGGTGTAATATCTTTAATTGAGAATAAAAAAGGAATTTTAAAATTAGCAATAGCTTTCACATTGTGAGGTGTAATATCTGGAATTTTAAAATTAGCAGTTGCTTTCACATTGTGAGGTGTAATATCTTTAGATGAGAATAAAAGTGGAATTTTAAAATTAGCGATCGCTTTGAAAGGTGAAGAATATTATTAAGTTTTTATAATATTATGTTGATTTTTTTACTTTTATTTTGTTTTTATTTTTGCTTTATTGTATCTGTCAGCTTGTTTTTATTTTTGATTTATTACTACACATCAAGTTTTGTTTGATAGTGACATTAATTGTTTTTTATTAGACATATTTCTTCAATTTTTGTATAGTTTGGCTATATTTAAGTTTTAATAATTTTTTTATTTATTTTTTTAATTTATTTTTCTTGCATCTGATTGGTGGATAGTTTCAACATGTTATTGCAAATTTCATAGATATTTGTGCAGCAGCAATAAAGACAAGCTATGCAAAGTCAAGAATTTACTGATACAATATTTCCAAAGCGTACGAGAATTGTGAATAATACGGGAACCATATTCCAAAGCGTACGGGAATCGTGTTGAACCATATTATACCGTGGCTCGACCCTTTTTATAAACACCAACCATAGCTTATAACAAATCACTTATACGTTAAAACCATTACTTTGCCCGATATATTAATCCTCAAGACATGCAAGATATGCTTTTAATATAAGCCAACCTTCGGACTTATATTATTAAGCTCATTTCCAATGCGACATTTCATAATACCTTTCAACCCGGCGCCACACATCAAATTCATTAACCAAACAATTTCAACACCAAATAAATGGCCATACTTGACTTATCCACCGTGCGACTTGTGACGCGACTACCCTTGGATCACTCAACCTCCGGATCGGACGATCCACAGCAATATCGTGTTAATTTGCCCGTCGAGAGTTAACACATAAAATTCACGCGATGAGGGCGGTATTGCCCCATTGACGTGGCAAAATTCCACTGGATCGCGTTTTTTTTTAGTGGATTTGCCTTCGCACAAAAGTGGTGCGAAATAAGTTGTTTTGGTTTTCCAAAAGCACGCCGGATTTAAACAGTGACTAACCGGATTCTAACTGTGGTTTAACATATCCATTTAACTTATTTCGTCGCGTTAACTCCGAGTTTAATTCCCAACAAAACTATTCCAAAACAGTGTTATTTCTCCAAGGGACAGGGATTACGCTCTCGACAGAGTTTCCCTATTCTACCACTCTCCCAAACTTCTACACAGAACAACCACAGTCAAGCTATTCGATGTGAATATGAATCTAAAGACAGGCAGGGAGGAATACGAAATTTCATCGCAGAATTGGTTCTAATTCAAACACATACCCAATTAATAACCAGGGGTTAACTCAATTGCGCCCTCGCTCCTTGTTACACAAAGCTCATCCAGTGAACATCGTTTCCAGAGTTCCGCTTATATCACTTCGCGTAGGGAACAAATACCTAAATATCCACCAAGTTTAAACAACAACTTGGTCTCACTTGCTTTCAGAAGTTTATAGTCAATAAATGATGTAGTGTTTTGTTTTTTAAAAGTTGCACAAGTTTATAATCAATAAACAATTAACACATATAGTCAAAAGCATATGGAATCCCGCATAAAAATCTCGACACTAATATTTGTAAGCGGGGATCATGCAATAACCCCTACTCTCTATGGTCAAAACTCACCATCAACATTCAAATTGGCGTTAATAACCCTTTCGACCAATACATATATGTGTTTCTATGGAACCAAGACTTACCTTTGTTTTAACACTGCAACGTTGGATATCGACCAACGATACCATGGACGCTTAGCATATTCACCAAAATGTCTTTATATATGAATGTTCGCCATATATACATATATCCCCGACCTTAATATAAGGCCAGCGCTAATACATAATATTCGGGCCCACATATAAAATAAACATATGTCAACGTAACAATGTTGATCATATCTTTGTTATACCTGCGTGCCCATCCAACGGCTGGGACGACGTCGGATCGGTTTGGATGATTCGATGAATAAAACCCAATATCGCGTGATTTAGTTGCACGAACGTTAATTCACAAAAGTTGCGCGATGAGAGTGGTTTTTCGAAACTGCTCATGGACACGCGTCACCCAGTTTATGAGATCACGTTCTTTTCTTAAATACTACTTACTGCCCTTCTTGCTGCACGATACTACCGGACTTAGAATCTAAACCGCGTTCACTGTTCACACAGGGTTCCGCCTTCGTTCATGGTTCCATTCCCGTGTGGTTAGCTACCAATTCCTTGTGTTTTTAAGAGTTCTTCATTCTGCTGCCTCAATTAACTCCGCTTGCGGAGATTTAACTCAATTCTCACTGTTATGGTCCCAACCAGTTATCGGGTTCTTTACTATCCGACCTCAACACCATCCACATAGAGATTTAACGACCCTCTGCGTCCCTCCTTTGTTGGCATTCAACAAATACATGGGTTTCCTTATCACAATAGAATTCAGAATTTCCTCCAACCATTCAACATTGCTCCCTTAATGGAAAATCAATTAACTCCTCATGCATTTAGTTAGACATCAACTCTTTCGTTCAAGACAGGGCAACATCTAAGCCTTATCACCGAATCATATCCATACATAGTTCATGGATTTTTTTTATGTTTTAAATGTGTTGCGACACATATTATAATAACAAATGAAAAAGCCCGTGAGGCTATGATATAACATTACACAACAGCAGTGTATAAAAGCAAAAACAGAGAATGTAATTATAAGAATTTAAAATTTAAATTAAATTATGTTTTAAATAAACTTTATCATTTTTGTATTATTATTTATTTTAATTATAAAAAAATTTAAAAAATTATTTAAAAAAAATTAATTGTAAAAAATTATTAGGATTAAAATTTGTTGAAATGTTAAATAAATCTAATACAAATAATAATATTTAAAATTGTGATTTTTTTAATAATTTTAGTAATTGGGATTATGTTAAATAGTTATAGTGAATAATTATTATTTTTCTAATTCAAATTCAAATTTTCACCAATTACATGATAAACATTAATGTTTTGATGATTATTACTTAAATTAGTTATATTTGAACTAACTGGCACCTTTATTACAAAGCAAATCCTCATAAACATCCTCAAACTCAAATTGCAACATCTCTATAATTACATTAAGCGACATGTAATAGCCGTAATAGCTATCCATAGACATTTCCAACATCACATTGCAACATTACTATATTTAAACTAAGTGGTAGGTAGTCTCTACCTTGTAGCCTTGTTTTGAAAAGAAATGAGTTTAAATTTAATTATTAGTATTATGAATTCTTATATTAATTTAAGGTTTAATCAATAAGGTGGCTAATTCCTAACATGATAGTACGATTTCAAATTTATGACAAAGCATGGTCTCCCAAGTGTCTCTTCCCTAGTAAAACTAAAAAAACAATACTTAGAGATTTCAAATTTATTTGCATGGTCTCCCAAGTGTCTCTTCTCTAGTAAAACTAAAAAAACAACACTTAGGGTTGGCGCTGATCTATATAGGTAAGAGGTTATGTTTTGCCAAACGTAAAAAAAAAGCATTGACAACCCACATTAGAAGCTCAATACAAATATTCATTCAAATTGTTATTTAATTTTTTAATGTCTTTCTAATAATATATGAGGGTGAGGGTGATAGTGGGTATATTATATAATAAAATTTACTATTTTAAATAATCTATTCAATATCACTTTCCACTTCCACCTTTATATAGATGGGAGGTGATATTGGATAGATTATATAATATCACTTAAAAATTTTACAAATTTGATGAGGTACTTGTCTATGGTGGTCTATTTCTATTTCACCTCTGGTTATATTTCATTAACTTTTAAAGTACTCAATTCAATTTCAAAATTTGGTTGATCCTCCATCACTTGTTGAAAATGGAACCAAGAAAGATTATAATTTAATTTTCCCTTGAATTAAATTAGAAGAAAAATGTAATTGCACATCACATGACAACTTGTACTACGAGTTAACTAAGTTAGTTTGAATTAGTTGGTTCAGTTAATTCAATTTGAGGGTCTAACATGTAAAGTGGCTCCTACTTTATAGGATGTGGATCCTACTTTATAGGATCCCTCGTTGAGTTTATTTTGAGGTGTAATTAATTGATTCACTTTGAATTAGTTGGTTCAGTTAATTCTATTTGAGGGTCTAACTTGAGTCATGTAAAGTGGCTCGTACTTTATAGGATCCCTCGTTGAGTTTATTTTGAGTTGTAATTAATTAATTCAGTTTAATCGAGTTAAAGTTAGTTAAACTAGTTCCAACTATTGGAGGAACTAGTAGGAGGCGTAGAGGTGGAGAGAAATTGGAGAGAAGCTTCAGTGTTTAACCAGTTAACTGATAAATCAACCATAAATAACTCATTCATGTGTGATCTACGAGTTACCCATTTTATATTGGAGTTCAAGGGTAGTGTACTATCAATTGTATAATTATCTGAATTGTACAGATGATGCATACAGTCAGAGAAAAAGCCTAAAGGAACTGCGTAATCCAATGGAGGAAAATTCCTATTAAATAGGGGCCTAATTACTCATTGAACAATGCAAGGAAGCAGGCGCTTGGAAGGCTAGGAAATTGGCTAACTGTTGGTCAGAGTCAGTCTAGGAAGCAGTGAGACAGATAGAGATAGTGTAGAGGTTTCTCAAGCTTGAGCAAAGCATTGTAATCTCCTCATATTTTCTGAATAATGCAATTTACAAATAGCAAGGGTGTTTAGTTGTGGTTTTCCCCAAGAAATCATTGTGTAATGTGTTGATTGAATTCTTTCTCTTGTATGCTTCGAGATTTCGCGGTCGTTTCATTGTTTCCGTAGTTGATATAGTAGATTCAAGTCTATTGGTTTTAGAAAATTACAAGTAGCAGTTTGAATCTACAACGAAATTCTACATGGTATTAGAGATGAAATCACAATAGAAAATAAGGTTTCAAAGTTTTACTTGCAGGTCAATAGAATTTTCATAATCATTATTCAGAGCTAGCACGATGTTGTTCTATGGATTGAGACTAGAGAATGCCCTTGAGGGTAGCTCAAATTACATTGCTTGGAAGGACAGGATGGAGGCAATGTTGGAAGATAATCAATTGAAGGAATTCATAGATCATGGTATCCCGAAGCCTCCAACATATGATGCTAAAGATCTAGAAGAGTGGAAGAAGAGTGTAGCAAGAGATAGGAGGATCATCCTGGAGGGTGTGAGAGACCACATAGTCTTGAAACTACATGGCAAAGTGACTCCCTTTGCTATGTACAATACCCTCAATGATCTATTTGGAAATAACAGTGAAACCAAGAAACATGAACTGATGAAGAAATTGGGGATTGAAGACATGGGTATGAGGTAGTATTCAGAGATGAGAAGACCTACCTCAAGTATCTTGCTTCATGTCAACTCAAGCAATTTGGTGTTAGGATCAAGAGCCTCTACACATTAGAGGAATATGCATGCACAACCTTGAGGAGCAAGGCATGGATTAGAGATGTTGTGGTTGAGAGGGAGCATGATTTAGCTCTTAAGAGGAAGCCTCAGCCAATTGACAATTGGGTTGACCACAAGGATGATGATGAAGAGGATCAGTCGGAGATATCTAGTAGGAGGAGAGTTAAATCAAAGTGGGAAAAAGGAGTACATGCATCCATACCTCCAGTTGAGAGGTGGGGCGATGTGAAGCAATAGTCTGAAGAATGCAAAAATTTGGGCAAGATCCATTGATGTGTTTTTTTGTCTCATGGATCATTACCTTGCTATGGGGGCCCACAATATTCAATAGCGGGAGGATCAATGTCAGTCAGATGCTGAGGATTGCAGAGTAGTGTTGACAACAAAACATGAGGCTTAGTAGCATTTCCCAGTAGAGAGTTGCAGACACAGTTGATTCCATTTTTTTTTAATGCTTTTCAGTTGCACATGTCATAGTAGCAATAACAACAATGAGAAGTGTTGCATGCAATACATTCCAAAGGTGATGGACTGTGGTAGATTTGAATCCCTTTCTTTTTTGAGAGGGAGTGTTGAAAATGGCACCAAGAAAGATTCTAATTTAATTTTCCAATTAATTAAATTAGAAGAAAATTGTAATTCCACATCACATGACAACTTTTACGAGTTAACGAAGTTAGTGTGACTTAGTAGATTCAGTTAATTCGAGTTGAGGGTCTAACTTGAGTCATGTAGAGTGGATCCTACTTTAACTGGTATATTAGCCATAAATAACTCATGCATGTGTGACCTACGAGTTACCCTGTTGAGATTGGAGTTCAATGGTAGTGTATTATTAGTTCTATAATTATACGAATTGTACAAATGGTGCAGGCAATCGGAGGAAGAGCCTAAGGGAGTAGGAGCTTGGGAGGATGGGAAATTGGCTAAGTGTTGGCCAGAGACATCTAGGAAGCCGTGAAATAGATAGAGATAGTGCACAGGTTGCTCACGTTCCAACAAAGCATTGTAATCTTCTCATATTTTCTTACTAATGCAATATACAGATAGAAAGGGTTTTTAGTTGTGACTTTCCCCAGGAAATCATTGTATAATGTGTTGATTGAATTATTTCTCTTGTATGTTTTTTTATTTCACGATTGTTTAATTGTTTCCGCAGTTGGTAGAGTAGATTCAAGTCTATTGTTTTAGCATATTACAATTAGCAGTTTGAATCTACAAGGAATTTCTACATCACTTGACCTCAAAATGATACCTCTATATCACCCACTATAATTTTAGGAGTATAAGCCTATTATCCACAATAAATATTGAAAAGGAAAGATAATATGTATTAACCCTCTCCACAAATTTTGATCCTTGAAAATTATCATTATACTTAGTCATAATTGGTTTTATGAAAAGTTAAAACAAAATGAATGTAACACTTCCTCTTGAAACCGCCTCAGCCCTCCGGATCATGCCTCCATTCATCCGCGTTGTTGGGGCTTTCCTTCCGTGGGTGCCTATGACGACGTCTTCTTCTCTTTGCAGTGTACTCGGGTGCTTCAGCGGCTTTCTGTGCATGGTCTTCTGCTTCCGATAACGATCTTTAGCGGTGGTGCCGTTGGCCTGCTCCTCTTGCCGCCACCATCTATTTCCAATCTCCTTCTGTGCGGTTGTGGCCGCGGTTCATCGAGGGTATTTGTTCACTGCCTAGAGGTTGTTTTGGCTTTCATGGCGGCCTGGGTTATCTGGCTCGGATTTTCGGGAACCTTCCTTTACAAAATTTAGGGCTTCATGCGCGAGGGATCTTGCAGCCACCTCGCTGTTGCGGCCCCTCCTCATCCTTTGCGGCCTATTCCTTGCTGGCGATATAGTATCGAAGGCGGCGGGTTGCTACTTGCAGTGGCCCTCGTTGGTTTGTCTCCTTCCAGGATATCCGTGTTTGCTTTGGATGGGGCTACTTTTTTGTGGATGTTACTCATGGGTCTGGGCTGGTGCTTCGGATGCAAGTGCCATTATTTTGGGGCTTGTACATTGGGTTTTGGGGCTGGCGATTTCTTCATCTGGGTTTCTAGCTTCATGCCTTTTCACCTCTTTCTTGGGGTGGTTGTCCCTGGGGTGGTTGTTGCCGTGCCTTGCATGGTTTTTCCTATTCTAGGGCTTTATGTGGATCCTTTATGGGTTTGATAGGCCTTCCGGCCTGGTTTATATTGGCTTATTTCTGTGATTTTTGTGCAGATGTATGTACCCACAGTGTTTTGGGTTTACATTTTTAGAGTGATTCTCTGTATTCTGATCCATGACGTTTTTACTCTGGACCATATGCTATATGCATGTTTATGTAACATCTTTTTATCTAATAGAAAGTTGTTTTTTTCTTCTGAAAAAAGAAAAAACTAACTGCGAATAAATTATTTTAGCTATTAATTGTTTATAAAAATTATTATATTTAAATCAACCAAACATAAAAAAAAAATTATAAAATTATGTTCAATTGACAAATCTTATAAGAAAATAATACATATTATAAAAATTATAAAAAAACCCACAATTTGTTTGTAGGGAATATATCTATAATGTTGCTAAAGTATTGTCCAAAGATCTTTGATTTCTTCGAGGATTGAGTGTTTTTAAAGAAATTTAAAAACAAAGTCTTCTTTAAAGTTATGGAGTTATCCACTCATCTATTTATAGATATTCAATTTTTTTTTCTATCACAAACACAATTACATTAAATTACAAAATAATTCAAACAAAATCATGCCAAAAAAAAATCATTCAAACAAAATCAAAATTATGCAAAAAAATCTCCTCCCATTTAAAAAAAACCATTCAATTTAACAACATATATAATGTATATATTTTACATTTTAATCATATTCAAATTGTCTTAATATATAAAAAACAAATTTAGCTATATTTAAAAAAATATCAAATAAGAGATTATTTTATTTTATTTACTATTTTTAATAAATATTATAAATAAAAAATATTTAATAATTTTATTTTTTAATTAAAAATATTTAAGTTTCAATTCAAAATATTAAAACTCGATAAAAATAAGGTAATGTCCATAAAAATAAGGTAATGTGAGAGAATAGCCGAAAATAAATTATATATATGAGAATTTTATTTTATATATATATAATGAAAATATTAGAAATTATAACAAGAAGATATCGGGATAAGATTATATTTTTCCATTAAAAATGAAATATAATTTATTGAAAATTAAAAAATAAAATAACAATTATCATTTTTTTTAAATTATATATTTGAATTTAAATTTCATTCATTAATAAATACAATATTTTTAATCACATTATTATAATTTTATAATAATAAATAATAAAAACACAAAATATTTTTAATCGCATTATTATAATTTTATAATAATAAATAATATAAATATAATTTTTTATATTTTTTATATTGTATATGTTTTACATAATATTTTAAGAATAAAAACTGAAAATATAAAACTCAATATTTTTATATTATTTTTATTGAAAATTGTTTGGATAATGTTATTATTGTTGCCAGTGATATTATTGTTGTTGCAATTTGATAATGGAAAATTTTAAATAAAGTAGAGTTTGAAGTTCTTTGTAGATTTTTTTTTAGAGGTCTTAGATTAATTTAGATGTCCACAAAATTTGTAGGGTATGAAAGTCTTATTGTTTTAGAAATTTAATTTATGAATATATATATATATATATATATTTATTTATTTATTTTTTTAATTATTATTTTGTGTTTAGGTTAGGGTTAATTTATGATGATGATGATGATGGTTAACGTCCACTGAGACTAATCTTTGGTCTATTGGACCTAAAGAAAAGATCTTTGGTCTATAGGATCTAAAGAAAAGAGTTGTTTAGTTTGATTTAAGATTTTATTCCTATGCTCAAAAAGCTTGGAGAGAAGCCTCCCGAGCTCACTATAATTTTGACATTTTAAAAGGCTAGGAAGGTCAGTGTTGCAACAAAGGTTATGAAATTGAGCTCTAATGTGGTTGTATGTGGGGCACTCTAAGAGGAAGTGATTTTCATCCTCGATGTTCATATTCTCACATAGATGGCAGATCCTTTCCATCCATGGTGTTTTAGGAACTGTCCAACTACCTATTTCACTATGGAGCTCATGAGAGTTCATTCTAATCTTGGCTATATTAATTTTCTTCTTTGAGCTAGTTAAAACAGAGAGATACTTTTGATCTTCCACGGTGGGGTTGATGACCTCCTTATAATATCTTAATTTTCTCTTAGCTGCTAGATCTTTCTCACACCACATTTTTTCTTTGAACTTAGAAGTTACAATTTTTTTAATGTTATTAATGTTTTGCAATGCAACATTTTCGTCGATCTCCCAATGGTTTAACTAGGCCCTGGCGTCTTTATACCAACCTCGTTTAAGTCTTAGGTGGTTTTGGCTGGAATTTAAAGCTAGCTTAGGAAGTCTATGGTCTCCTATGCTATTGAACTTGTGCTTGTACAAAAAAGCCTAGTCATAGCTAGGCTCTCGATAGGGGAAAGACCCATTTCTATAAGGAGAATAGGATAGGGTGTCTTGCCTTTAATTTTAAGGTTATACGTTATAAAACGCTTCTGGATTTGCTCAATCTTTCTCTAGGATTCTCTAGAAATACTGCAACCCCAAGCCTCACATCCATATAAGATATCAAGAGTGACTAAAGTTTCAAAGAGGAACTTCTTTCTATCCCACATTACGAGGTTTGCCATTTTACAATTATTTTCAAGACCAAAATAAGTTTTCCACCCCCCATTAATCCTTTTCTAAATGCTATAGTTCCAGTTGAGCTTGTGATGAATATCAATTCCTAGGTACTTATAAGAAGACACTTCCTCCAAGTTACTATTGTCATACATAAAATTAGCGTAAGTGTCCTTTTTGGATTTGATAATCATAATTTTTGTTTTGTCAGTGTTAACAAACATATCCATGGTAGAGCATAAATCCTTAAAGAAGTCTAAGTTGCTTATCAAGATCAAACTGAAAATATAAAACTCAATATTCTTTATATTATATTATTTTAATTGAAAATTATTATTATAATATTATTATTGTTACCAATAATATTATTATATTCTTTATATTATATTATTTTTATTGAAAATTGTTTGGATAATATTATTATTGTTGCTGCGATTTGATAATGGAAAATTTTAAATAAAGTAGAGCTTGAAGTTCCTTGTAGATTTTTTTTAGAGGTCTTAGATTAATTGAGATGTCCACAAAATTTGTAGAGTATGAAGTTCTTATCGTTTTAGAAATTTAATTTATGAAAATATATTTTTTTTAATTATTATTTTGTGTTTAAATTAGGATTAATTTATATATAAGATAGAAAAATGATTTGTTTAACAATGAAATTGCGCTTCAGATTATTGAAAAATGAATTTAGATATTTATTAAGATAGTGCAACTTTCCTAATATATTCTTACCTTCAACTTTTTTGTACAAAATTTAAATCACTTTCAACTTTTTTTTCATGAAATTTGAATCCGTAGTAGAGGTTAAATTTATCTCAAATACTAAAAAGATAATTTAACTTAACTTGATTACCGTGACTTATCTATTCAAATAAAATTCCAACAAATAACATCACAAAACCAAAACTGATTTTAAAATATTTTTAATAAATAAAGTGAATTGAATAAATTTGAATGAATTATTAATCTAGTTAAATGTTTAATGTTGTTTCTTTTTTCAGAAGAAAAAAAAACGTTGTTTTGTCTATATTAGATGTAAAAACAGTCCATAATTCAATATAATACATACTAAGTAAAGATTCCAGATCTCCGTCCTGGAGTAGGGAGACCCAGAAATCAGACAGAGTAATGATCACAATACATCTACAGGGGCAAGATTACGCCTAATGATGATCCCCATGAACATTCCAAATACAGAGAGGCATCTAGCCCAGGCATTGGAAAGAAGTATACACAGCACGACATATACAAAAATCCGGTATGTAAAAACAACCGAATCTCAGAGAAAACAAAAATAATAAGCAAAAACACTAGTCGGGAGAGCTAGTGATCTGACAATCATAATCCAGTTATACCATTACCGAGAGCATCCAAAGATGGTCAAATACTCAAAAATAAAACCATTTCCTGTAATATTCTTTACCAAATAATTATTAAATCTACTGTAATTTCAGAACGCAAAAATACCAACTGCAAATAAACATGAACCCTTTTCAACGAGAATCAACAGAGAAGTTTATTAAAATTTTCCCATATCGCTTCATAAACAATATCATGTGAGAGGCCCATAACAATCACTCTCAACATCCAGTTTTAGAAACAGATCACTGATGTTAACAAATATGAATAATTAGCAGTGGCGCACTAACATTTCAAAAGATCAAACTGTAATTCCGGATCTTTCTGCGCAGACAGAAATTACTTAGGAGCTGTGCGCAGAGTGCCACGGCTCTGTAATGCTACTTGGGCGAATCGTTGGCGCTGCGGACTTCAGCGCTCGTGTGGCCAGACAGAAATCGCTTGGGGACAGCGTGACAGTGGGTGGAAGTGTTGCCTGAAGCGTTGTTTGGGCAGATCCGCCTACTCCAACCCTCAACGCAGACAGAGATCGCTCAGTTCATTAACCGGGTTCACACGGTCATTACAGCTGTATAATGGAGGGGTGTTAAGCCAATAATCAAGACATTCAATCGATGCGTATTGGCAAACTCCTCGTGCTTCTGATTACGGGTAGTCCGCCCTGCACGTCCTATAACAGATTGAACAGTGCTCTTGCCAGATCGTGCTTCATGTAAACCCTGAACTTCTCACAATGCACTCGCAGAACGCCTGGGCAGGGTTCGTCCTTTTTGCTGGGTGGAATGGCGTCTTCAGAGAAATGCGTCCTCTATTATGGTTGGACAGTGACGGTGGGTCATGCTATTACCAGCGAATTCGTGTAGCAGTCCTTTCTTCAGCGAGACAAGGAGCCATGTAGATAGATCATGGCGATTATTCACCCGTTCGACTCGGACCTCCATCCATGTGCGTGAAACCTGATATCATCGACAAGCTATAGTGAAACTTCTGCAGAGAAAATCGCAGACCCTTCAATCTAGCCGAGAAAAGAAGAAAACCCCTTTCAACTTAAAATAAGATAACTAAACCAACTAGGGTGATCGGGAAGACCATCGAAATTGGGTTTGCCCACTAGGGTGAAATCGAGTTTCACCGAAGAGTGCTGAGGGTCTCACCTGAAACCCACGACTTGAAAACTCGCTCGAGCTCTCATAAATATCAAAGAAGAGAAGATCAAATTCCATATCCTGCTTTCGTTCCTCCTTCTCTTTTTATAGAAGGCTACTTGGAAAAACCACGGGAAATTACTTGGGGGCAAAACAACTAAAGGAAAAACCAGGAGCAGATACCTAGGGTCAAAACAATCTAGAAAGAAAAAACCATGGGCCAGAGCCACTTATTTACTATTTTATTTATTAGTCTTCTACCATTAAGACTTGGTCCAACCGGTTAAACGGTTGGGGATATTACAGTTCCCCCTGCCCAAAATTGCTTCCCCTCAAGCAATTTCAATGTTGGATGTTGTAATATATGCTCTCCTTCCCAAGTGGCATCTTCAACGGGTAGATCTTTCCATCGTACCAAATATGCGCGGATGATTCTGCTTCGAAGTTTCCTTTCCCGCACCTCCAATACCTCCTCAGGAACCAGTTGAAGATGGCCCTCCTCATCTAGTGGCGATAATTCTGGTGATGATCTTATGTTTGATCCCAATGCTTTCTTCAAACAGGAGACATGAAAGACGTTATGAATTCTGCTATCTGCGGGAAGTTCTAGCTCATATGCCACTTCTCCTATTTTCCGGACAATTTGATAGGGCCCATAAAATCGTGGCTTTAATTTTTCTGCCCCCTTCTGCTTCAAAGTAGACTGCCTGTATGGCTGAAGCCGGAGATAGACCTCATCTCCTACTTCGAAATTCCTCTCTATCCTTTGACGATCTGCATATAACTTTTGTCGATTTTGTGACGTTTGCAAATTGTCTTTGAGGGCTCTCAGAATATCCTAGCACCCCTGGATCCAATCCTTTGCCAAAGGTGCTCTACTATCTCCAAACATTGTATCTGCAAAAGATAGTGCCTCGTACCCATAGAGGGCTCGGAAAGGTGACATCCCTATGGACATGTGATAAGTAGTGTTATAGCAATATTCTCCTAAGTACAACCACTTGGTCCATGCTCGTTGATGTCCTGTGACGTAATCTCGTAAGTAACCTTCCACCCATTTATTCACTGCTTCTGTCTGTCCATCTGTCTGCGGGTGATAACTGGTACTAGGAGTGAGTTCTGTTCCAGTCAACCTGAATAATTCTTGCCAAAATGCTCCCATAAATCTACTGTCACGGTCACTCACAATGGTTTTGGGCAAACCATGTACACGAAATACCGCTTGGAAAAATATTTCAGCGATTTGAGATGCAAAACTTTTGGAGGGGATTGCAAAGAAGTGAGCGTACTTGGTGAGACGATCCACCACCACAAAAATACAATCTTTACCTTGTGAAAAAGGTAGCCCTGTAATGAAATCCATAGATATACTTTCCCATTTTTGTTCCGGAATAGGTAGTGGTTGTAATAAACCTGCCGGGTGTGTGTGTTCAACTTTATTACTTTGACAGATACCACATTCTTGAACATATTTGATAATGTCCTTCTTGAGTCCCTTCCATGTGAACCTTTCCCTGATGGTCCTATAAGTCTTCAGAAAACCGGGATGCCCGGCTAAAGGAGAGTCATGGGCTGCTTGTAAGATCTTCTTCTTAATTTGGGACTCAGGTACTAGATAGATTCGATCCTTATAATAGATAATATCATTGACAACTCTATAACGGTTGTCTGATGACTCTCCGTCAAGGATCTCGCACGTTGATTGATTTTTTGAGTATTCCACCAAAAGATGGGACTTCCAGTCATCTACAATGTCTATGAGAGAAAAGGTAGCTGGCCTCCTTGACAAGGCATCTGCAACGACATTGTTTTTACCTTTGACATATTCAATCTCAAAATCATAGGCTTGGATCTTGCTGACCCATTTTGCTGCCTCTCATTTAATCCCTTCTGATCAAGGAAGTATCTGAGACTATTGTGATCAGTCTTGACTTTGAACCGATTCCCCACTAGATATGGACGAAACTTGGCCAATGCATGCATGATACCCAACATTTTTTTATCATAAATGGAGTAAGAGCGTTCATAATTATGCAACTTCCTACTCTCAAAAGCAATGGGATGATGGTTCTGTGTTAGAACAGCCCCAATTCCTTCCTCGAAAGCATCACACTCCAATACAAAGGGCTGAGAGAAGTCTGGCAAGGCTAGAACTGGACACGAACTCATGACTTCCTTCATCCGCTCAAAAGTCTCCTGGGTTGTTTCTGTCCATAAAAAGGCTCCTCTTTTTGTCAAGTCCGTAAGAGGAGCTGCTAGTTGTGAATATCCCTTTACAAATCTCCTGTAATAAGTGCAAATACCCAAGAAACTCCTTAACTCTGTTACATTTTTGGGAGTTGGCCAATTGAGAATGGCCTCAATCTTCTCTTGGTGGACCTTAACACCTTGACTTCCGATGATGTGACCCAGATATAGCATTTATGTCATTCCAAACTCACATTTAGAGATTTTGGCATAAAATTGTTGTGCCTCCAATATTCCCAGGACCTTATCCAGGTGCTGCAGGTGCTCTTCCCATGTTTTACTGAAGATCAGGATGTCGTCGAAGAAGACCAAAACAAATTTACGCAGCTGCTTGTTGAATATATGGTTCATGCATGATTGAAATGTTGCAGGGGCGTTGGTCAACCCGAAAGGCATCACTAGGAACTCATAATGTCCATAGTGGCATCAAAAAGCTGTTTTTGGAATGTCTTGATCACGAACTCTGATCTGGTGGTACCCTGAGCGAAGGTCAATTTTTGAGAAGTATTTGGCTCCCTTTAACTCATCCATCAATTCGTCGATCCTAGGGATAGGATATCGATTTTTGATGGTATTTTTCTTCAACGCTCGATAATCTATACACATCCTCAGGTACCCATCCTTTTTCTTGACCAAGACTACTGATGAAGCAAAGGGGCTTGAACTCGGCCGAATGTGTCCTAGTGCCAACAATTCTTTTATTGCCTTTTCTATCTCATCCTTGTACACTTTGGGGTGCCGATAAGGGGTAGTGATGACAGCTTGGACCCCTTCTTCTAGTTCGATGATGTGCTCAAATCCCCTATCAGGTGGACGTCCTGGGGGAATATCTCCAAAGACCTTCTGGTATTTTTGCAATAGTGCCATAATATCAGGTGAGTACTCCTTGAGTTGCTCTACTGGTTTCTTCTCCATGATTCGACACTCTATTGCCCATACAATATCCCCATGTCGGAGATCTGCCTCCATCCGATTGGATGTCACCACCTTGGGAGGATATGCATGCATTCCCCTCAACTTCACATTTTTACCATCTGGTCCCGTGAATGCGAGTTCCAAGTCTTGGTAGTTTACTGTATGAGTTCCGATGGAATATAGCCATTGTACCCCCAATACTACATGAGAGTCTGGGCAGTCTACGACAAAGAAGTTATCTGTAACTTTGTAGTTCCCCATTGCTAGGCTCATGTTAGGAACTATCTTAGTGCAGGACATGCGGTTGTGCTCTTTCTTTCCAGGAATCAACACCGTGAAGCCTTCAAATTCTTCAGTGTCTAATCCCCTTCTGGCTACGAATTCTGCATCAATGAAGTTGTGGGAGGCCCCACCATCGATTAGCACAGTGACCTTTTGGCCTTGTATGGTGCCCCTAACTCGAAGGGTGTGATATCTTGGGACCCCAGTGAGAGAAGCAATGACTCCTTCCTATATTGCTCCCATGCCTTGCGATTCCCCTTGATCGAACTCTGGATTCTCTTCCTCATCTTCGCTTTCAGAAAACACTTCAATATAGTGTGCCTTCCCTTTAGTACACCAATGTCCCGGTGCCCAAGGTTCTTGACAAGAAAAGCATAGCCTTCTCCTTCTGAGATCTTTTCTGGTCTCATCATCCAGCGTCCCCTTACCAACTGGCTCCTGTTGCTGATGTTTGATTTCCTTCCCTTTTTGAGGAAAAAAAAATTTAGGTGGGAATCTATTCTTGGGTACTGCATCCTGCATATCCCTTGCACGGTTGATTGTATACTGCAAGGTGGCGGGTTGGTAGGCCCTAACCCAACCTCGTAGGGGTTCTGACAACCCTTCTATAAATAACATGACCAACCTAGTCATGGAGAGGTCGTTTACCATTACTGCAAGCCTCTGGAATTCTGCAACATAAGATTCAAGGTTCCATGTTTGTCGGAGCTGGGTTAGCTCATGGAAGTATATCTCAGGATCCTTTCTATCAAATCTTTCTATTAACCTCCGTGTGAATTCTGTATAAGAGATGATGCTGGCATGTCCCAGAGTGGTCATACCATGTTGCCACCATTCATGCGCTTCTCCATCCAGATGAAGTGTGGCATACTTGATGGCATCCCTTTCCCGCATGGGATTGAGTTGGAAATATGTATCCAGTTTTTGTACCCATGACCGTGCTAAACATTTCGACGATCCATCAAAATAAGGAAGAGTTACCTTCCCCACAACTTTCTGCAAATCTTCGTTTGATTGATGGCCCCCGTATTTGGTTGCCTTCCTTTGTTGTTTGCTCTTCATATAGTAAAAGTCATTAAGGTTCAGGGTTGCTTTTACATTGGGAGGCAACGTATCGTATTCTTTCATCCAGGCGGTAACTGTCTCTGCAATAGGTGAATGGCAGTGTTGCTCCCTGGAGGAGTCATCCAAAAATGGAGGCATGGTTGGCCGACTAAAAGGGTTGCTCCGAGTGTGTAATGGATCGTTGCTATGAACATTGATGTACTCCTACGGTGGACCATCCCCACCTGAATGGGAGCCTCCTTCCCCATTATTGCTTTGCACATTAGGTTGCCCATTCTGCGTTCTAAGGAGTTTTATGATGGTGTCTTGAGCATCAACGATCTTTTGTAAAACAGCTTCAAGTTGGGTATTCTCGTGATCACCTATGGGTCTTTCTTCCCCTTCGGGTTTTCCTTGACTCCTAGCCCTTTTTCCTTCCCGATTAACAGTAATACCCTTTTCTTTTCTTGGCATCCCACAGCTGGCCAAGATAAGGCTCTGATACCACTGTAATATTCTTTACCAAATAATTATTAAATCTACTGTAATTTCAGAACGCAGAAATACCAACTGCGAATAAACATGAACCCTTTTCAACGAGAATCAACTGAGAAGTTTATTAAAATTTGCCCATATCGCTTCATAAACAATATCATGTGAGAGGCCCATAACAATCACTCTCAACATCCAGTTTTAGAAACAGATCACTGATGTTAACAAATATGAATAATTAGCAGTGGCGCACTAACATTTCAAAAGATCAAACTGTAATTCCATATCTGTCTGCGCAGACAGAAATTACTTAGGAGCTGTGTGCAGAGTGCCACAGCTCTGTAATGCTACTTGGGCGAATCGTTGGCGCTGCGGACTTCAGCGCTCGTGTGGCCAGACAGAAATCGCTTGGGGACAGCATGACAGTGGGCGGAAGTGTTGCCTGAAGCGTTGTTTGGGCAGATCCGCCTACTCCAACCCTCAACGCAGACAGAGATCGCTCAGTTCATTGACCGGGTTCACACGGTCATTATAGTTGTATAATGGAGGGGTGTTAAGCCAATAATCAAGACATTCAATCGATGCGTATTGGCAAACTCCTCGTGCTTCTGATTATGGGTAGTCCGCCCTGCACGTCCTATAACAGATTGAACAATGCTCTTGCCAGATCGTGCTTCATGTAAACCCTGAACTTCTCACAATGCACTCATAGAACACCTGGGCATGGTTCGTCCTTTTTGCTGGGTGGAATGGCGTCTTCAGAGAAATGCATCCTCTATTATGGTTGGACAGTGACGGTGGGTCATGCTATTACCAGCGAATTCGTGTAGCAGTCCTTTCTTCAGCGAGACAAGGAGCCACGTAGATAGATCATGGCGATTATTCACCCATTCGACTCGGACCTCCATCCATGTGCGTGAAACCTGATATCATCGACAAGCTATAGTGAAACTTCTACAGAGAAAATCGCAGACCCTTCAATCTAGCCGAGAAAAGAAGAAAACCCCTTTCAACTTAAAATAAGATAACTAAACCAACTAGGGTGATCGGGAAGACCACCGAAATTGGGTTTGCCCACTAGGGTGAAATCGAGTTTCACCGAAGAGTGCCCAGGGTCTCACCTGGAAACTCATCACTGAAAAATCTAAAGCCAGAGTTTCTCATAAAAAATGTTAAAGGAGAAGATCAAATCACATCCTCGTCAGTTCCTCCCTTTTTTATAGAAGGCTGGAAAACTATGGGCAAGCATCGTGGGCAAAACAACTAGCAAGGAAAAACCAGAGCAAGACATTCTGGGGTCAAAACAATTCATAAAAACCATGGGCCAGAGCTTACCGTATTTACTATTTTATTTAATAGTCTTCTACCATTATTCTGTCCAACTCAGTTAAACTGGTTGGGATATTACATTGCCGTAGGATAATAGTAGACACTTTTAATTCCCGATAAAGACCAAGCCAAGAGAAATAAAAACAAAATGCCGTTCGCTTTGTTCATGATCCTAATGCACTGTCCCGACTTGTATGACCAGGATCAGATTTAATTCATTAATTTTCCAAGACCGAATCTATCCCATTCATATTTGAACACATTAACCATTTGCCCAGTATATAATACTTCCAGAATTAGCATATGCTTTTAAGACTAGCGTAAGATATCTCTCCTTAATTGACCCTGCATGTGGAAAGGAGCATAAAGCGATTTACCATATGGAGTCACCCAGCAGCTGTTCCGGAAGGAAAAGATCAGATGTTGCACGCAGAAAAAAGCCAAAATACCCTGTTTTCCTTGTATGGATGGTTGTGATAAAACCATATGCCTGTATCAGCCCCAAAAAATCGTGGGAATAATGGACAAACAGGCCTCAAAGGCTTTTTATTTTAGAGGGGTCGCCAGTCCCTCTTATATTGAGAGTCAGAATGGAGATCATGGCTCACCTTCAATCGCAGCATCGCATTCAAAACTCATATTACAGAAGAAGATTAGCAGCATTGATTTGTTCCCAACTTCGCCCGCACATGACCACAGTCCATTGGTCGCTTTACTCCACGCCTGGCATTTGATTCAAAAGGAGTCATTTTTATTTTGGAAAAAGTTTTGTGTGCAGCATTCCAAAATATTCATAAAATTAGCGATCCAAATAAATTCAACACCGTCTGGAATTAGATCGACCAGAAAAGTTCAACACCTTCTGGAATTAGATTGACCAGAGCGAGAGTGAAGTGTTTTGTTTGTACTATTCCAATATATTCCCAAATTAGCGATCCCAAAATGTGGCGTTTATATTTAATCGCGATCCCATGGATCCGAAAGAGTCACATAGGCATCGTGCATCTTCAAAAACATATGGGTCCCCTCGTTTTTCTTCGCAGGATAAGTCGCCTGATCCACATAAAACTTCCGCGTCTGATTTCTGTAAGCCCTCTTTATATCTATTGCAGTCACCGTGGGGCTAATCTCCAGTACTTCATACAACTCCTTGGTTCCATGTAACCGACCTCTGAAATTGCCGCCTCTGCCAGCAGAGGCGCATTGTCTCACCTTGAAACACTGCTGAAATCTAATATTTCTGCTACGGGTGCTGCATTCCGCAGGCGATATAAGCGCGGCCCATATGACCAGCGCTTAGCGATTCACTGTATGAGAAAACATTGGAGGAAAATACAAGTAAAACAGCCATTACTGATATATAATTTTTCCACCTGTAAAACAAAGTGGCTATTGCTTTATATGTTTACTGATATACTGAACAACTCCTTTGCAGAAAATATGGATAATAATTATTAGAGTAAAAATATTGATTTAGCTTGAAGAATAATTGTACAAATTTGTAAGAATTGAGAAAGAAAAATTGGAATTGAGAATGAATTTGATTCTTGGAAGTTTGTGCAATTATTCTTCAATTAGATCCGATCTTGCTCTATTAATTTTACATGATATCAGAAGTTTGATTATCCCTAGCTGAGTTTGAGGGGAGTGTTGGAGGAATCAGGGCATCTATAGAATCCCTAATTTCCATCTTGGGACCCTAATTACAGGTTTGGAAAGTTCACTAATACCTAAGGGTTTTGGTGTAACGGCAAACTGCCCAGATTCGATTGCCTGCCACATTTGATGAGTGTGTTGTAGGAATCCACGCAGCTCTATGGTAGTGAACTTTCCAAACAAGTAACTAGGATCCCAGATGGAAATTACTGATTCCATAGAGATCCCAAAATTCCATAAAGATTCCCAAAATAGAAATTACTGATAATTCCTCTAATAAATAAACCAAAATTGTAACTAAACAGAGCCGAATTCGCATATGAAAAAGTGATACATGGTAGAATTATACAGAGCTTTCAATTAAGGGAAAGTTTCAATGATAAAGATGAAGCGCAGCAATTAGGAAAGAATAAGAGGAGACTAAAAGCTTTCAGGTATTACCTACGCTGTCTTGAAACCCAAAAACACAAAATATCTGCTTTGAAGTAGGACTTAATTGCGCTGGAGCCACGTAAGATGGGTTATAGCCCCTGCAGAGTCGAGGGATGTTAAAGGGTCGACTCTGGCAAAACAAAACCCCTTTCAGACGGACAACAGTTTTAAGGGGATTGCCCATTGAATTGAATTATTATCAAACCATTGCTCCGTCAAAACAAAATCTCTTCCATTTATAAGTAAGCCACCGGTCAGGGCCTGTGCAGAGTTTAGGTGGGATATTTCACCGTTCTTGTGGTTTAATCTTGAGCAACACTGTATCTTTAGGAGCTATTCCCAACACCATATTCATTTTAAGAAAGGGAAAAAACATTACAATTCTGAAGGATATTCTCATATTCTTGTTCAATGACAAATCAGATTACTATATAACAACATAACAAAAGAGGCTATTGAAAAAATTCATGTATTAGAAAGATGAATGTACACAGAGGAATCCGGTTTTTTTTTTAATATTTCTATACAGAATCGCCTTCCAGATTCAGATTACAGAGGAAGATCACCAACATTGATCTGTTTCCCAACTCCGCCCCATATGACCACGATATCTATATGCGGGAGCTCGTTCACTGGTCGCTTTACTCCATGTCCGGCCTGCGAAGCCCTGCACTTGACCCACAAGCTCCCGGTCATATTGAGAACGGTTTTGTGGATCCGAGAGAGTCACATACGCATTATGTATCTTCAAAAATATCTGAGTTCTCTCGCTTTTTCCTTCGGGAGAAGTTGCCTGATCCGGATGAAACTCCCGCGCCAGAGTTCTGTAAGCCTTCTTTATCTCTTGAGAGGTCGCCGAAGGGCTTATTTCCAGTACTTCATAAAAATTATTTGATTTCATGCGAGCTGACTCTGAAATTAGACCCTCTGCTCCCGCAGAGGCCTGCAGTCCTCTAACCTTGGAACACCGCCCAAATCTAACATTTCTGCTCCAGGTGCTCCATACCGCGGGCGGTGTTTGGCAGCCCATATGACCAGCGCTCGGCGATTTACTGGATGAGAAAACATGTGAGGAAAATACACAAGAGAAAGCCATTACTGGCATATGATTCTGAACAGCAAGTGGGTATTACTTCTAAAAGACTGATATACTGAATCAGTTGCAGAAACTATGGATAAGGGATAATATAGGATGAAATGCGGCAGTCCTTCCACAAGGGTGAGGTTTTAATAATATAGACAAAAGAAGCCGAGGAAGATGCGGAGAAGAGGACAGATGTAAAGCTTTCAGTGCTCGCACAGTCTCAGTAACAGAAAACAAAATATCTTCATAAGAGCAGATCTGACCGCCACGTGTGATGTTACACAGTCGGTGGATTGTACCAAAAACAAATAAACCCGTTTACGCGGAAAGAGGGTTTGCCCATCGTGAAATAAGGTAATGTCCATAAAAATAAGGTAATGGGAGAGAATAGTGGAAAATAGATTTATATATATGAAAATTTTGTTTTATGTATATTTTTTTTTATTAATATATATATATATATATATATATATATGAAATGTATTACCAAAATACTAAAACTTATAACAACAAGATATTGCATAATTTATTGAAATTTTAAAAATAAAATAACAATCATCATTTAAAAAAAAATTATATATTTGAAATTCAATTTCGTTCATTAATAAACACAAAAGTTTTTTAATCACATTATTATAATTTTATAGTAATAATATATATATATATATATATATATATATATATATATATATATATGCTTTACATGGTATTTCAAGTATAAATACTGAAAATATAAAAGTCAATATTCTTTATATTATATATATATATTTTTATTGAAAATTGTTTGGATAATAGTATTATTGTTGCAATTTGGTAATGAAAATTTTTAAATAAAGTAGAGTTTGAAGTTTGATCATGTCTCGTATTATCATTATGGAAATTTGATTTATGAATATCTATAATATATATTGAATTATTATTTTGTGTTTAGATTAAGGTTAATTTATATGTAAGATAGAAAAATGGTTTGTTTAATAATGAAATTGTGTTATTTAGATTATTAAAAACTAAATTCAGATATTTATTAGAATAGTGTAATTTTTATAATATATTTTTACTTTCAACTTCTTCATTTTTTTGTTTTAAATTGAATTACTTTCAACTTTTTTCCATGAAATTTGAATCCAAAACATAATAGAGATTAAATTTTTCTCAAATAATAAAAAGATAATTTAATATAACTTGATTACCCTCTTCTATTCAAATTAACTAACAAATAACATCACAAAACCAAAAGTGATTTTTCAATATTTTTAATAAATAAAGCGACAAAATGGAAATAAAGCGAATTGAATAAATTTGAATGAATTATTAATCCTAGTCAATGCATATGTTTTATCAATGTTGTTTCTATGCAGAATCACCTTCAAAACTCATATTACAGAAGAAGATTAACAACATTGATATGTTCCCAACTTCGCCCGCACATTTTTTTTTCATAAATAAAAAAACACTGGATTATTTAATGTTCCAATACATATTTGATATATTTTTTAGTATAGATCAGAACTTCCAATATATAGCTTAGTATTTTTATCATGTTCTATTTTTCCTAGTGATCTTCCATATACATCAGTTTCAAAAAATATCCCAGATATGTCTCTTTAACAGGTCAAAACATAAAAAAATAAAGTGACCTTTTAGTAAACAGTTCTAGCTATTTCATAGTTCCACTTAAAACAAAAGCAGTTTCTTCTATCATATCGCATCCCAAAAGCCTGTACCAACATATCAGAGACAGTTCATAACAGAGAGGAAATTCTGTTGTGATGGGAACACGTAGTGATAGTATTCGCCTCCCAGAAAAACTCGGCATAGGAAAAACATTCTGACCCAACAAAAAGTATTTGTATTCCAGCCCCCCAGACAACATAGTAGCTAGTGAAATGTAGAGATAATGAGTATCTCCCCAAAACATATAGTCCATAGAAAACTCACCGGAGAAAACTCAGCTTAATAAAATGTTACCTCTCCTTTAGCACCTTCTCCATCTGAAGTCGTCAGCTCATAATGCATGATCCCAAATGTTCCAGCCAACCCTTTTTTTGATAATCTATCCGCCTGTGTGTTCTTTTCACGATAGATATGACTAAACCGAATGGAGGTAAAAGATTTTCTTATTGCTTTTATACGCTCCATCCATGTCGTTAGATTTCCAGGAATAAGTTTTGTATCCTTATTTAAATGGTCTATAAGAACCTTTGAATCTTCATAGACCCAAATGGTCTCAATGCATAGTTGTGAGGCAAACTAGAGTAATCCCCACAATGCCAGTACTTCTGCTCTCGTGTTCGTCCCAATGCCCCCATGCCAATAAATCTTGTAATGACAGGTTGGCGATATCATTAACCAAGCACCACAACCACATCTGGATAGTTGTGATGCACCGTCAAAAATCTTGTTGTATATAGTATTTCAACAGGTCTCAATCGAATTGAGAGGTCCACCGAAGGTTTTAAATCTGTTTTCATCCTTTCCCAACACTGAATAATATTACCAGCAATTTTCTCCGGACTACTACATACCTCCTCAAATATCCACTTATTCTGACAAACCTAGATAGACCAGTGGTAAAGTGCTGGTATATTTCTGATTGTAATATTCTTTTTCTGCTACCAAAGTATGAAATCACCAGTATTATCCAATGTGGGGAAACTCAGCTTGAAATATGCACATATTAGTTTTAAAACCTGCCTGGCAAAAACACAGTTGTAGAAAATATGTGAGTTGTTTTCCCCTGCCTTCATGCATAACTTTCAGATACCTAGACCAATCTTACCGAGCTCCTATTTAAGTTTTCCCATGTAGGGTTTTTATCCATCAAGACAAGCCATAAAAAGAGCTTCATCTTCAGTTGTGCATTATTATTCCATACGTGTCTATATATTCCGCTTTCCGGTTGCTGACTTTCCTGCATAATCAGTCTTCTATATATATCTTCTACCACCGTCATTCCATCCTTGGTCGAGCCTTCCCATGTCACCCTGTCCCCCCTTCTATCCACAATTAAACCCCAGCTCTGAAGGTCTTCCGAATATGCTTCCCATTCTCCCTTCAGATGGATCAGTAGGTTTATATTTTCTTACGACAACCAATTCAGAATTCCCTCATGCACCTCCTTTTGTAATTGATAGAGATAGAACAAACCTTTTCCATTCAGATGTCTAATTAATTGGCTGCTCATAGTAACTGTTGTCGGTGTCCCTATAATTCTTGGATGACCGATGTGTATTTTGCCCTCGTCCCCAAATTTCCAGCGTAGGATTTTTGAGAACCTCGGCCATGTCTGCCGGAAACCATTCCAGATACATGATCCCCCTTTTTTATCTCGCTACCCTAACAGGAAAAGTTCCTCCACACCAGCCTCTCCCAGATATTTAAATTTGAGGATCTCACTCCAGATCCCATTCATCATCAGTCCTCACCAAAATGTTTTCATAAGTAGTACTCGGCCAAAATTGTGTACATCTTTTAGCCCCCAACCCCCACTGTTTATGGGTTGCATTATCATATCCCATCGTGCCAAGTGATAGCTGCCTTGCCCTTTCTTACCGCCCCATAAAAATTATATCATTTTTATTCTAATATCATTCAGAATCCTGCACGGGATAATATAAATATGTGCCCAGTAAACCAAATATTGTTGTAACACCGTCTAGACCAGCACTAGTCTTCCGCCCACACATGACCACAGTCCATTGGTCGTTTTACTCCACGCCTGGAATTTGATTCAAAAGGAGTCATTTTTATTTTGGAAAAAGTTTTGTTTCCAGCATTCCAAAATATTCCTAAAATTAGCGATCTAAATAAATTCAACTCAATCTGGAATTAGATCGACCAGAAAAATTCAACACCTTCTGGAATTAGATTGACCAGAGTGAGAGTGAAGTCATTAAATATCGGTGAGGTTTCAATTATTTAGACAAAACGAAGCGGAGGAAGATGCGGAGAAGGGGACAGGAGATGTAAAGCTTTAAAGGGTCGCACAGTCTTCGTATGGTAAACCAAAAATATCTTCATATGAGAAGATTTGGTGAAGGTCACATATTAGTTTATGGGATGACAACCGTATCATAATTTTTGTGCTTGGCCTTCTTTATATATCATAATCCTTTGTAAATAATGTAGTTATAAATTAATTTACTGGTATTTTTACGGAAGAGTCTTTTGTTCGACGAAATGGAAGCTAATGGGACAGCTTTTTCCGGCTTTCTGGGTAGGAGGTGGACCCCACCCAACTCGAACGACGACGGCAACAAAACCCGGCGACGGCATCCTAACTCGTCTCCAGTGGACCCCGCGCCCTTGCCTCCGCCACCTCGCTCCCTCCACACCACTCCTCTCCCCTTCGCTCCCCCGCACACTTGGCAAAGATTTGAAATTTGAATTTCGACTATTTGCACTAATAATAACAGGGAATTTCATTGTTATGCCCATTTGTGTTCATGTGGGTCAGCTCTTTCAAGATTTTAATGCTCTTTTTGGAAGTGGGTCCTCTTGCAATGCCATGGGAAAGATCGAATCTCTTTCATTTCATGGCCGTAGATTTTTTTCCCATCATGGTTCGTCACTCCAGATCGAATAACGATTCTCAGACAAAATTTTTCAATTCAACTACCTTGATCAAAGTGATTGTAGTAGGATTTCTTTTATTAGTAGTCTTATATCTGTATTCATTCCAAAATCAGATTCCCCATGGTTTGATCTTTGTGCTTTATGGGGTTCACATTTTCTTGTTTCTTGATGTATCTATGGTCAGTGTGACAGCTATGGTAGATGCATGCCTGGGAGCAGAATTAGAACCCCAATTCAATAGGCCCTATCTTCCTACATCCCTGGAAGATTTCTGGAGCAAGAGATGGAATCTCGTTGTATCAAATATTCTCCGCCAATCTGTGTATGATCCTATATTGCACATCTGCTGGAAAACCCCCCATAAGCAATCAGAGAAGAAAAATGAGAATCCTCCTCTCTGGGCTCGAGCAGTTGCAGTGATGATGACATTTGTAGTTTTTGGATTGATGTAAGAACTGATGCTCTATTGATATGCTATGCTGTAGTTTCTGGGAAGTTGCAGCTTTCTTTATCTTCCATGGTTTCTGTACAGTCATTGAGATTGGTTTGAGAAGAAGCAGCCTCTCTCGTTACATCAAATTACCAAGATTTATTGCAGTGCCTTTGGTTTTCATATTCATGTGCATAACAGGAATTTGGCTCTTCTTTCCAAGTTTCACGAGATCTGGAGCTGATATAAAGGCCATTAATGAGTGTGAGTTTTTCATAAAATATTTCTTTCCAGCAAGTGTGCAAAATTGATATTGTAATTCCCTGCCATTGCCATAGACTTAAAGGCCATCTGTTTAGTAATAACTGAGCATTTTTTTCATGACAATGTCTTATATTTTTCAGATTACACTGTTGATTTTCTGTAGTTAAACTTTGTGCTTCCAAGTGAAGTTCACAGAAAAAGACGTGGACTTAAAGCATGGAATATGCTAAAATATGTGTATCGACTCCCCTGCAATAATTGAACCAAATTTATGGTGTAGGGGAACAGTTAATGGACTTAATAGGTGGTTAACTGAGATGGAATTTTCCTTTGTCTGTCAAATATAGTAAAAAAATTCTTCTCCTATCAACATTGTGTGTTAAAATGATTAAATGGGTATTAGAGTTGCAGAAATTATCAACATTGTGGGTCATTAGGGGAATTTTGAGGTCTAAAATGGGCCTCCTAAGGAAATAATAAAATAATAGCTAAACCAATAAAATATTATTTATGAATTTTCAATTCACTTTTTGCACCACAGTTAATGTAACTATAGTTAAATTCAATTCAAAAGTTGCACCAAAATATAATTTAATAAAAAAAATGTATTGATGTAACTATAAATAAGAATGAATTTTTCAAAAAAAATTCATTATCATTGAACAACTAATGCATTTGTCTTTTGTACTTAAATAACTTAAAATAAAATATAAATATAAATTTATAAAATCTTAATTATATTAAATGCTATTAATTAAAATTTATATTATTTAAATTGTATAAGAACATGTAATTAATATAATATATAAAAATAATATAATATAATAAATGTATAGGGATATGCATTGTTTCTTTTAGGAAATATGAAATGACAATAATATATTTTTATTCAAAAAGTGTGAAATGACATTTATTATGAGTAATTTACTTTGACTTTAAAATTACTTAGAGCACTACCATGGTTAACCATGAGTTTCTATCCACCATTGAGAATGTGACAAGTAAATACCTTTAACTCAAGCAATGCCACCTCAACCATTAGGGATGATGTCATCCCCTAAAATGTGATTGGTTCTCATAAAGTGAATTTTGATTGTACATTTTCCTTAGGAGGCCCATTTTAGACCTCAAAATTCCCCTAATGTAAAATGATTAAAATGGGCATTAGAGTTGCAGAAACTGTCAAATTTGATAGGCACTTCAGATTTCAATTGACTAGTTAAGATCTCCCAAGTCATGCGGAAAACATGGGTTCCTAGGAATCATGAAGTTACATCTAAATCCTCAGTTTTATTACCTCAAAATTAAGTCTGATAGATTCCTTTCACACACAAGAAGTAGGCTTGTTGGGACTGGGAAAATTTAAGCCTTGTAACAGTTCACACATATGAAACAATCACTGTAATCATATGAAACAAGCGACAACAGAGTGAAAAAGCACAATCACATGACATATGTCATTTTTTACTCAAAATTAAGTCTGATAGATTCCTTTCACACACAAGCAGTAGGCTTGTTGAGACTGGGAAAATTTAAGCCTTGTAACAGTTTACACATGAAACAATGACTGTCATCATATGAAACAAGCGACAACAGAGTGAAAAAGCATAATCACATGACATATGTCATTTTTTGGGTTTCACTATTTGGATGCTTTTACTTATCTCTTTTATTTGACATTACAGTGACAGGAGAGTGAAAAAAACTCAATGACATGGAATATGTCATCTGTTTTTTGTTTCACTAATTGGATGCCTACTTGTCTCATTGATTTGACATTATTGGGATGCTTACCTATCACATGACATATATCATCTATTTTTTTTTTCTTCAGTAATTGGATTCTCAACATCTTAAAAAATAGATAAATAGTTTTAACTTATGATACAAAACCTGCAGGCGCTGGAAAATCATTTTCCAGCGCTTCCTGTAGGTGCTGGAAAATGATTTTCTAGTGCTTATAGGATTTGTATCCTCGAGAAACACACTTGTCCAAAGAGTGTTGTTACTATTCAAGGTCATTGCTATGGTGATATTTCCAAGTACATGGCAAAGAGAGGCACACAAGTATGGACTGTTGATTGCCCATGTGGTACAAGGGAGGATGATGGAGAGAGAATGATTGCCTGCGATAATTGTGAGGTTTGGAAGCACACCAGATGTGTTGATATTTAAGAGTCAGAGGATGTTCCAACAGAATACATGTGTGAAGATTGTAATGATAATTCTTTAGAAGTTGATTATGATTCTGACCCTAGTGAAATTATATTATGATAAAAAATTCTACTAGTAGATATACTTGTTAGATTGTCAGGTAATTTTCTGAGTATGGCATGTCTCTTGAGGCTCATGGGTATGTCTTTTTGAACTCATCAAGAAATAGTAGGATTAGATTACATGCGTGATGAACATTGTAATGGAGAGGATATAAGTTTGTTAAATGAAATTGGAGCATACATAAAAAATGACTAGTCTAATATAAGTTGCCAACATATAGAGAACTGTATCACACAGAAACCGTGAATCAACATACAATATCAATGCAGGTCACTTTGTTACATGGTCAAACTAACATTCATTTTCACTCTTGTTGCACAATGTTTGCTTCTCAAACATAATTTAAGTAAAATGTGACACTAATAATGTTTTATTTCCCTTGTTTTACCGTTTCTTTGAGGGACAAAATGTCATATGGGTAGTTTTGGATTTGATGTTTTGAAATCTGTACATGTGAGTTATTGATTTACCCTAAATAAGGATGCCCAAGGTTTTAAATTTTGGGATTGTAAAACTAACCCATTCTCTTAAGATCACTATATTTCTGTTGCCATGAGCACTCGTAAAAGTTTAAGGTTGAACTGAAAGAATATTTTAACTTTTATGTTTTACTTAAGAAACAATTCACCTTGTTCAAATACATGTTAATCATTTATGGATTCTTTACATCTTATGATTATGTGGATGCATTGGCATATCTCAAATAATGATCTAGCAGAGTGTTAATATCTCATATCTGACCGCAATTGTTGAACAACTACATAGGTAACAAGATCTAGAATTTATCAAATTTCTAAAAATAAATATTTATTTTCGATATTATATATTTTTGGGGGAAAAGAATTCCAAAATAATGAACTCAATTATTCTACTCCATTTTAATTGAATTCTACACTTCTTTAATACAAGAAAAGAACACTTCTGAAAATATATAATATGTTATTGAGAATTTCGTCAAACTGGTACACTGGTACATATTTATATAAATAAAAATGGTTAAAAAGATATCAGTTATGAATTCAATTATTTATATTTATATTAATTTACGTTTATTTTTCTTTTCCATAAAGTACAATGTGAACAACTCAATAAATATTTTACTAAAACACATGATGTACATCAAATTTTCTAAATTTATAACTAACCACTGCAAAACCTGAAAGCTATGTATGTTTTTTCAAAATGCAAATGATTATTTTTTGACAAATAAAAATGATAGGGTCGTACGGTTCTCAGTGAGTGTCTTCCCTTTTCCTCTTTAATTTCTATCCAACCCCTTCTCATCAACATTTGTAGCATATTGTTTAAAGCTGGTGAAATCTCAAGGAATATTGCCCTATCATTCCCCAACCTGATTATTCAAAGAGATTTGTTTTTGTTTCTTTTTCTACAATCTAAATATTTTTGCTTCTCACACTCCCTCAAGGAGATGGTAGGCAAACAAAAATTCACCTCTTTTGCATTTGGCAGTCCCTGAAAGGGACATTAGGCAAAGATACATTTTCCTGGGAGACTGAAATTCACCTCTTTGGGTTCTTCCAATACCTGAAGGGATACTGGAAGAGAAATTTTCTCTAGAGGGAAGCCACATCACAGAATGATTAGGGCCATTTACATTGAAGATTTAACAAGTAATTTGGGCTTAGAATTTACTTAGATATATTTGAATTAAAAGAAGTACATTTTATAGGAACCACATTACAGGATGATTAAGGTCATTTACATTTAAGGTTATTTCTAGCAATATTGTTTTAACACTGGTTGCTTTGAGAGGGTTGGAGTTTAGACCTCAACATCTACACAATTTTACATTCTAAGTCGACGTAACTTGTATCCCTGAGTTCTGAGTTGCATATAATGTCGAAGTTTCATCGGTTCATAATCAAGTTTTTTAATTTGTCAAATACGTTTTTGACTTGCAAGGGCTCACTACAGACATGTAAGCCTTTTTAAGTGCCACTGAAAACCTCCTTCAAGCTACCTGTATGAAAGTAACTAGCTAAAATCAAAGTCAAAACATATCAAAATCAATATCTCTGTTTATTGTCTGTATAGTGGAAATACAAAATCGTCTCAGAATCCAAATTTCCACAGCTTTGTCTAGAAAGTCAAAATCATCTCGAAGTCAAATTCTCTATTTTTTTCCAGAGAGACTTTGTACAGGACACACTGAAATTCTTTGAATTGTATAGCCTCTCTAATGTGATAAAGGGTAATAATCAAAATCAAAATTCTCCATCTTTTGCCTAAAGAGACGCTCAAATATCGAACACAGAATTTTCTTAATGTGATTAGGGTGCTAATCAAAATTAAATTCTCTGTTTATTGTCAGGAGGGACACTTTGTAAATAGGGCACTAATTCGTTTCATTGGTAATAACCTCTATAATGTGATTATGGTAAAATAATAAATTATTTACCTGCACATTCAATTTCAAAACCCGTCTGACATGAAATGGATTTTACTATGGGCTCAAATTTAGAATGCACAAAAAAGAATGCTACTCGTTTCTGAAAAAATAGTTGAGATCTAAAGTATAATGTAAAAGAAAGCTAACCATTTTCTAATGAACATCATATTATATTAATTTAATTAAAAAGCACAAAAATAAAATACTAATCCATTTGAACCCCATAGCTTTTAAACAACAAGAAGTTAAAACTTTTATTTTAATCTCTGAACCCTGAAGCTTTTAAACAACAAGAACTCTACAACTATTGTTTAAATTTTTGATCCAAGGTTGAGATGGATCAATGATAGAGATGGATCATTGCTAGTTTAACTACATGTCAATCTTACTACATTCATCGTTTAAAAATATTCGTATCATCATTTAAACATTAAATAAAATCTTCTTTGAATGAGAATTTTCCAACTTTATCACAAAAATGTACTCAGAAACCCATCTGCAAAAATCCATTCACTGTTTCAAGGGGGCTAAACCTAGTATGCCCAATTCTAGGCAACAAGTCATTTCCCATCAGGACGAGGAGAAGAAAGTTCATGCAAATTGAATTTGATTTTGCTCCATTTACTTTGATGAAGCAAAAAATTTGCTCAAGGCTTCTAAAATTTTTTGTGGAGAAACAGGACACAAACACAGACACATATACACACACAAAAACCATAATAGCGACAAATGTTTCTGTTAACATGATATGAAGTTTCCAATTGGATTTTACGTTTAAGCTGTAGAATGACATAACAGTAAAATGTAAAAACTCGTCTTGTGCTTTAATTGAAATAATTTTGTGGGATTTTTTATAGTATTTGAGAAATTCAGTTATAAATTAAAACTCTACTGTAAAATTCCTAGAAGGGTAGGCAAGAAAAGATATCATCCCAAACTTATAAGAAACATCGTCTTACTGTGATTTGAAATATTTCAAACAATATTGATTGAGATTCAAACATGATAACTTAATTAATTAGACAAAATGTGGGTGCAGGAGGTCCAAGCCTTAAGAAAATCTGGTCGACTACACTAAAGAATTTTCCAGTGCATCCTTAAAAATAAATAAATACAATATATTGAAGAAAATTTGCTTTAAATGAGCATTGAATATCCAAGTTGCAGAATAAGACCAGACAGATTATAAACACTGCACCATTCATGTTAGAGGGCTTCGAAAGTGGAAGCGGCAGCGACAACAACATTGGCTTAGAAAATGTATCCAGACTATTTACTGGCACAAATAGTCGAAATTTAAATTTCAAATATCTCAGTGCGGGGGAGCGGAGGGGAGAGGAGTGACACAAAGGGAGCGAGGTGGCGAAGGCTGGCGAAGGCAGGCATGCGGGGTCCACCAGAGATGAGTTGGGATGTCGCCGTCGGGTTCTGTTGCCGTCGTTGTCCGAGTTTGGCAGGTTGCACCTCCTATCCGAAAAGTCACAAGGGTCGCTAGAGGGAGATGTCCCATCAGTCGGAGACGGGCTCCATTTCGTCGAACAAAGACTCTTCCTATTTTTACTCCCTGGAGAATGGATAAGGGAGAAAAACCATATGCATAGTTGTTATATGTAGTTGTCAAGACCGAGAATATATCTATATGTTGTGACGAGGGACGAGTCTAAATCACCTTGTTGGACGAAACAAAACCATTCAAGAAGTTATTTGAAGGCCGAATTGTAGAGCTGTAGATTTTTTTTTCTCTATAGTCATTAAAGAGCATTATTTGCAGTGCCACCACTAAGGAACAACGACAGTGGATCTCATCCGATATCTCGTGGTGAAGTTTCTAAGGCCATAGGCCTCATGTGCGATTACATTGGCTTGGAAAAGGAGAGAATCACAAAAGTGACTTGCAACTGATGTGAAGCCGAGGAGCCTCTTTGGGTGTGCGTTGAAGTGTTCTTTAAACATTGCCAGGGTCTCATTATTTTATCATAGTAGGACCTAGCACTCGAAGAACTTAAATAGTCTGATTTTATGGTAGGCGAGATTATTAATTGTTTTTATATAATTCTGACCTCCCACTTATGATTCTAAGTGAGCCATTTGATTTGGTATGGTGGATAATTATATCGATTGGCATGTAAATCCTTCGTCATTTAATTAAAGTAATTACTCCTATTTAGTTGAATAAAAAAAAAGGAGAGGAGGGGCAACTTATTTCTTGTGAAGCTTTAATAATATGGATACAACCAAGATTATATTTAAGACATGAAGAATTAGTGTATTTTCTTTCTTTGGTATGGGAAATGATGGATAATATTGAACAAACCTTGGAAAACACTAAGAATTTTTTTGATGAAATAGTGAGAATATATAGTCCTTTACTCAACAATATCTCCTTAGGCCAAAAAGATGGTCAAAGCATCATACTATTCTCGAAAATATTCCATGTCATTTTGTAGTCAAAACACCCATGGGTAGTGAAGGAAGGATAGGGAAGAGGAGCTAAGCTCTTCGCACTTAGATCTGAATTGCAATGAGAAAAGTCAATGATAGACCTTCATAAATTATAGGAATTAGATGCATGTATCTTCAAGATGGGGCAACCACAATGGAAGAAACTCAGTTGGGCTCTCAAGCCATCCATGCTTGCATTGATTCAACCCAAACTCTGGGAACATCCTTGTGAATAGGTCAGGCTCACAGTTGCTTCTTATCTCGACGGGATCATAACATTAACATAATCACTACTACCTTACAATAATGATATCATGTGGGAGATATTGCAGTTGATAGTGAAAGCCCTTCAAGGGTTGAACAAAATCATGCTTCCTACCTTCAAAAGCAACGGAAAATATTTTAACTCATGGCAGAGTTTAGCTTTGGAACCTTCATGCTAAATCTGGAATGTGACAACTTAATCTTTCAAGTATTCTAAAAATTTTACACCAATATTACATCAGCTCTGTTAGCCACCTATAAAATTTTTCATAGCAAAAGGTAGCTAAAACTTTTTGGAGCCTTCAAGGAACAATTTTTATTGCTAAAAAGTGTTGGCTCTTGAAGACTCTTGAAGGCCTCATGCCTCTGTCCAAATCTTCACTGCTGTTCCCTTTTTTACTCAGAAATTCTGCTGATTTCATGAGAAAAGACTGCTGCAAAATCATCATTTTTCCCCTCCTCCACTCAAAGCTAACCTTCATTTGCTCCCCTTTTTCTCCATAAAATTCCTCTATTTTTCATGCTTTCCCTTCTCCCATTCGTGAAAATCCTCTTTACACAGTTTAAAACTCATTTTTAAACTATACCGAAACCCCCAAATCCATTGCAAACTCTGAAAATTTTCATAAAAACAAGTTTTTATTACTATGGACTTAAGCCCCCTTGGGCTAAGTCCTAACCACTTCCCCACCATACGCTTTGGGGCTGGAACAAGGCGCTAACCCTTTTTCAGCGCTTATCGCATCGCAAACATCCAAGTGCGCAAGTCTTTTTTCCATTACAAAAACTCCGATGCGATGAAGCCCCGTGTACATATCCCCCGATCATATTATTTTTCCATATAACTCGTGGACCCGCCTTTGACGCTTAAAACATTGAAAAAATCCATTCCCGATCACCTTTTTTCTTTTTCTTTTGTAAAGTCATAAAACCCACTTACCCAAAGTTTTTATCTAAACATGTCGAGCGATGATTTTTAAATGAAAAATGGGTTGATTGAAAGACCGCATCAAAACTTCCGATGCGATTAAGACCCATATGTATAAACCCCGGTCCTTTGTTTTCTTTGTAAAACCAAGTGCAAAGGCCAAAGCGCTTATCGCATCGAAAAAGTTCAATGGGTTGATTGTAAAGACCCGCATCAAAAATTTTCGATGCGATTGGGTTATATATATATAAAACTCTGCTCCCTCTAATTCATTCATATAACCCATAGCCCCGCAAACCGGGCGCGAAACTTTATATTACCGCCCCTCCGATTGCGATGGCCCGATCGCATCGAAAAATTTTGTAAGGCTCCTCCAATTGTGTTCATTTGAAACCTCTGATTGCGATGGCTCGATCACACCATCGCATCGGCCTTCCCCGATCGCACCATCGCATCGGCCTTCCCCGATCGCACCATCGCATCAGCCTTTCCTCGATTGCGCAATCGCATCGACCCTCCCCGATCACTCAATCGCATCGCATTTTTCGATCGATGCATTTGTTTGTTCCTCCCGATCGGCCATCCCTCCGATTCACTCTCCACCGTTGATCTGATCCTCAGATCAATGGCCCGCGCTTAATCGCGTCGCAAGTTTTCAGCGTTGTGCAAATTCTTTCCCCACCGATTGAATGCCTCCGATTGCATCTGGACCGTCCGTTCGATCTCATCTGACAGCTCGTGTTCCTCCCGAAACCCATTTCGATTTTTAATTTTTTTTCCCTCCGCCTAAGGTTTTTTAACATGTTTTCTTTGTATTTTCACTATTTCTCTATTATACATCCCAGATCGCTCCCAACCGTCGATCTCTGCAGATTGACGGATCTAACTTATTACTTCCCTTTGCTCTCCTTTTTAACCTTCTCTTGGCTAATCTCCATCGTTGGATGCATCCATCCAACGGCTACGCTCCTCCCCACGCCCTCTGAAGCAGTTTTTCTCCAAATACGCAGGACTTTATAATATTTTCTGTATTTTGTAGGTGTTTGATGAGTTTTCCATTATATAAAGGCCGAGGGCCGGGAATGACGATTCCTGTGCCTTCAAATTCATAAAAGAGAACCATTCATGGGGCTCTACTCCACGTTTTGTCAATGTTTCATGAGGCATTGATGCCATATGAGCCCTGTGTGGCCTGCACATCAACAAGACACTATGTTATTAAATCACAATTAAAAGAGTATCAGTGTCGAAGACAGAACACAACAGAACACAAGATTGAAGACAAATTTGGGGATTACGGCTAAGACTGATTATCAAAAGCCTAATCCTCCAAATTAAATCAGAGTTAAAGGAAATCATAAATGATCTACAGTAGAAAGGCCTCCACCGCCACATTTGAGGCAAATTGATTCCTCTCAGCTACCACAAGTGCCACCTGTAGCCACAAGCATTCAAACAGAGGCCGAAGTTATTGAGCAAAATCAGATATTTGCCTCAACACAGCCAGAGAGTTACTTCTGCAAGGAACTTAATGCAAAAAATATCTGCAGAGTTACTCCAACATGACACAGAGCCTCAAAAGTCAACAAAAGCTCCCACCGAGCTTAATCTTAAAAATGTAAAACAGTTAATACAGACAAAACATCTGTAAACTTCTTCATTGAGCCCCTCAAAGGCCGAGAAGCCATTAAGACTGTATTAATTATCTTGGGAGATATTTTATTGAGATCTCACCTCCTCATTCTTCTATAAATACTTCTTTAGAAGATGAGAAACTGTTGGTTGCAGAACTTTGAAATACATTTGAGCTTAAATTTATGATTGTAGATAGTGTTCACTGGCCCTTGGAGCTCTTCTTGTGATAGATAAGTTAGGCTGAGATGAGAAGATGACTGCTGAACTGAAACATTGGACTTGAAGACTGTAACTGGTTTGACATCAATAAAAAGCTTTTTCTTGGGATCCTGGTCTATATCACTGGTGAAGTGCCCCTTCTTTCGTTATTGTTTTTCCTTCTATGTATGCCATATTGTTCACTATTCTCTGATAAAGAACAACATATATAGAGTTAGGATTTACTGTTTACCAGTACCCTTCTCTCACTGATAAGCTTTATCTCAATGTTTTCCTCCAATTTGTTTATTTAAGAATGATTCAATACAATTTAAGCAGTTAGGAATGTTGGCGTTCCCTCGTCCTACTATTTGCTTTAAACATTATTCTTGAAAGTTATTTTCATCATTTTCTTATTAAAGTTAGACTAGAAAGGTGATGGTTTGCCCTGTTTCTAGTTCCTATTCTCCAAAGGCAGATTCTGAAGGTTTCCCTTGGTGTTGGCCAAAAGCAGATTAGGTTTAAAAGTACCTTACCTGATCTTAGGTTACATTTTGTTTATCTTATGTGTCTACATACTTTCTGAAGGTAATTATGCGGATTACTAGATTGTTTGTCAATTAAGCTTCTTTAATACAAACTTGCCCAAGAAGTTTATGGTTAGCCCTATTCTTGGTTGGTTTTAAACAGTTACTTAAGAGGCTTTTCTTGTTTGGACTGACTATAAATCCCTTGTGAAATTATTATCAGTTTCCTCCCCTCCAACACTTTATTGTTTCCATTCCATCATTTTAATCTCAATAATCTTGTGATATAGATGACTTGCCCCTTGGATCACGCTTGATGTTGTTGTTCGATTAAAGCCCTGATATGACTCCATAGCCCAATGGACTAAAAACCAGCGTTATATCTATCTTTTTAGACAAAGTTGTTCTATTCACTTGCAACTTCTCACCTTTGAAACTTTTTGCACTTAGAATTTTCTCCTCAAAAAATAATCATGCTCAACCATCCAAAAAACAAAACAAACCCTTGGCCTTCATAACTAGCCTAATATCATTACCCCAAACTTCAAAGACAAATCCATCTTTTCACTTATTGGAGAGATCCCTCTTCGGATTCAGGAGGGCTAGATCCTAGAATCCCAAAGTGGTTAAAACGATGTTGTTTCTGTGATCGGACTTTGCCAATCTTGCTGATTAAAGATTCCTAACATTTCTGGCGACTCCACTGGGGACACTTCCCTTAAAATAAATAAAACTTTGAGAGTAAAAAGCAGCCTTTTCAAGCACTACCAAACAATGATAATCATGATAAAACTTTTTGAATCAGTGACAAACTAGGAAAACCCTAGGATTCTCATAAAACTTTATCTAACCTTGAAAATCAGTTGGCTTAGCCATAAGAGTAGACTGTCTTTGTCTGATGACCGTAGCTAATTTTTGAAACAGAGTTAGGATATTCTTAGAAACCACACAATTGAAAAATAACTCAGAAAACCTAAAAATATTTCAGATTGGTATCCAATAAACATGGTGGTGGACCATAAAACCTTTTACCTCTGAAAAGAGCTAAAAACTTCCACTTGGCGACTCCACAATCCTTAATAGACCTTAAGACTCCACTGGGAAGAACCTTTGTCATTGTAATATCATCCAAACTCAATTAGAGGACTGTAGGATTAAATTTTGTCTAAACAGACGAGTTAACCTCTTAAAGATTGTCATATCTGGTTGAATTTCCTCTATTTATTTGGGTCTAAAAAACACAGCACAGTGGCTTCTAGAAATATTCATACTAGAGCCTACCCAGACCCTGATCCACCTGAAATAGTCGGTAACCCAAAAAGTATCCTTAGGAAGTCTCCTAGGATTAAATTATCAACTGTTTTCAGATCACCCTTGAGAGCTAATTTAGTTCCTAAAAATCTTACAGCTCTACAACAATCACAAGCTGACTTAGTAAATCCATTTAGAACTAGGTCATTTGATGATATAATCTAGCTAGACTCTAAGTCTTCACTTTCATCCCCGGAGACAAGTGAACATCCTGGTAGTAGAGAAACAACACCTCCTGATTTGCATTTCCTTCACAATTTAGGTGTCTCTCATCCAAGATCAGCTCATCAATCTACTGCTGTTCCATCCACATCCCTTCATCCTTCATCCACTGTTCAAACCACTCCACTTCACCCCACTTTCCCTTTTGTTAATCCACCCCTTGTGAATCCACCTACACCACATATCATGGCAGCATGGTATGCTCCCTTAGTCCTTCCTGTACCATTAGTCAATCTCCCACAGGACTATCAGTCCAAAATTCCATTATATGATGCTAGTAATGTTACAATTGCATCACAACATTTGGATAAGATGAATGACTACTTTGACAGAAATGAAATTGATGATGATTCTGTCAAGCTTAGATTATTTGCTCAGAGCTTAGGGGGAGAAGTAAGAAAATGGTTCAAAGGTTTAACCCCCCATAGTATTAATGATCTCCAAGCCTTCCATCAAACATTCTTAAACAAATGGGAAGTAAAGAAAAACCCTCTCCAAGTCCTTTCTGACTACAAGAACCTCCATAGAAACACTGGGGAAAGTGTGCAAGCTTATTGCAATAGATTTAACAGTGTGTATAATGCACTTTCCCCAGAACTAAAACCTCCACAAGGCTCAGATTTAAACAAGTTTCCTGAAGGGTTTGAACCTGAGATGGCTTATCAGCTGAGGGAAAGAGATCCTGCAACTCTTGAAGAGATGCAAAAGGGTGCTCTTTCTGTGGAAGTCAACTTAATGGAAAAGAGAGCAAGAATGAAAAATGAAAAGAGAGTGTCCTTTAGAGAGGAATCTTCACCCTCTACTTCCAACTCAAAGATGGAGAGAATGATGGAAGACATGATGAAAGAGATGAGCATAATTAAGAGAGCACAAGCCAGTCAAAACCAAACTCCTCCTCAAAATAGAAACCAGAACCAAAACCAGAATTTTAGAAGGAATCAACCTCCAAACAGACCCAGGGAAGATGATCAGTAGATCACTCCGCCCTTTCATCAAAACTATGTAAGTGAGGTTGAGGAAACAGATGAAATAACAGAGGAGGATGATATCAACATGCTGGGGGTAGATAATGATGACTTTTAGATTCATTATGATAGAAAACAAGGTCTATACACACTTTATGATGACAGAAGAGATGATGATGAAAATTATTATCAAGACATGGAAAATGTCATCATAGAATCTCAAAAAGAATATGACCTTAGAAGAAAAACCAGTCAGCAAACCCCCAACAACAAAACCTATGACAAATCTTCACAAAACAGCGCTACGACCAAGCCTAAAATTGTCAAACAAAAGGACAAAATAGTGGCTGTAAATTCTGGTAATGATAAAGAGAAAGGCACTCAAAATAATGAAAAACAGAGTGCAGACATTAGTAGTACTAACATCTCGGCTAGTACTCCTGTTAAAACCATTTTGTCAAAAGTAAATAGGAAAAATCAGCAAGTTGATATTGCTGATAAAGTGACAACTAATAAGTCTGAGACCAGTGCTTTAAAAGGTCAAATCCCTTTCATCCTGGAGCAGGAAATTTCCAAAATCAAAATCTCTGTTCCCTTGACTGAGTTAGCTGCCCAGCATGTATATAGGACCCAAATTTTGAAGGCTTTAAATATAGAGGAAAACGAGGATACAGTCAATCTTAATGATGACCAACCCGAGCTTATTTTTGGTCCAAAGATTGAAGGTATGTATCAAGAGGGACCTGTTCCTCCCTTTTATGTGAGTTTAAACGTTCATGACAAAATTTTGCACAACGCTATGCATGATTCCGAGGCTTCTCATAATTTAATGCCTAAAGCTGTGATGGAGAGCCTTGGTCTAGAAATCACCAGACCTTATAAAGATCTGTACTCCTTTGACTCAAACAGAGTAAAATGTTTAGGATTAATCAAAGACCTCTATGTTAGCTTAGCACAGATCCCAGCCAAATGCTTAGTCATGGACATTTTTGTGGCTAATGTGCCCCCAAAGTATGGAATGTTATTATCTAGATCTTGGGGGGCTAAGTTACAGGGGACTATTCAGATGGACATGACCTATGCGACTATCCCTGTTTTCAATCAGACGAGAAGACTTTACAGGGAGTCTCATATGCAATACACAGTTACAAGTCAAGACAGACCGTAAAACTCCCCTTTATACTCTGTAAACACAGGCCTTGATTCATTTATCCTTTTTAATGATGAGATATTGGATGAACAAGTCATTTTAAATGAACTAATGGCCGACAGAGAGGAAGAAGAAAGAAACGTAGGAGTGTCAAAACAGGTTGCTGCGTTTGAAAATATTTGCAAACCCAACACAGGTCTTGAGCTACAAGTCATGATTCCATTACTCTTAAACCTTGACAGTCGAGCAAGCATCCCTCAAATAAACGAAATCTTGGGGAATCAAAAAAATTACAACTAAGTGTTGATATTCCACTGCAATCAAGAAACACGTTAAGTATAGAGGACAACCACCAAACATATGTAACCGAAAATAGTCCTCTATGGAGTATGCACTTTAACGGATCCTGCACTAGGAACAATGTTGGTGCAGGGGTTTGGATTTGCAACACTAAAAGCAACCACACAGAAATTCTTTCCTATAGATTAAATTTCCAGTGTTCAAATAACATAGCGGAATATGAATCCCTTCTTTTAGGCTTACGATTGTTGAAGAAGTTAGGAGCCAAAAGAATCAATGTGTATGGGGATTCAGAGTTAGTCATTAGGAAAGTCAATGGGGAGTGTAACGCAAATCATCCCAGACTTAGGGCATATCGAAATGATGTCATGGACCTTTTCAAAACTTTCGAGGAGTCCAAATTAATTTTTGTCCCAAGAAAAATAAATATTGCAGCCCACAATTTAGCCTTTGCAGCTAGAACATGCTTAACACCATATGAAACCAAAGATTGCACAACTCAGATAAAATTTAGGCCAGCCGTTCCTGATAACGAAAAATATTGGCAGGTGTTCGACGGAGATAAAAAAATAGAAGACTTCATGCAGTTCAGAAACAAATTCAAACTACCAAGTTCGGATTCAGATTATGAAACCGACTGCCCTAGTGAAGAAAATTTTCTTGATGAAGAAGAAAGGTCTCCTAAACTTGCTAATATAAACCTGTTATCTAGCAAACTTGAAAACGAAACAGAAATGAATGTGGAGTTTGAAACAGAGGAGTTAGAAACTCTGCACTCTAAAGATGAAAGTTTGCTTAAGGGTCTGGCCCCTTTAGAAGAGTTGTTCGATTTTAACGATGTGACAAATAAACCAAAATTGGAACCTGTAGAGACTGAAGTGGAAGAGTGTAATATAGGCAGTGAACTTAAACCTATGATGATTAAACTATCTAAGACTTTACCAGCTCACATTAAACTCAAATACATAAAGCTGTTTAAAGATTTTTCTGATGTTTTTGTGTGGAGTTACGAAGATCTTAAATCCTATGACACTGAAATAATACAGCACAAAATCCCTCTCAAAGAAAACCAAAAACCATTCAAATAGAAGTTGCGCGTAATAAACCCTGTCCAATTGCCTTTGGTTCAGAAGGAGATCATGAAAATGTACGAGGCTGGTATTATTGTCCCTATTAGATATTCTGAGTGGGTGTCTAATCTAGTGTCAGTTAGGAAGAAAACTTGAGAGATCAGGCTTTGTATAGAATTTAGAGACTTAAACAAAGCTTCATTAAAAGACAACTACCCTTTACCTAAGATGGACCATATTTTACAAAAGGTGGTAGGGTATAGAAGAATTTCTTTGCTTGATGGCTACTCAGGGTACAATCAGATTTTAGTTCGCCCTGCTGATCAATTAAAGACAGCCTTAACTACACCATGGGGCACTTTCATGTATGTGAAAATGCCCTTCGATCTAATGAATGTTAGAGCAACTTTTCAGAGAGCCATGGACATAGCATTCTCGGAGGAACTGGGCTTCTTCATCATTATCTATCTTGATGATGTTACTGTGTTTTAAAAAACAGATGAAGAGCATTTAAAACATTTATGAATAATTTTCGAGAAATGCAGAAAGTTTGGAATATCCTTAAACCCTAAGAAGACACTATTCGGTCTCCAAGAAGGTAAACTTATTGGGCACATTATTTCAGAAGAGGGTATTAAGATAGATCCAAAGAGGATTGAGGCCATATTGCAAATCTCTCATCCTCAGAACATCAAGGAGTTGCAATCTTTCATTGGAAAGATTAACTTTTTGAGAAGGTTCATCTCCAACTTGGCTGAGCTCCTTAGGAATATCAGAAACATGTTGAAGAAGGAGCAAGGGGTGAAATGGACCTTGGAAGCAAAAAAGTCCTGTGAGTTGGTAAAACAAGCGTTAACCAAAACACCGATTCTTATAAGTCCTGATTTTTCAAAGGATTTTTATATTTTTTCATTTGCATCAGAACATACCATAGTTGTTGTCCTTCTACAGAAAATTCCACAAGGACAAGAGAAACCTATTGCATTCTTTAGTAAGGCATTGAGGGATGCCCCTTTGAAGTATAACATTATGGAGAAGCAAGTTTTTGCTTTGGTTAAAGCTTTGAAAGACTTCAGAGTGTACATCCTTCACTCACACATCATTGCCTTTGTCCCAAACTCAGTGGTTAAAGAAATTCTAACACAGGACCCGGATGGTAAGAGAGGTAAGTGGATTGCTGTTATCCTTGAATACGATTTAGAGATAAAACCCACTAAACTCATCAAAGGCCAAGGTCTAGCTAGATTAATAGCTGAAACCAATTTTGAAGTTCTTGATATTAATATGATTGATGCTTTGGATGACCAAGAAGGATTCCCAACTCCTATGGTTGAAGACCATTTTATGAATTCTCCTTGGTATGCTGATATTATTTATGTTTTGCTTAATTTGAATACACCTTCTGGTTTGACAAAGACAAAGGCAAGATTCCTAAAGTTAAAATTTGTAAACTATTGCATTATAAATAAATGTCTTTATTGGAAAAATGCAAGTGGTCTATTGCTTAAATGTTTGCCTGAGTTTGATGCAGAGAAGGTTAAGCACGAATTCCATGAAGGAGAGTGTGGAGGTCATTTATACTGGAAGACAACAACCAACAAAATTTTGAGGGTTGGCTTCTATTGGCCTAATCTTTTTCCTGATATACACAAGATGATCATTGCCTGTCATAAATGTCAACTTTTTGAAGGCAAAAGAAAACTGCTACCCCTGCCTCTGCATCCAATCACTGTTGAAGCCCCATTTCAACAATGGGGACTTGACTTCATAAGAGAAATCCATCCACCATCTTCTGCCCAGCATAGATGGATTCTCATTGCCACAGACTATTTCACTAAGTGGATAGAAGCCATACCTTGTAGGCAGGCCAATGATTCAGTTATTATAAAATTCATGGAGATTAACATTCTCTCCAGATTTGGCTGTCCTACCAAGATCATCACTGATAATGCAGCAGCATTTGGATCAAAGAAGATGGTTGAATTCTGTCACAGATATCAGATAACATTGGGGCATTCCACGACCTATTACCCCCAAGGTAATGGACTTGCATAATCCTCAAACAAGAGTTTAGTGAACATGATCAAGAAACTGTTGGAGGATAACAAGAAGTCTTGGCACACAAAGCTTGTTCATGCAATTTGGGCTGACAGATTGACACTGAAGAAATCTATTGGCATGTCACCCTTCCAGCTTATGTATGGTACTGATGAAATTTTTCCAAACAGCCTTGGTGTACCAGTAATGAAGTTGATTCAAGAGTTACAAACTGAAGATAATGACATACTCAGAAGAATAAATCAGACCATTCATCTTCAGCAAATCAGAGAAGAAGTTTATAACAAAGCATTGCAGAAACAGGACAACATCAAAAAGCTTTTTGACAGAAGAACAAAGGCCAGTAATTTCAAAATTGGGGAAAAAGTTTTAAAGTGGGACTCAAGTAGGGAAGAAAAGGGCAAGCATGGGAAATTTGACAACTTATGGCTTGGCCCTTACTCTATTCATTCAGCTGCTGGTAACAATGCATTTTTCTTGCAGGAGTTGAATGAAGCAGAATTGTTTGGGGGTCCTGTCAATGGCAGGATGCTCAAACATTACTTCTCTTAATCCATGCTATGTTTTGAAGCCTTTTTATCTTTTTTCCATTATAAATATTTCATCCACCATTGCATTTAAAGTTAGAAAAATAAAAAAAAAACAAAAACAATAGAAAATAGAAAAGAGGGCAGATTGTGAAAACAAGAAAGGTACAACCCCATACCAAAAAAGAGAAACAAATCTGAAAGTGTGCAAGCTCAAATGCCACTCTTGAAGAACACACTTCTAATTAGTCAAAAAGCTTAATCTTGACTAATTTGCTTTAAATTTTCTGCTGATAGGATAGTGAATTCGATTTGTCAAACTATTTAATCTTGGCTTATCAGTAGATAGTTTAGGATAGAAATTAAAGGTTCAAACATGCTCAAAATATGAACCTAAATTTCCAAGCAAAAGAATGACTCAAATCAGTTTTAAATCCTGAGTCACAAAAGATGTAAAGCTGGTTCTAATCAGCTCAAAATCTGAACCAGTCAACAAAGAAAAACAGCTCAAACAAGGGTCAAAATAGAGCTAAAGAAAAGATGAAGGAAGTGCTTTGAAATTTTGGTTCTTAAGCCTTCCATTTTGTTTTAAATTTTCTGCAAAATAAATGTCTATGTGCAGCTTGTCTTTTTATGCCATGGACCAGCTTCAAGTTAGACTGTTTAATCCTGACTTGAATGCTTTTAAATTTCTGTTGTAGGATTTAGAGAATAAAAATCTGTTAGACTGTTTAATCCTAACAGATTAGTAGATTAGATAGAGAATCATATGGACTCAACTGTTTAAATTGAGTCCATGGAGAAATAAGAAGTAGAAATAGATTAGATTTCCTGCTTTCAAAAGAATAAAATGTTGTGCAAAGAGTTTGCCAATCCAAGTGCACTCTAATGAAGAAAAAAATGTTAGATCAGTAGGATTTGGTAGGTAGAAAGCTTGTTGATGAAAGAACCATTGTTTTTCATGGCTGCTAACATGTTGCAGAGCAAAGAAGATCATTCAACAAAGAAAGGAAGCCCAATGGATGAGGCACTGATCAGCCTCCCAGAGAATGCAAGTCTAAAGTTCTTGATGCCTTCAAGAAGGCACCATCCCCAAGTGGAGCCACTGTTAGCCACCTATAAAATTTGTCATAGCAAAAGGTGGCTAAAACTTTTTGGAGCCTTCAAGGAACAAATTTTATTGCTAAAAATTGTTGGCTCTTGAAGACTCTTGAAGGCCTCATGCCTTTGTCCAAATCTTCACTGCTATTCCCTTTTTTACTCAGAAATTCTGCTGATTTCATGAGAAAAGACTGCTGCAAAATCATCATTTTTCCCCTCCACTCAAAACTAACCTTCATTTGCTCCCCTTTTTCTCCATAAAATTCCTCTATTTTTCATGGTTTCCCTTCTCCCATTCGTGAAAATCCTCTTTACACAGTTTAATACTCATTTTAAAACTATACCGAAACCCCCAAATCCATTGAAAACTCTGAAAAATTTCATAAAAACAAGTTTTTATTACTATGGACTTAAGCCCCCTTGGGCTAAGTCCTAACCACTTCCCCACCATACGCTTTGGGGCTGGAACCAAGCGCTAACCCTTTTTCAGCGCTTATCGCATCGCAAACATCCAAGTGCGCAAGTCTTTTTTCCATTACAAAAACTCCGATGCGATGAAGCCCCGTGTACATATCCCCCGATCATATTATTTTTCCATATAACCCGTGGACCCGCCTTCGACGCTTAAAACATTGAAAAAATCCATTCCCGATCACCTTTTTTTTTCTTTTGTAAAGTCATGAAACCCACTTACCCAAAGTTTTGATCTAAACACGCTGAGCGATGATTTTTAAATGAAAAATGGGTTGATTGAAAGACCGCATCAAAACTTCCGATGCGATTAAGACCCATATGTATAAACCCCGGTCCTTTGTTTTCTTTGTAAAACCAAGCGCAAAGACCGAAGCGCTTATCGCATCGGAAAATTTCAATGGGTTGATTGTAAATACCCGCATCAAAAATTTTTGATGCGATTGGGTCATATATATATAAAACTCTGCCCCCTCCACTTCATTCATATAACCCATAGCCCCGCAAACCGGGCGCCAAACTTTATATTACCGCCCCTCCGATTGCGATGGCCCGATCGCATCGGAAACTTTTGTAAGTCTCCTCCGATTGTGTTCATTTGAAACCTCTGATTGCGATGGCCCGATCGCACCATCGCATCGGCCTTCCCCGATCACACCATCGCATCGGCCTTCCCCGATCGCACCATCGCATCGTCCTTTCCCCGATCGCGCAATCGCATCGACCCTCCCCGATCGCTCAATCACATCGCATTTTTTGATTGGTGCGTTTGTTTGTTCCTCCCGATCGGCCATCCCTCCGATTCACTCTCCACCGTTGATCTGATCCTCAGATCAACGGCCCGCGCTCAATCACATCACAAGTTTTCAGCGCTGTACAAATTCTTTCCCCACCGATTGAATGCCTCCGATTGCATCTGGACCGTCCGTTCGATCTCATCTGACGGCTCGTGTTCCTCCCGAAACCCATTTCGATTGTTAATTGATTTTCCCTCCGCCTAAGGTTTTTTAACCTATTTTCTTTGTATTTTCGCTATTTCTCTATTATACATCCTGGATCGCTCCCAACCGTCGATCTCTGCAAATCGACGGATCTAACTTATTACTTCCCTCTACTCTCCTTTTTAACCTTCTCTTGGCTAATCTCCATCATTGGATGCTGCCATCCAATGGCTACGCTCCTCCCCACGCCCTATGAAGCAGTTTTTCCCCAAATACGCAGGATTTTATAATATTTTCTATATTTTGCAGGTGTTTGATGAGTTTTCCATTATATAAAGGCCGAAGGCCAGGAATGACGATTCCCGTACCTTCAAATTCATAAAAGAGAACCATTCACGAGGATCTACTCCACGTTTCGTCAATGTTTCATGAGGCATTGATGCCATACGAGCCCTGCGCAACCTGCACATCAACAAGACACTGTGTTATTAAATCAAAATTAAAAGAGTATTAGTGTCGAAGACAGAACACAGCAGAACATAAGATTGAAGACAAAGTTGGGGATTAAGGCTAAGATTGATTATCAAAAGCCTAATCCTCCAAATTAAATCAGAGTTAAAGGAAATCATAAATGATCTACAGATAGAAAGGCCTCCACCGCCACATCTGAGGCAAATTGATTCCGCTCAGCTACCACAAGTGCCACCTGTAGCCACAAGCATTCAAACATAGGTCGAAGTTATTGAGAAAAATCAAATATTCACCTCAACGCAGCTAGAGAGTTACTTCTGCAAGGAACTTAATGCAAAAAATATCTGCAGAGTTACTCCAACATGACACAAAGCCTCAAAAGTCAACAAAAGCTCCCACTGAGCTTAATCTTAAAAATGTAAAACAGTTAATACAGACAGAACATCTGTAAACTTCTTCATCGAGCCCCTCAAAGGCCGAGAAGCCATTAAGACTGTATTAATTATCTTGGGAGATCTTTTATTGAGATCTCACCTCCTCATTCTTCTATAAATACTTCTGTAGAAGATGAGAAACTATTGGTTGCAGAACTTTGAAATAAATTTGAAATTAAACTTCTGATTGTAGATAGTGTCCATTGGCGCTTGAAGCTCTGCTTGTGATAGATAAGTTAGGCTGAGATGAGAAGATGACTGCTGAACTGAAACATTGGACTTGAAGACTGTAACTAGTTTGACATCAATAAAAGTCTTTTTCTTGGGATCCTGGTCTATATCACTGGTGAAGTGCCCCTTCCTTTGTTATTGTTTTTCCTCCTATGTATGCCATATTGTTCACTATTCTCTGATAAATAACAACATTTATAGAGTTAGGATTTACTGTTTACCAGTACCCTTCTCTCACTGATAAGATTTATCTCAATGTTTTCCTCCAATTCATCTATTTAAGAATGATTCAATATAGTTTAAGCAGTTAGGAATGTTGGCGTTCCCTCATTCTACTGTTTGCTTTAAACATTATTCTTGAAAGTTATTTTCATCATTTGCTTATTAAAGTTAGACTAGAAAAGTGATGGTTTACCCTTTTTCTAGTTCCTATTCTCCAAAGGCAGATTCTGAAGGTTTCCCTTGGTGTTGGCCGAAAGCAGATTAGGTTTAAAAGTACCTTACCTGATCTTAGGTTACATTTTGTTTCTCTTATGTGTCTTCATACTTTCTGAAGGTAATTATGCGGATTACTGGATTGTTTGTCAATTAAGCTGCTTTAATACAAACTTGCCCAAGAATTTTATGGTTAGCCCTGTTCTTGGTTGGTTTTAAACAATTACTTAAGAGGCTTTTCTTGTTTGGACTGACTATAAATCCCTTGTGAAATTATTATCAGTTTCCACCCCTTCAACACTTTATTGTTTCCATTTCATCATTTTAATCTCAATGATCTTGTGATATAGATGACTTTCCCCTTGGATCACTCTTGATGTTTTTGCTCAATTAAAGCCCTGATATGACTCCATAGAGAAATGGACTAAAAACTAGCGTTATATCTATCTTTTAGCCAAAGTTGTTCTATTTTCTTGCAACTTCTCACCTTTGAAAATCTTTGCACTTAGAACTTTCTCCTCAAATTCCATTCCATCATTTTAATCTCAATAATCTTGTGATATAGATGACTTGCCCCTTGGATCACTCTTGATGTTGTTGCTCAATTAAAGCCCTGTTATGACTCCATAGCCCAATGGACTAAAAACCAACGTTATATCTATCTTTTTAGCCATAGTTGTTCTATTCACTTGCAACTTCTCACCTTTGAAACTTTTTGCACTTAGAACTTTCTCCTCAAAATAATAATCATGCTCAATCATCCAAAAACAAACAAAACCCTTGGCCTTCATAACTAGCCTAATATCATTACCCCAAACTTCAAAGAAAAATCCATCTTTGCACTTATTGGAGAGATCCCTCTCCGGATTCAGGAGGGCTAGATCCTAGAATCCCAAAGTGGTTGAAACGATGTTGTTTCTGTGATCGGAATTTTCCAATCTTGCTGATTACAGATTCCTAACAAGCTCATCCAGATTGTGTCAAAAAAAACATGCAAAAGATTGTGTCCTTGTTCCTAGAAGGAGATGCCTACATCTGCAAGATACTGAGATCCTATTTTTTTACCATTTGGAGGAAGGAATTAATTGTATCACCAGCTGCTTGTGATCTAGTGGAGAAGTTGGTCATGCAAAACTTAAAAAATTTCAGAAGGGTGTTGACTAAGAAGGAGCTTAAAATGATCAACGAAGGAAGCAAGAAAAAAGGTAGTAAAACCTACAGTAAGAACAAACTAGCAAGGAGGGGACTATGTTTATTTTCAAGGAACCTTGGGCACTCAACCATTCATGTCTGGGTGATATGGAGGAAATAAAGGCAGAACAGCTCGAGACTCCTTCGGATCATGGGGATTCATCTATAGTTGGGTTCATCGGTTTTTAAGAGAGCACCCATGAAGGATCCGAGCAGTCAAGTACATATGGTGAGCAAAAACACAATGTTTTTCAGAGATACTTGGACGACAAGCCAATGGTAATCAATCAACTTAACAAAGTACATGGGGAAAGGAAGGATATAATGCCTCCTAACGATTAGGTAGACTCTTGTACTGTTGAATCCATGGATATCCAGAAGGACATCCATAAAGAGTATGGGCAGTCAGTTGTAGATAACCGTCCACTAGAACATTCTTGTTTGACAACCAGAGAGGGTGACCAACAGATTGTACCCACACGTGGAGAAGGCCAGGAAGAAGGCATCCAAGGAGACTCAAGTGAAGAGCTAGTAGTAATAAACCGAAAGGATGAGCATGATCATGAGGGGAAACATGACAAATATAGTATTCAGGATGATCCATTTATGGAGAGTTAATCAAAGGTTTAAGCTGGAGCTATGACAATTAAGCATCTGGTGCGGAAAGATATAGAGGCATTCAACAGGGCACTCGAATTTCTAGTAGATGGCGGTTGGGAAAATATCATGCATTTCAAGACATATCTTATGATGTTGAAGCAAAGAGTCTAGAAATCCCGAGACACTGTCTTACAGGAGAATAGGAAAATTGAGGAGCTCATAAGGGTAAGTGTCGAATCAATGGCCAAGTTGTCTAGTGTTGAGGAACGACTTAAGTCCCTCATAAGACAACAAGAGGAGTAAAATTGGGAGTTCCAGAGCATCCCTATACATGAGTACATAGATAAGGCTTGCAACGCCACCAACCCACCTTTATACATTAAGGAGCGCAGGGCAGAATTCTCTAAATGGATCATGTTTGGTGACCAGGTATAGCAACATGACTTGAGCATCAGAGAACATCAACGTGGTAGAATTATTCTAATATCAACGTGGTAGACTTATTCTATGTGTAGGAATTCATGCATTGGATTGACAAGAGATTATGAGTTGGAACTCTATTAATGGGATGATTCCTAGGAGGATACTCTTAGCCAAGGGCATATTGCAGCTTGGGACCTTAAGCATGGCCAGTAATGGAGGGCTAAGATGGTATCATAACCCACATGTCCCAGGACTTAGGTGACATTGGGATCTAGGAGAATCTATTGGGGGAAGGATTGGTCGTATGATTGTTTGGGATCCAGGTGAATCTATCAAAGGAAGGACTGGTTGGAGGATTTTTTGGGATCCAGGTATCGAAGGATCTATTCAAGGTCATTTAGCATGGAGGCATAGAATAACACACTGGGTTGTATGGGATCTTGGTATTAATGTAAAAATTCTTCTGTTGTGGATAGAAGTGGATTGCTTGAGGGCAAGAAATCTTTGGGTAGGAGGATTTTTAATATTCCCTTTTCATGATGTGGTCAAAATGGACGCAACTGATCCATGGTACTTACCATGGTATTTTCCCATGGGATCTTCCCATAGTATTTGCGTTCGTTTTTGGAGGGAAAATAATAAAATTAGGTTTCTAGAAAATCCCTCGAACCTACTAAAGGGGATAGGAGCCAGGCATTTGGATCCTCTTGAGTGTATCTATGTTATTGTGTTTTTATTTAGAACGTGATGTAGCGAGTTCCAGTTTGATCTGAGGGACAAAAACCCCGTGGGTAAGATTTGTTTGGTGGATGCATTTAGGGTCTATGATTGTGCTTCAGTTTTTTCAGTAGTCTTGTTGAGCAGCCATGCATGCCATCTAGCACGAAGGTTCCATGGTTAATCATTCTGGCATGTATCACTTTCAAATAATAATATAAATAAGGGCGACATCTTTTTAGATCCCTTGTGTTTTGTGTTTGGCTTGTCAGTATTTCTATTAGAACACTAAAATGTTCCAGATTTATTAATTAATTAGTTGTTTGGGATCTTACACAGATTTTTTATAAAATTATGTTCAAAGTATGTCCGATTGATAGATTTTATAAAACATAATGATAGAAATTTAGAAGAGAGCAGAGAGATTTTACACAACACAAATATCACATTGATATTTTTATTGATCACAAAGGTTACATATATATATATATATATAGGATACAAATTATTGACTTCGACAAATCCTTGTGCCTCCTCGTGCCTCCTAATCATAACGACACATGACATGGAGGCATTACTTCCAACACCCTCCCTTGATGCTTACATGTGACAAATATAAAAACATACATTACAAAAATAAATGAAACTGTCACATTTGTTTGATATGGTCATCACTAGCATTCGAATCCACTCTGAAATCTCACAGTTTGCTCTCTTTTCTTCACCACACTTTCGAGCTTTCCACTTGATCCATTTAAGACATAACCGCTTCATACCATCGTTAATGTGCTTTGCAGAATTGACTCTTCCCAACCTCCCGGAGCGCAACCGGTCAGTATCCATATTGAACCATCCAATGGGAGTGCCACCATTCTTTGAATCCACGACCCTCCACTGTCTTTATTAGTTATCTAGGATAACATTATGGGTACAAAATGTCTTCAAGAGACAATTATACAATTTGACCTTGTATAAAATAACCTGTACTGACGCTCCCAGAGCACAATGGGTCACACAAGCTTGACCTTATTAAGAACTACTTATGACTAATGCTCCCATAGCAAAGCATGTCACATTAGTTTGTTAAATATTTAGCCTGTTCTTTATAGTTCTCCATCAATTTTACATTACATTAGACAATAGAAATAACACCCCACAACTGCACCATAACCATTTTTTTATCATATAATCACAACACAATAATAAAACTGCTACTTTAGCTCACACCACATACTAGAACAAACAAACACACAAAATCCACGACACTAATTTGAAAAAGTCGGCATAAAAAAAAAATATGCACATGTACAATGTTCTGGATGACCTCCACTGTCGCCTGTCTACCAACTTCGTCTACCAATACTTCAATTGAAGTCTTCCACGGCTCCACACAAATTCATTCTTCTTATTTTTTTATTTTATTCCAACGTGTCTGATTTTAGCTTCATCGTGTCGGGAAATCAACCAATGCAACTCATAAGATCATGTCTCTGTGACTGTAAAACCCTAGAATAAAACTTTTGATGAGGTAATGATTACTGTGAGGAGGTTAAGGATGTTGTAATACTGTAGATACAAAGAAATAAATATCTCATCCACATCCTTACTTTCCATTAGAACACGATGCACCACTATCCAATTTGAGTCAGCATCTCTCATCCTTGGTTATTGTGGGAGGATCCTCCAATGTAGTTTTCAGAGCCTATGTATGTCGAGATCGTCTTAGCAACAGTTCCACATGGGGAGACTTGTGTTTGATTCTGGAAATAATGGCCTCAACATTCTCTGCCTCCACAGGGTGTTGAATTGAACCATCCCCTTAACTGACTTATGCTTCGAATTTTTTTCTAGAAGCCTGTCCACCAGATCATTTATTGTAACCATGTGCATTAGTTCTGCCTTTTTGGATGGAGCCAGAACTTTTCTTGAGGTACGATTGAATTCACGTCCTATGGTTCTCCTATGACTGGTTCAATTCAAAATACTAAAACTCCATTAAAAAAATAAGGTATTGTGAGAGAATAGTCGAAAATAAATTATATATATATATATATATATATATATATATATATATATATATATATAATTTGTTTTATGTATTGTTTCTTATAAATATGTTGGTTTTATATATAAAAAATCAACTTATTTATATTTTTTGTTTTAAAAAAAATAATAAATAAAATACATTATGAAAATACTAAAAGAATTATATTTTTCCATTTAACGAAATAATAATTTATTGAAATTTTAAAAATTAAATAACAATTACATTTTTTTTATCCTTTGCTTCACCAATTACTTCGGTTTATAATATTAAACCCTTGGGTTTATTAGTTTTTAGGTTTTTGTTTTTAAATATTATTTCATATACTTTATTAATCTCTTTAGTTTAATATATTAATTCTTAGAGTTTATTACTTTCTTATGTTTTTGGGTTTAAAGTATTATTATTTCTCAGGGTTTTTTAATCTCTTAGATTAAATTATTTATTCTTAGGGTTTTTTTTTTATTTCTTGGTTTATAATAATAATATTTATCCTTTGCTTCACCAATTACTTCGGTTTATAATAATAAACCCTTGGATTTATTACTTCTTTTGGTGTAAAATATTAATAATCCATTCAGATATTGGTAAGAGATATCAACTTATTATAATATTAATAAAATATTATTATTATATTATAATAGAATTATATTATAGTTTGAGTTTAAACTTTTAATGTATTGAAATAATCTAATAATATATTTTTATTATATATTTTACTATTGAATAATATATATATATATATATATATATATATATATATATATATATATATATATATATATCAAGTTATTATATAGCATGTATATAGTTAATATTATTAATATATTATAAGTAAATATATAAAATATTTTGGTGATTTTAATCATAAATATATAATATTTACTTTGGTGAAATATATGTGTTGAGTAGTGGATATAGGTCTATCACATTGGTGAATGTGGTTGTAAATCTATTTCATATAAGCTTATCGGCGTATATCAATCACCTTGGTAAATGTAATTGTGCTAGTATATATATAATTTGTTTTATGTATTGTTTCTTATAAATATGTTGTTTTTATATATAAAAAATCAACTTATTTGTATTTTTTGTTTTTAAAAAAATAATAAATAAAATACATTATGAAAATACTAAAAAAATTATATTTTTCCATTTAACGAAATAATAATTTATTGAAATTTTAAAAATTAAATAACAATTACATTTTTTTTTTTTAACTTTATATTTGAAATTAAATTCGGTCAATTAATAAAAACAAAAGACTTTTAATCACATTATTATAATTTTATAATAATAAATAATAAAAATATAAAATTCTTTATTTTTTTATATTATATATGTTTAACATGATATTTTACGAATAAATACTGAAAATATAAATTTCAATATTTTTTATCTTATATATTTTTTTATTAAAAATTGTTTGGATAATATCATTATTGTTGCAATATTTTTTTAAGTATTGAAAATAGTTTAAATATTATTATTATTATTACAATTATTAATAGTTTAAATAATAATTATTATTTTGTGTTTAGGTTAGTGTTAATTTATATGTTATATAGAAAAATGGTTTGTTTGACAATGAAATTGTGTTATTGGAATTGTTTAAAATTAGACAGCTTCTGGGGCTAGATTGACCAAAGAGAGTGAAGTTTAGTTTTTACCATTCCACTATATTTCCAAATTAGCAATCCAAATAAATTCAACACCCAAAATGTGGGGTTTTATATTAATGGCGGTCCCATGGATCCGAAAAAGTCACATAAGCATTCTGCATCTTAAAAAACATAGGGGTGCCCTCGTTTTTTGTCGCAGGATAAGTCGCCTGATCCACATAAAACTTCCGCGTCAGATTTCTGTAAGCCCTCTTTATATCCATTGCAATCACCGTGGGGCTAATCTCCAGTACTTCATACAATTAAAATTCACTATGCAAACTATATTCTATTAATTAATAGAGTTACATATATACCTCTAAACTCATGCATAAGCTATCTTGGATGCAAAATAAGTTGGTTGAGAGAATATCTCAACCTCACACCAAACTAGGAACTTAGTTTTAGCTAACTCCTATTGAATAGGAACATACTCTATACATAGATAGTCACAACTGAAGACAAGTAGGAATTACATATTCCAACACACCCCCTTAATGACTACTTGTCTCGATATCACTTCACAAAATCTAGCTGTGGTCAAACATAACAAAAAGGATATGTCGACGTCCATATAAAGGAGAAACCATCCACCAAAATTCATGGGTACCAACCGCTGCAACTGCTAGTCTCGTAGGATGTCCTTCACATACATGGTTCTGTCAACCATTATCACTGCATACATGTACCTGTATCTACAGATCCCCCTCCAACGTGGGTTTTATCGGATGACCCGTAACCATGCTCTTCCTTCATCGGTGAACTCTCACCGGAAGTAGATCTGTCTTAGATCTCTTTGGCAAACTTTTACCGGATCCCTTCATCGGCGACCTTGCATCGGATTTCTTCATCAGCGACCTTGCACCGGATTTCTTTATTTGCAACCTTACACCGGATTTCTTCATCAACAACCTTGCACCGGATCTCTTCACTATTACACATGGTTTCTGGCTGACCACAAACCGACACTACAAAATGGTTTCTCGCTGACCACGAACCTGTAATTACAAAGTGGTTTTGAGAATACCACGAACTTTTACAGGGATACACATGCCTTTACAAGGCTTACATACTCCAATTCTTGGAGTTACCAGGTACATACAATGACCACTACAAAACCATCCTAGACTTGCTTACCATTCAACTCTGTGACTCATTATACAACATGTTATTGAGTCTATTCCAAGAAACTCACACAAACTTGATTGTCCATCATCCTTTGCCGCTCACCATACCATTCATAGGCTAGAGCTTTCTCGCTTGAATATTTCTGTCATAGATTTTGTACTTTTGAATTTTGGATATACTGGTCTTGAATCTCTATGCTATACCTGTCATTAGTTAGAGTCGTGAATTCTAAAAAAATGACTTCATATTGAGGTCGTGAATCTCAATATGTATACAAAATTTCAAGACATATTCCCTTCAAAACAAAAACAATACAATCACATTCCAAAATCTAAATATTACTGTGATTTTTGTGCATTAAGGCAAGAGCACCAACCACAGCATGCAAACAATCATGCAACTCCTCTATCCATTAAATAAATTCTGAATCAGAATAATCTCACCTTTTCACACAACGATCCACGCATCACACTTCTGGAAGTTCTGCATCAGAAGATTAAATGCGACAGCCTTCTTTGCTTATAAACCATTGGGATGCTTCAACGCGCAAGTGGAAACAAACATCAAAAGCTCCCTGGTCACAATTCAAATGCTCTTCGTGTCACGAGCTCTGAGCTCATTGATTGAGAGTCTTGTACCTGTCACTGGCACATTGGCATCCACTGTAAAGAAGTATCTGCAAGATACCAAATTAAAGTTCACTATGCAAACTATATTCTATTAATCAAATAGAGTTACATATATACATCTAAAGTCCTGCATAAGCTATCTTGGACGCACAATAAGTTGGTTGAGAGAATATCTCAACCTCACACCAAACTAAGAACTTAGTTTTAGCTAACTCCTATTGAATAGGAACAGACTCTATACATAGATAGTCATAACTAAAGACAAGTAGGAATTACATATTCCAACACATGCAACTCTTTGGTTCCATGTAACCGACCTCTGAAATTACCGCCTCAACGCCAACAGAAGCTCACATTGCTCTCATACTGAAACACTGCTGAAATCTAATAGTACTGCTACGGGTGCTGCATTCCACAGGTGATATAAGTGCAGCCCATATGACAAGCGCTTGGCCATTCACTGTATGAGAAAGCATTGGAGGAAAATACAAGTAAAGCAGCCATTAATGATATTAATTTTTCCACCTATAAAACAAAGTGGCTATTGCTTTATATAAGATTGATATACTGAACAAACTATTTGCAAAAACTATGGATAATCTAAAATTATTAGAGAAAGAAACTATTACGAATAATCTAAATTTATTAGTGCAAAAATAATGATTTAGTTGAAGAATAATTGTATAAATTTGTCAGAATTGAAAAAAAAAATTGGAATTGAGAATGAATTTGATTCTTCCAAGTATGTGTAATTATTCTTCAACTAGATCAGTTTACATGGTATCAAAGTCTCCAGGAGCTGTGTTTGAGGGGGCGTTGGAGGAATCATTGCATCTATGGAAACTGTAATTTCCAGTCTGGGTAAGGAATCCTAGTTACCTGTTTCGAAAGTTCACTAATACCTGAGAGTTTGGTGTAACTGAAAAATTCTTCATGGTATCAGAGCCTTGACCTAGGTTCGATTCCCTAGCTGAGTTTGATGGGGTGTTGGAGTAATCAGGGCACCTCTATGGTAATGAACTTTCCAAACAGGTATCTAGGATCCCAGAGTAGAAATTATTGATTCCATAGAAATCCGCAGAATAGAAATTACCGTTTTCATAAAAATACAGTAATTCTTCAAACAAATAAACTAAATTTCTAACTAAACAGAGTCTATTTTTCATATGAAAGAGTGATACATGGTAGGATTATATAGAGCTTTCAATTAAGGGAAAGTTTCAATGATAAAGATGAAACGCAGCAAAAAGCAAAGAATAAGAGGAGACTAAAAGCTTTCAGGTATTACGCTAGTCAAGTGATGTTAAAGGGTCGACTCTGGAAAAACAAAACCCCTTTCAGACGGGAAACAATTGAATTGAATTTTTATCAAACCATTGCTCCGTCAAAAAAAAATCTCTTCTACTATAAGTAAGCCACCGGTCAGGGCCTGTAAAGATTTCAGGGGATGTTTCACCGTTTTTTGATCTAATTTTGAGTAAGACTATGCATACTTCAAAGTTATTATCAACACCACATTCATTTTAAGAAAGTGAAAAAACATTACAATTCTGAAATATATTTTCATATTTTTGTTCAATGACAAATCAAATTACCATATAACAATATAACAAAAGAGGCTATTGAAAAAATTTCATGTATTAAAAAGATGAATGTACATAGAGGAATGAGGGTTTTTTTTAAATATTTCTATACAGAATCGCCTTCAAGATTCAGATTACAGAGGAAGATCACCAACATTCATCTATTTCCCAACTCCGCCCCATATGACCACGATATCTATATCTATATGCGAGAGCTTGTTCACTGGTCACTTTACTCCATGTCCGGCCAGTGAAGCCCCGCACTTGACCCACAAGCTCCCGGTCATATTGAGAACGGTCTTGTGGATCTGAGAGAGTCACATACGCATTGTGTATCTTTAAAAATATCTGGGTGCTCTCTTTTTTTCCTTCAAGAGAAGTTGCCTGATCTGGATGAAACTCCCGCGCTTATTTCCAGTACTTCATAAAAGTTCTTTGATTCCATGCGAGCTGACTCTGAAATTAACCCCTCTGCTACCGCAGAGGTCTGAGAGGTCTGCAATCCTCCAACCTTGAAACACCGTCGATATCTAACATTTTTGCTCCAGGTGCTCCATACCGCAGGGAGTGTTTGGCGGCCCATATGACCAGCGCTTGACGATTTACTGGATGAGAAAACATGTCAGGAAAATACATGAGAAAAATCCATTACTGGCATATGATTCTGAACAACAAAGTGGGTTTACTTCTATAAGCCCGATATGAAACTATGGATAACAGATAATAGGATGAAATGTGGAATGGGTAAGGGTTTAATTATGACGTTCACGCAATATAATAGTTTAGATGGTAGTTTTTAATAGAATTTAGTAAAAAAAATTCAAAAAATCAGATAATTGGAGTGTTTGAATCGTATTTTTTATAGTGAAAATGGATTCAGCACCATCAAAAATCTTTAAGACACCCAAATTATTGAAGTTTAACAGTAATGAAGATTTTCAAAAATCTTTACCTAAATTTTTCATAATCTAACAAAAATTTCTAAATTATTCTATATATTTTTTTAGACTACCACTTTAATTATTTAAAAAAAAAACGAGGAAATAGGAGATGTAAAGCTTTCAAGAGTCGCGCAGTCTTCGTACGGAAACCAAAAATATCTTCATAAGAGCAGATCTGACCGCCACGTGTGATGTGGCATAACTTCTATCAATATATACAATTCTTTCTAATGTGGGGTTGAAACTTGTTTGAAGAGGATAAGATTCCATATTGATTGTAGCCTCTACATAATTGAGCGATGTTACATAGTCGGTCGATTGTACGAAAAAAACATAAACCCTTTTACGCTGAAACATCTTTGACTTTAAAAGTATGCTGACTGCAATTTCCTCTTCAAAACCTGATGTTATCTAACATTGCTTTCTAATGTGGAGTTGAAACTAGATAATGGTAGGAATATTGTTATTATTGTGAGTAGTAATTTGTTTTTCAGAAAATTTTAAAACTATAAATTGCACCACATGTTGCAAAGGAAACGCCGTAAGGTTGTGGTATAGGAAAGAATAACATACAAGAAAGAAGAGGTAGTAGGAACTTTCTTGGCTCCAACTGATCCTCCAGAATAAGGGGTGGAGAATTATGTCTACTGGACCTCAAATCAAAATATCCATATAATTGATGTGGAACAACTTCTTTGTTATTAATTGCATGTAAGATGTGTTTTTTCATAATGGATGAGACATTTTGGCCAAAGTACCCAAGACCTCTATATGATGAAATCTGCATGTTTATTTTTTTTTCTACATGAAGGATGCACTTGGTTTTTATGGTCAAGTTGGGCAGAATTCACCCTTCCATGAAATTATTTTCTTCTATCACATTCGCAATGTTGAATTCCTCTGATACTACTCCTAGAACTCTGACTCCACTCTACAGCTAGAATTATTTAATGGAATAAAAACTTATCACTGTGACATGTTGTAGTTCATAAGATACTACTAAGAAGCTTAAGTATGGTAAATCCACCTTCACATGTCATTTGAACATAGAGCATAGAGTTATCTTAACGGTCAATTTTATGGATAAGAGACAATTGGGCCCTTTTTAACCCTTGGGAATGATTAATTAATCTCACTTCAGATAATAAATATTAATAAATTATCTACAATCATATTTCCATAACTCCTCTTTTAACGACCAATTTTCCACTTCTTTGGAACTTTTCATCTCAGTTAGAATAACAAACATCATGAAGACCCAAAAGTAAGAAGAAAAAATCATCTCATAATTAGGGAATGTAGCGACTTCTTTAAGGATCATAATTCAAGACTTTAGTGCCTTTTAAAGATCATTTATTTTCCCATCAAATAAAAAGAAACAATCAATTTTTTTAGTGACAAGAATGGGAATAAATTTTAAATGTAATAACTCCCTTCCCTAGTGATAGTACATTTTTATTTTGAAATGAAATTATTTTCCCGATCGTTTAAATAATAGATTCCTCCCCAAGTGACCCTTCAGAGATACCTTTTTTTTCAACTGATTGCAATAGGTAAGTGTCTTTTGTCTAGTATTTTTTGAGTCATTGAATTTAAGGGCAAAGGTAAAGAGACTACTAGAAAAAAAAGAGCAGAGTGATTGAATGTCAAATGAAAATAACATTGAGGAATCTCTTCTGATTTTGTCATGTGGGACTTCTTCAATTGATGAGGTAGTAGGAACTTTCTCCTCCAGAATAAGCAATAAGCGGTGGAGAATTATATTGAGTAAAATACTACTCATGTAACTTTGACTCCTCCTTACAATTGGAATGTTTCTCTTCCCATAACTCTATCTCGGGTTATAATTCTATTTTTCTCTTGTTGATGAATAAATTGTCTCTATATCACTATTGTCTGTCTCTTTTTGAGCGCTTGCTTGAATCAGTGAGATAATGTAGCTCATCTGGATTCCAAAATCCTTGAGTAACCCATTTTTTGAAGAGTCCTCTTCTGTTTTTAATTCTTCTATTTAGTCCTCCATAACCTTGTCAACGTCGTTTCATTCTAAAGAATCATACATTCTTGATAAATATCCATTGTCCTGCTTTTCTTCTTCCATATACTTCAGATCTAAATGAATGGAACATGAGATAAGCTTTGTGAAATTTTTCAAATTCCAAGATTTTTCATTGCACTTCTCATGTGTATCAGGGAAAATGGATTCCATACATTCAACGTTATTCCTTTTTAGATCTAAATGAATGGAACATGAGATAAGCTTCGTGACATTTTCCAAATTCCAAGATTTTTCATTTCACTTCTCATGTGTATCAGGGAAAATGGATTCCATACATTCAATCTTATGCCTTTTTAGGGCTTGTTGTAAGGTTGGAAGCTTCTCTTCACCATGTCTCCTTTCTTCTGTATCCTTAAAACTATGTATATTTGGATGTATGAAAATTTAGATACATTTTATTAAGTAAAATTTTAAAAGAATAATGGTTATAAACATTTAAAAATAATTTTATTAAATAGTTAGTTTAGATTCAGAGTTAAGATTGATTTAGACCATCTTAGTTCTCCCTCTTAAGAAACTACATTCCACATGAATACCATGGGTTGTATTTATAGTTTATCATTATTTTATTTTATTATTTTTATTTTTTATTGTATTTTGACCTTGTTAAAATGTTCATTACATTATGTCAATCTTTTTATTTAATTTACTTTTATTTTAAATTTTGTGTAATTTGACATAGCCAAAATGTTAAACATGACATTACAACCTTTCTATCATACTTTGTTGGAGAGCATAGTAGCACAAAAATGTAATATTTAAATATATAAATAGTTAATTTTCTTTTTTTTATATTGTTTTTTATCCATGTAATATAAATTAATTGGTTTTTGTGAAGTTTAATTTTATGATATAAATTTTATTATAAATAAAAATTTTATAATACAAAACAAGAAAACTATGTATATTTGAATGTATGAAAATTTAGATACATTTTATTAAGTAAAAATTTTAAAAGAATAATGGTTATAAACATTTAAAAATAATTTTATTAAATAATTAGTTTAGATTCAGAGTTAAGATTGATTTAGGCCATCTTAGTTCCCCTCTATAAAGAAACTACATTCCACATGAATACCATGGGTCACATGGGCTGTACTTATAGTTTATCATATAAATTTTATTCTAAATACAAATTTTATGCTTATGTACCCCAAAATTTAATGTTTATGTATTTTACAAAAAAAAAATATTCATTAAACTAATTTATGTTAAATCTAGTTTTATTAAGTTATTAATTTAAATTTTATTAAAAATTTTGAGGTTAAAGTCTAATAAATTTTTAACAAGAACATTTTAACTTAAAAGTCACCAAAACCTAAATTCAATCTAACTTATTAAAAAGAAAAAAAACTAACATTATAAAAAACATATATAAAAATATTTACTTGATCTAATGGCCTAAAACATTTCAATCGTCTAACATTTGATCCAATGGCTCAAACATGGACACAGTGGCAGCTAGGGGAGTTGTTTTCAAATAGTGACACCTTACGGCGTAATTAGAAATCACGTTATTATTGTGAGTAGTAATTTTTTTTTCAAAAATTTTAAAATTAAAAATCGCCGTGCAGTGGAGGGTGAAAATTATATTATTGAGGTTTTGTAATATTATATTGGTTTATTTTTTTTTAATTTTATTTTCAAATTAAATTCAAAATATTTTGATTAATTATGGATAAGAACTTGATGGAATGCTAATAAATAATGGTAGGCAGATTGTTAGGAATGCTAATAGATATTATTACCATTGTGAGGTGTAATGTCCATAACAAAAAGGAAAAATTTAAAATTAACAATAGTTTTGGATGGAGAGTGAAAATTACATTTAAGTTTTCATAATATTTTTTTTTTTTCATTTGGTCAAAACATTTTGACTTTGGATACCAACAGGATAATGGTAGGCAAATTGTTAATATGCAAATCTATTATTCCTATTGTGAGTTGTAATATTCGTAATTGGAAATAAAAGAAAATTTTTGAATTAGCAATAGTTTTAGAGGGTGAAAAATTATTATTAAGTTTTTATAATATTATGTTGATTTTTTCATCAATCTTTTTTCATTTTGAAAAGATATGAATTTAAATTGAAGTATTGGTATTATGAATTTTTATATTAATTTAAGGTTTAATTAATAAGGTGACTAATTCCCAACACCATAGTAAGATTTCAAATTTATTACAAAACATGATCTCCCAAGTGTCTCTTCCCTATTAAAACTAAAAAAACACTTAAGACTAACGTTAATCATTCTATATAGGTAAGAGGTTATGTTTTTCCAAACATCTAAAAAAATCATTGACAACCCACAATTGGTAGAAGCTCAATACAATTTTTCATTCAAATTGTTACTTAAGTTTTGAATGTCTTGCTAATAATACACAAGGGTGAGGGGGTTGCCAACTAAAACCATAGCAATGGAGATTATCTGCATTTACAGGCATCGAATGGAGGGGAGGTATCAGGAGGAGGGCCATTATCAATGTGCCTCTAGCTGCATCTGAATATTGGTTAGTTAATTGCTCCACACCCAATTATTTTTTATCATTTTGACTTGTACTCACGACGGCATGGGTTTCTATCCTGCTCAGTGGTTAACTATTACTCCAAGGGGCTCGTGATTCTCTTAGTTGCCATTTCATCCATTCATCTGCGGACCTCTCCCTTGCTTCGTGGTGGTGGGGGTTCATTGTGCTCCCACTTGTGATTTTTTTCAGAGATCGTTGTCTGGGAATTGCTATATTTTTCCCTAACAAGCAGACAATGGATTTTTGTCGCGACCCATCATTATCCCTCCACAACCTTGTTTTACCCAACCGGTGGTAACCCTCACTGACCTCGGAACGAGTTTCTTCACTGCCTACGGTACTGAACTACTGGGGTCGATCTCTGCAGCTCACCCGAATATGTCGGATGAGTAGGTGGATTATTAATCTAACCCCTTAGAGGGCGTCCAAATATTTGTTAGGTCTTCTTCTGGTAGGGACAATGGCTGGGTGATGGGTCCGACTACTATTGGCTGGTATGTAGAGGCTATGGATGTTTGTGAGTCATCTATTCCACCCTCCCCGCTGGTACAAACACCTTCGGTTTCATTGGCATCGATCGCAGATCCCATTTTACTTCTGGTGACTTCGCCGGATTTTTCTATCCCATCACCATCTGTCCTACGGATGTGGGAACAACATGCTCAAGAGACACTGGATACCCTTGAATCATATGGATATGTAGTGGGTTTTGTTTTCGAAAACCTTGTTCAGAATGAAACTCTAGGGTTTGAACAGCTCAACATTAACAGGAGGGATAGACCTGCTCTCCAGCATATCGGTCCTAAGGTGCCTTATTCTATGGTGTCTTATGGGTGTTTTGATGGCATCTCGCACGTTGTGCCTCAAAATGAAGATCCAAAGACCTCCGACTCCAATGAAGCGTTGGAACCGGAGGGCGTATATCACCACAGGGTTCTTGGGCGCGGGAAAAAAATAGAGGTGCCAGGAGAAGACCCAAGTGGGATCTCAAGTTCAGGCAAGGTGTTGGAATGGAAGAACTCGAGCATACGATGCAAACGGTTCTGGTTGGCAGGGTTCGAGGCAAAAGCTACACATGTGCAAGACTCAAAGTATGGACTGCAGAGATTTGGGGCAATTCAATGCCACAACTTCCGGGGGTATTAACTATGAACAGGGGTTGGTTTGCACTAATCTTTCCCCAGCCAGAATTGATCGATTGGGTACTCACCAAATACTGGCACATTGAGATGAATCCAATATTGTTTAAGCGTTGGACTCCCCTTTTCGACCCTGACAAGGAGAAATCAGGGACGGGTCCGATATGGGTCCGACTTCCAGGAATCCCACTTCACTTTTGGAACGAAGCATCCCTCCAGTTTATTGGGGGGGACTTGGGGACCTGGATCATGATCGATCATATTTGGAGACCAAAAATATATTCATAGCACGGATACTTGTGCATCTGGACACTAGAGAAGGGCTCCTCGAAGGGTGTAATCTATACTTTAATGACATGGTTCAGCATCAAATTCTGGATTATGAGGGGGTACCCTATAGATGCAGGCGGTGCCATGAGGTTGGACATCTGTACAAATAATTCCCTCTCATCATCGCAACCGTGGCTCCAACAAAAATTATGGTTCATATGGCTACACACACGAATTTCGGGGGGACAGAACAATCCCCGGTGACTGTGCGGGATGGGCAGTGGCCAGGTTGCTCGGCTAACCAATTGTCATGCCCCGTCACGTGATCTCAGACTCTATGCATAGCAACTCGCACCATCCTGGAGGATTCAGCGACTGATCTGGGTAACCAACTTGCTCCTCCCATTTCAAATATTTCTGTTATTTTTGCATCTACTCACATAATGTTTGATGCTCCACATTCTATTAATTTAAATACTTGTAATATGAATCCCTTTAGCTGCCATGTTGCAACTTCCCCACCTACTATCTCTCACCCTAACGCTCATACCTCAGCAAAGGACTCTTCCTCTCATGTGCTTACTACATATAAAAGCCTCTCATCTGGACACCGATATTACCTTAGGTTGACCGCCCTAGCTCATGACACTCCTACTTTTGGACTCAGTGTGGACACTGGACGAACACACCCGAAATCATCCAGGGGGCGCCCATCCTCAATTACCAAAGCCATTAGGAAAGCCAATATGGAGGTGGAAGTTGGCACATAATCATCCATCGATCGGGTTCTTAGAGAAAAGAACACTCGGGATGATGGTATACCATGATCTGTCTCTCTCTCAATTTTCTTGGTTTAGCCAACCCTGAAAAAAAATTGGCTCTTAAGCGGCTTCTAGAACATGTTCGGGTTGATGTACTTTTTCTTCGGGAAACTTTGGGTGACTGTTTATATGTTTCAAAGGTCTTGTCTACACTACTCATGGACTGGACCTTCCAAACCACAGATGCTCATGGTTGATCTGGTGGCAGCGCCATGGGTATCAATAACAAATCCATTCTGGCCCTCGGATGGTGGGGGAGGGAGGGGATTCTAGGAGCTGATATCATCTCTTGTGAAACAAATCTCGCGATCACCTTGATCAATGTGTATGGACCCTGTCATCACAAAGAGTTCTTCTAGGATGATTGGATGCATAGTTATATCATGCAGCGGAACAATATCATTATGGGAGGGGACTTAAACTACTCTATTGGTTTATCTGAATCCTGGGGTCCTGGGGCCACCCTAGACTCCTTATCTGATTATTTTGAAAAGCTCATGGGTGGGGCTGATCTGCTAGACCTGGCTATGCCCAACATGGAGAAACAAGAGGATGGGTGTCACTCCTTTGGTCAGAATACTTGATCATTTTTTTTTTATCAAGATCTCGTAGCTTGAGAAAATTGACAAGGAAAGACTACGGGTTGGATTAGGGGGTTCCTTGGATCACTCTCCAATATACTTCGAGATTCAATCTGGCAATCAAAAGCCCCAGGCACCTTTCAATTTTAACTTTGTTTCGCTTAATGAGCCTGAATTCCACTCTATTGTCACAGAGGAATGGCGACATTGTGAGAAATCTCTTGAACTGGCTCTAACTAGGGTCCTGTATAACAACCTTAACCGAATTAAATCTCTCACCATCAGTTGGGCCAGGAATAAGAAATTGAAGGAGGATTAGGAACTATCAAACATTGAACAAGATATTAGGCATCTGACCGGATCTGATTACCTAGGATCCCGATCTGCGGAGGCAAAAGACAGGTTAATTGCTCTGGAATCTACAAAGGCCAAAATTCTTTGGAAAAGGGAATATGAATGGCGTCTCCAGAGCAGGGCCATCTGGTTACAAGCGGGGGACGAGAACACTTTTCAACAATGCGCTAAAGGCAGGAGAATTATTAACACAATATGGGAGCTCAATGACCAAAATGGGAGAGTAGCACACTCACATCACCAACTCACTGACATGGGTATTCAACACTTCTCCACACAATACAGAGCTCCTGTCAATGAAAACTTGACGGAAATCATGCAAATTTCATGCTCCTTGCACAAATTTGTGGACGAGGACAAATTGGAGGACCTAAACAGCTCGGTCTCGATGGGTGAAATTGAAGGGGTCTTAAAATGGTTCAAGAAGTACAAAATCTCAGGCCCTGATGGATGGCCTATTGAATTCTAACTCACATTTTTTGATCTTATCGGCAATGATCTACTACAAGTAATTGAAGACAACAGAACTACTGGTCAGATATATGATGGTTTCAATGACACTTTCATTTCCATCATCCCCAAATCAGATAAGCCCCTATATTTCCATGACTATCGCCCAATATCCCTCTGCATTTGCATTTATAAGATTATCTCCAAAATCATTTCCAACCGCATCAAGCCCATCCTCTCTCAACTTATTTCCAAAGAACAATTTGAATTTCTTTATCAGAGACAAATACATGAAGCTATTGGCACAGCATAGGAGGCATTTCATTCCATCAAAATTAAAAATCTCAAGAGTACCATCCTCAAAATTGACCTGGCAAAATATTTTGACTGTGCCAACTGGAGTTACTTTCACCTCATCCTCATTCATATTGGACTCCCACATGATTTTACCAATTGGATTATGGGATGCATTACACACGCCTCTTTCAGCATCCTTATTAATGGAGATTCCTATGATTTTTTTCATGTTGGGAAGGGACTTAGACAAGGATGCCCCCTCTCCCCTCTACTCTTTCTTCTCATTATGGAAGGTCTCTCTTCACTCATGACACATGCAAAAAATGATGGCTTCATTCATGGAAAAAAAATAAATGACTTTATTCATCTGACACATTTATTATTTGTTGATGATGTAATTATTTTCCTTGATGGTTCTTGTCATGACAATTCAAATTTTTTAAATCTGCTCAACATCTTTAGCAAAGCAACAAGTATGGCATCGAATCATAGCATATCCACCATCATGATGGTGCGTTGTTCTGTTAACGAATCCTGACATGCACTGGGTCTCTTTTATTTTGAACGCAAGGACCTGGAAGACTGACTAAAATACCTTGGTTTCCACCTAAAACCAAATGATTATTGCATCACAGACTGGAACTAGATGATTTCAAAAGTTGAGCGCAAGATCAATATTTGGCAACATAGATGGATTAAATCTAGGGCTAGCAGATTGGTGCTCATAAAATCCGTTTTGGAGGCCATCCCGGTCTACGGGATAACGCTTAAATGGATCCCAAAAGGCGTGACTGCTAGACTACAACAAATCTGTAGGTGATTTCTATGGAGGGGCAAGAAGGATGACCGTTCATATGCTTGGATTGCATGGAAAAGAATTGAAAAACCCAAGGGGGGGGTGGAGACTAAAAGATCTAAACCAATTTGCATCAGTTTTGGCTGCCAAGATGGGCTGGCATCCAATTGACAGCCACAACCTGTGGCAAGAAGTTACCTTTTCTAAATATATTGCACCCTGCACTACAATGGATTGGATCAGGGGCAGTGTACATAATCCACCAGGCTCATCGATCATCTAGAAAGCCATTACTTGATCCATCCACCTGATTAAATAAGGATTGGCCTGGCACATTGGAACTTGTGAGAGGGTCAAAATTGGTGAAGATTCGTGGTCCGGATGCGGGCATGAGCTTACATTGCCTTTGGACATCAGAATGCACTGGCCTGATTTGGAATACAATACATATCTCAGATTGCGGATCCAGATCATACCACTTAAGCCTCACAAGCATGGTTATTTGCACAAGTGTTGGATCTACTTGAGATCTGGTGGTCGATATGGAACTGATACCTTCGTGCCCTCAACTCCACCAACATCATATTATCTGAAAGGGAAGATGAAATATTATGGGCCATCTCCCCTAGTGGCAGATACACCCCCAAGATCAGGTACACTACAGGAGCCACAAAAAAAGAAATGGTGGTGGAAACATTTATGGAAATTGAAAGAACCCCCAAATCCAGACTACATATGTGGTGCATACTAAAAAACTTCACCCCCACGGAGGACAACCTTAGGAAACGAGAGTTTCATGGGCCTTCCAAATGTTGCTTATGCCTCACTCAAGCTGAGGATGTTAATCATCTTTTTCTGGACTGTCCGACAATCCTACAACTCTAGCACTCTATGACTACCTCACTAGGATGCACACAAATTTGGCATGGTTCCTCGGTCTGTTCGGCATGGACAAACTGGTGGAGGGAGACTAGTCGGCCAAAGGATTGGAACATACCACTCCTCATTGCCTAGGGGATTTGGATTGCAAGGAATCATAATATTTTTCTGGATAAACCTACAGATTGGGAAGGTACCTGCAGGTCCATCATTTCCATTTTCCAACTAATCCCAAATGATGAGCATGTGGCACAAAACAAGACTATCATACTAGAAACTATTGACTGAACCATCCCTTGGGCATACTTCGACGGTGCATTCAATCTTACAGGATGCAGAGGGGGGGCTGCAGTTTTGCACCTGTCCGACTCTCATTTCTTCCACCTTAAGATGGGACTTGGTCCGAGCTCAAATAACTATGCTAAAATAAACAACATTAGACTCCTCCTATTATTTTCTCGTGAACAAGGTTGCAACAGGATACAGATCTTTGGGGATTCATAGATTATTATTAATTAGTTTAATTTGAAGGAATAATGTCACACCTACATTCGTAGAGCACTTATGGATGAGGTATTAATGTTAAAATCTCTTTTTGATTTCATCTCTGTCACTCACATTTACAGGCATAGGAATGAAATGGCCGACCAACTTTCCAAAGAAGCCACGTAGTTAGATTGGGGATGATGGCTTATCACGGCTCACGAGGGGGCTCAGGAGTACCAATTCTACCATCACCCCTTCATAAACGACTTGGATGCACAGGACGTAGTCTTGCACTGACTACACTTTTTTGAGATTTTGACTTTCTATTAGCGGCAGATATAAGAAACAGTCTTGTTGTGGCTGTTTCATTTTTTGTATTATCTACATTATCTCAACATCTATTTTTCTTTTTATTATCAGTATATATGTACATATAACATACAATAGATTAGATGCAAAAACAGACTCTGTATATGACATATTACAAACTCTTCGGAGTATATGTTTCATTTTTTGATCCTCGCATGGATGATATGTTGTTAGATGCAACATGTAATTTTTCTTATTATTAATGAAAAATTACGAATTTTTTCTCTGGAAAAAAAATACATGAGGGTGAGGGTTCACGGTGATATTGGGTATATTATATAATAATACGAGGATTCTTAACTGCCCTTTGCACCTACTATGTTCACAATTTGATGTTCACTTCACTCACATAAGCTTTTAGATCCATTTTACCTTGTTAAACTTGCCTTGTGATACACCCTTGACCTATTGTTAAACTTTTCAAGACCTTTTGTAGACTCCATAGCCCAATGGCTTAAGCCTCTCTCACTCTATCTATTCTGCTTGACAACCTACCCAACCAACCAAACAAACAAACAAACCCTAATCCCTATAACTAGCCTAAAATCAAAACCCTAAAATCAATCAAGTTCACATCCTTTACACAAACATAGAGAGAGCCCTCTCTGAGTCCAGGAAGGCTAGGTCCTAGGACTCCAAATACTGGTTTGATGTTACCCCTATACATTTGGTCTTGCCAATCTAACAAATTACGAGGACCTAACAGGTTGGGATACCTCTAAAATATCTAAAGTCACCTTCCAATTTATTGTTTCTGCATTTTTTGAACTGTTCCATTTGCTCAGGGTTGAGGCGCATGGCTGCCAACTTTTCAACATCTAGATAAGTATTGGCAGACTCAAATAATTCATCATAATCATCATCCTCATGAAGGAAGTGTATGATCTTAACTCGAGTTGTAACATTTAGAGAAAATTTATTTGGATCAAATTGTCTATTGGGAATTGTAAATAATTTCAAACACTGGATTTGATCAATTTCTAATCCAACGTGTTTGAAAATTTCCAATGCATAAACATCATAGTGAATGGGAAAGGTAGGCAAGGAATATTTCTTTGCCTCTTTCAAGGCTTTAGCCAATCCATGCCCCACTGTCTGGTAAGCAATTAATTCTCTTACTAGAAGTTTCTCTGGCACATATAGTGGGAGTACATGGGGTTCAAAAATGCTTCCAGAAACTCTGACGTAAGTAAATAACTCCTCACCAAACCATTTCTCTATGCTTGTAAGGTCATCTTAAGCTTCCTTAAACAATCTTGGGGCTTTTTCATTAAAGACAACTTGGAAGAGTGGCAAAATAAATCCATCACAAATTTTGTAAAAAATGGATTCATATTTAGATTCCCAAAAAATATCATGGTAAACATGAATAGGAGTGGGATGGTCCATTTCCAACCCATGGCTGGAAAATTAGAGGTAAAACAGACATCGCCCATGATGTACACACTCATAAAGAATGGAGGGATTTCCTTGGAATTAAAAGAGCGATTTTTTCTGTATTAAAGGATCTAGGAAGCAATATTGTTTGAAAATATGGTACCCCAATCCATAATGTAGGAGTATGTGATGACCTCCATAAGAAGGACCCATTCAATTGAAAATTTAGTGGTATTGGGTGAACCGAATAGTCTACACATCATAACAGAAACATAACAGTAGGGACCAGTTAGAGAAGCAGAGGAATACATTCCCTTGTCATCATGCTTGTGTTTGTTGGGTTGTTACTCCACTGTTTTATAAGGTCTGATTGCAACTTGTTTTATTTTACAAATTTCTTGAGGAAATTTTTTCCATAAACCTTCTGGGGGTCTGGTATATGGTACATTCTCTTCAAATCCTCTGCTCGAAATGATCCTATCATTGTGCCTCTTATTGTGAGAAAGGTTTTGTCACCAATGTTAAGATTATAAATAATCCATTTCACCATATCTGAATATGGTAAAATCTTAGGGCGCATAGCAATTCTATGAAGAAAATAATTGGATACATAAGAAATAGTAGATTTTGAGGTGTTAGGGGCATCTGCTATAGTTTTCCTTTTGACTATGCGGGGTTTTCATCTTTGAAAAGCCTGTACATAGATTCCCATGAAGCAAAACCACTTTCTGAAGCACATGTAGTGTCTGAAAATAGGGGCGACATCTCGATTACTTTGCCAACTGAAGATGTAGGATTAGCAGGAGCCATAGGTTTCTTTGATTTTTTAGCAGCTTTAGACATCTTAGAGAAATACTGTTTTTCTAGACTTGCCTATAAATAAGAAGAACAAGTAGTGAAAAAATAATATGCAGCAGCGAAATAACAATTAAACCGAAATTATGAATAATATAGTGTCGCATGTGAAGAAATCTAAAATATTGTGTTAGGTCCCTATATTACTAGTGCAATCCCTTATTGTTATTGTTTTACCCCTGTAGTCCCCATATTGTTATTATTGTGCCCCATAAAATCCCACTATTGTTATTGTTGTGCCCTTACATTATTATTGTTAGGACAACTAGGATTATACTGTAACCCCATGGACTCCTATATATAGAAAGAACATTTTCTCATTTGTATCATCCAAGAATTATTCATTTATGTAATGTGAAGGAGGTTTCCCCCTCGAAGTGGCTTATTTATAAGGTGTTAATCTCTCTTTTATTCTATTTTGGGAGCTGGTTTCATAACATTTGGAATGAGAGATTTGGATTATAGGGTTTCACTGCTTCAAACAGGTCATCGTGGACATTTTGCTATGAAAATGTTTTCTATGAAGGGTCAAAAGCTAAAAAAAAACCCATTTCTGAAGAAATCCTGAGGAACTTCGTGTAAAAAAATCCCCCCTCCCCCCCCCCCTGCCCTCTCCTTTCCAAACTTAATATAATAAGTTCACTTAAAAAAAAAAAACTACTTTATGTTACCCACTTTTATAAATAAGTGAGAGTCACTTTTACAATGTTACTTTTACATGTGTTTTTTAAATAAAACATTTTTTTTTAAAGCAACTTGCCAAAAATATTTTTAGAAAAGAAGCTTTAAAAAGAGACTTGAACCCAAGACCTCTATTCTCATATAGTAACTTTACACCAAGTGAGCTAGTAAAAGGATTATGTAATTGTTTGAAAGGAGGAAGGGTTTTTTTTTTTCTTCGATGTGTATTCTTTTTCCTGCCAAAAAAAACACAAACGTGCACACAAAAACAACAAAAAATACAAGCCTTGCAACAAAACGTTAGATTTATGGTTAGTTTGTCTGACAACTATATATTTTTCTCGTTATTTCTGATTTCCCAAGATCGTACAAAGTCACGGGAAAAGAGCATACGTAGCAGAAAAATCTCGTCTTCCAATTTCTGATTTTCCAGTTCGCACATAACGCAAAGCAAAGAGAATACGTAGAAAAGAGGGTATAGATTCGGTAATAAAAACATATAAACCGAAATAAACATAGGGATTAATAAATATAACTTCAAAAAATAATGCTTTATAACTCCAGATCTAAAACGACATAACTTGGGCAACCAGAAACCTTTTTGAATGAAACGAAAGGGGTTCCTCACTGTAACAGAGGCTCCAAACACAACAGAGTAGTTCTCCTGGTTAAAACCCTTAAAGAGGGAAACAATCCATGGTTTGAGCCAACGCGACCACTTAAGGCAATTTATTAATATAAATAAAGAAAATTTATATAAACTTCTCTCGTGAACGGTTATCAGACAAATGACCCTCCATGCTCTTTAAATAGAGATCATGGACCAATCGGGTGTTAAGGCACAGATCAAGTGTCCGTAATACCGAGGAGAAAGTGAATTGTCAGATCACTACATATCATGACAGTCGGATTATAAGTTACAAATGCACATAGTAAAGAAACACACTTTACCTAACTTTATGCTAGACCAAGTTATACTTAACTATTTCCTATGTGTCAAAATATTCTAACAAGCATGATAGGATCAAGTAGGGCATTACATACACACCTCCTTCAGAAAACTTCGTCCCGAAATTAGAGCAAAAAGGACAAAAGGAGTTCGAAAGAAATTTGACAATAAGGAATAATAAAATATAGAGAGATATAGTAGTAAATTTAAGTAAGTCAAGCAATGATACCACTTCCCATTAATCATCTCCCACTAACCTATATCCTCCTATCCTTCCTAACCTGCTTCTGCTCCAATCCTATCCATCATTTGTTGCAATATACTATGGCATTGTCTATACCAATATAACCATTGATAAAACCAATATGGCGTAAGTGTCGACTATATCGACCTAACTTCTCCAGCAGGAAACTGGAAATCATCATCACACGTCTAAGGTAGCGTGTCCACCACTGCCCTCCCACGATTCGAGATTTTGGAGGTTACACGGTGGGAAATGCCTCCACCCCTCCTTAAAACAAGAGTCAACACCCTAATATGGACCACACTACAACGTTGGTTGAATACTTGTCATCGAATAATCCAGTCAGGTAGTCTTGTCACCTATCATTTACACTTTTCCCATGTCATAATAGTTCATATCAAGTAGATACAAAATGTAATAGAACAATGTACATCATTCCATTCCTTGTCAAATATGTCAATGTTTCCCATCGGAAGAGTAGATCTTGGTTATCATATATTTCTTTCCAATCTGCAGGATAGTTCTCATTCATGCATATATATAATAACCAAAAAATATATAGATATGTGGTCTTAATCCTCATGTTATTAAGTCCAACATCCATGTCTCAATTTTTTAGTTCATAAAAAAATACTATAAATAAATCTTAGATTAGATAAATCATAACCAAGTAAGTTGTACATCAGGTAAATCGTACATCAAATAATTCATACATGAAATATTTTGATCAAAAATACCTAATATATCTAATTATTTATATAAGTAGTTTCATATGTCCAACTAAAATGCATCAATATTACATAGCATTCATAAATAAAATAACATGGAACTACAAATAGAGCCTTATCATAGGTAGCTATCTAAGTCAAAATGGGCATCACAGATGCTTAAAAAGTGAAGGGTAGTCACGATGTATAGTCTCTGCATCCTCTTAGGTAGCAAAGCTTGGGATATACTTGTCCCACTAGACCTTAAATTGGTCCACCATGCGATGTCTGAGTTGTCGAACCCTATGGTCCAATATGCATAATGGTTTAACCATTACGGTTCCCACGTCTGATACTTGCAATTCCCTCCAATCCAGTTTGTGATATTAATCAGAAACATAATGTCGTAAAATAAATACATGAAAAACATCATGAGTTTTATGCAAATTGAGTGGTAGTACAAGACAATACACAACTAGTCCAATATTCTCGTTGATTCTAAAAGGTCCTATAAACCGATTTGACAACTTTGTCCCTTTTCCAAACTGAATGGTGCTTTTGTTGGGTCGAATACAAATAAAAACCTAATCTCATACCTCATAACTACGATCAGTCCTATATGCATTGACATAAATATTTTTTCATCTTGTGCTTCCTTTAACCTTTGTCATTTATTTCTTACGTGTTCCTCCATTTTTTGTTCCAATTCCGGCCCAACTATTACTCAGTCCTCCAACTTTTCCCAACTCAATGTCATTTTGCATGGCCTCCCATATAGAGCTTGATAAGGAGGCATCCCAATGGAACTGTGGTAATTATTATTATATGAAAACTCTACCAATGATAAGTAACTTTCCCACTGAGTCTGATTATCCATGACGTACATTTTGAGCATGTATTCTATAACCTGATTTACTCTTTTAGTCTGCCCATATGTTTCAGGATGATATGCAGTGCTTAGGTTCAACTGAGTCCTCAATGTTGACTGGAAACTTGTCCAAAACCTAGATGTAAAATGAGAGTCTCTATCAGAAATTATCTTTGTGGGTAACCCATGTAATTGAATAACTTCACTTATAAAAACTCGTGTCACATCAGTAACATCGTAAGTGTCTCCCATTGGGATGAAATTGTCGCTTTTGGCCAATTTACCAACTACAACCAATATAGAATTGTTCCTATGTGAAGTGAGTGGAAAAACCACAACAAAATTCATAGAAATTACCTCTCATTTAGACATAGGGATGTCATGCGGTTGTAGGAGTCCTGCTGGATAGCAATGGTCAACCTTCACTCATTGACATTCAAGATATTTTGCGACAAATTGGACTATTTGATGTTTCATGCCACCTAAAAGAAGAGTTTCTTGATGTCTACATACATCTTCTTCACTCTAGGATGTGCACAATAGAGTTCTCTATGTGACTCTTCAAGGATGGTTTTTCTTATACATCCCTTCGTAGGGATCTACATTCTTCCTTGAAATCTCAATAGTCCATCTGGTTCAAGGACATAACCCTCAAATTTGGGTTCTATCTACTTCCCACTCTAGAGTGCTGATATAACCTTCAAATACCATGTTTTGAAGAGACTCGGGTTGCTCATCCCATAGTTCGAGAGGGAACCAATGGTCCATATCTCCTTTAACACAAGATCAGACGGGGTTGACTTTGAGGATTTCACTGGCCTACACCACTCGGTAGGAGAGCAGTTGCTTGGCTACAACGCCTCGACGACAGGGGGCGTTATGAAGGAAGAGCAGGAGGAAGACTTAAGGGAGGCTTTATGGGTGTAGTGGACCAAAATTATGATAGGCTTGTGGATTTTGTGGCGTTTAAGCATATGATGATGTAGACTGTCACGGTTGTGGAAAGGAAAATATTGTGATGACCTTCCTGCAGAATTTCTTGGAAATTTGCAATTCTAGCCATGGTTAGCGAGAATATTTCTGGAGCTCACAACCACTCAAAAGGTTCATGTTTTTTAGCCTTCCACTCGTGGGTTCAAGCCCCATGTTGGGTGTTTATTGAGATTTGGTAATTTTATAAAAGTATAACTGCTCTCGCACGAATTTGGGTTCTAGTTTAAAAGTAAAAAAAAAATTACTTGGGAGTAAAATCTGTGCACTTATCTAAATTAGAAACTGACTTGTGAATTTAACATTAGGCTCCATGTTGGAAAAACAAATTTTATATATTATTTTAAACATTTGTGTAGGTAGGAATGAGCACTTGTTTTAATATATAAATATAGTAGTGATAAATATTTGGTATCAATCTAGAATAACTTGTAAAAATTTAATCTACGTAATATACTTCAACACATATGAATTTTAGGGCTCATAGGCCTCAAGGGATGCAACTTGGCTCTGATACCATATGTGAGGACCTACCCTAGGTCTTCTAACTTTGAACCAAATTATCATTTAATTTAATAAGAAGAAACTATAACATGTTTATAATTCTACATTTACTTGGTAGAAACATACAAGTAAAATTTATTTGCAACATATTAAACAAATAAGAAATTTTATTGTATCAATTTACATCAGTAATCAACAATCGAAGGATACCTGTATCAGTAGTTTGGTTGAGATGCTCTTGAATTTTTTTGAGATGCTCTTACTGTGTTAGCCAACTGGATTTACCTCCGAACCAGCTAGGAATGATTTCTTAGACCAAGGAACCTCCACAGACTCCCTAGCCCTCCGAGCCCAAGTCCAACCAAATGTAGTGTGTCCAAATTAAAACCAACACTCACTAATATATCCAAGTATGAGCTATCTCAATTTTCTCTCCATTCTCTCCCTTATCCACATTCCTTCCCAAAAATAAAATCCTCCAATGCCCAAAACAAATACCAAGGATCTCCCCCCATGTTAAAACAAAGACCAACGATCTCCCCCTCTCTTCTCATCCTCCTTCTCTTGTATGTATCTTCCCCTCATCTACGTCAACCACTTAACATTAATTCAATGACTACCCCCTCATTCTTTTAATTTATTAACCTTGAATTTCTTACGATATCTTATCCAAAAGTAGATTTGAGAAAACACCTTGGGAACAGAATATAGATATTTTATTTAAAATTAAATTGGAGAAGAAAATATGTTATCTAAAAGTAGATTTGAGAAGACACATTGGGAAGAAAAAATAGATATTTGATTTAAAAATAAATTGGAGAATAGAATATAGATATTTTATTTAGAATTAAATTTGAGAAGAAAATATGTTATCTGAAAGTAGATTTGAGAAGACACATTGAGAATAAAATATAGATATTTGATTTGGAGAAACACATTGAGAATAAAATATCAAATCAAATTTCAAATTAGTTAGTGTCTAAGATGATGGAACTTAAAGGGATATTCCTATTTCAAATTTCAAATTAGCTATAGTGTCTAAGATGATGAAACTTAAGGAGATATTCCTTATATATGACTATGATATATAAATTTATTATAATTTCTTTATTTGTTGATTTAGATTTCATTTTTATTATCATTTACAAATTTAACCATGAAACATTGTACTCTATATTTGGATATGATGATGTGTATATTTTCTCTTTTCTTTAGAACCCAGTGAACTTATTTTATGAATTAAAAAAAAACCATGATATCAAAATAAAATTAATAGTTGAAAAAAAAAAATTAAATACTACAAAAATGTTCTATATTGTAATTTATTTAATAATTTTCTAACCATAAAAATGAACATATTCAAATCAATGAATATTATCCTAGAATAAAATTAATAGATAAATCATCCAACAATCTATATAATGAATAAATTTAGGTAAAATTCATTATGTATAATTTTCCCAAATTTTATAACTTAATTTTTTTTGGACATCTTTTCTTTACTTATTTCACCAATTACAATTCTAATAATTTTATTTTTTTAGTTTCATTTCTATTATATTTAAATATAACAACAAAATTCCAAAACATATATAATTTAATCCTCATTACTTAATATATATATAATTTAATTCTATGTAAATATGATATTAACTCTAGTATAATAAATCACGTTACTATTAAGATATTGTTAATAATAACAAATTTAATATTATTAATAACAACAAACATTTACACGAAAATAATGAAAAAAAAAACATAAATATTTCAAACCCTCATTCTTATAAACCAATATGATATAAGATATTGTTAAATATCGTTAAAAATAACAAATTTAATATTTTTTTTTTCAGAAGGAAAAAAACGTTGTTTTATATATTAAAATATGCAAAACAGTACATGATATACATGATGATACAGTGCATAGCAACACTGTACAAATAGCGCAAAATTATAGAGCATAGATGATACAATCTGATACAACATATTAAGCCTCATATACACCAGCAGAGAGTAACCGACGAAGGCAAAAAGATTATGATGTGTCCACAAATTATATCAAAAAGATTGGCACCATAAAACTAACAGTCCATAATGCCACTACTTAATCTAGGAGCCAGAGTAAACCTATATCTTGACCTCAGTTCGAATACAAAGGCCACCTCCGTCCAGAAAGAGAAGAGAAACAGAAATGGCCGCGCATGAATTGAGATGGAAAAACCGGCTCTTATACCCCATCCGAAGTATACATCCAGGGAAAGGAGTACGTGAGGGTAACAACCTCGCTTGTATATTATGTATCATCCAAAAACTGGCTCGCTTGCACCTGTAAAAGAAAATATATATAAAATTTGGCTCGCCTACAGGAGGAAGATATCATCCGGATTGTGACGGCCCATGGTATTTACCATAGCAGCAAACGAACCGGGGCATATAGATGAAACAGAAAAAAATGGGCATGATACCATCATAAGAAGTCTCATGCAATAAAAATAACTCCAGCATGGTCTCCCTCAGCAAATCATTAAGGCAAAAGAGTATAGAGGATTCGCCCATGCCTCTTAAATAGAAGGAGAGAATGAAAGTCATTTGGAGACCCCTGGCGGGTCGCCAGCACCAAGCACCCTGAGATCAACAACAGAATAAATTGGAACCTCCCTGAGGTCAAGGAGTTCATCCCGGAAAAGGGATCTTGTTTTCGGCCTCCCTCTGAAGTGTCTAGATGCAGACATTGTTTTTTTCCTCACTGTAATATTGCAACCCGAAGCTGGCGAGCTGACAATATCAGGGTCCCTAGGGATATTATCAAAAATAGTGAGGGCAGCCAAGTCAAGGTTCGGGTTATTTAATAGGGATTCAATATCACATCCAACAGAATTTATGGGAGAGTCCGATAGGTCCGCATTATCAAAATTATGTGGAGAGGGAGGAGAGGGGCGAGAGGATGTACATTCAAGGGGAAGCATGGACGGGGGGGGGGGGATATAATGGAGCAGGTGTGGGGCAGGTTTGATGGTTTTCAGCAAGAGCAGTAGAGACATTAGGTGAGTCCGATAAGTCCACATTCTCGATATAATGTGGAGAGGGGGAAGGGGATGCGCATTCAAGGGGCGGCATGGATGGGGAGGTATATAATGGTGCAGAGATGGGGTAGGTTTGATGGTGGTCAGCAGGAGCAGTAGAGACATAAGGCATTTTATCCTTCATTATGATAGTGGATCCAAAGTTTACTTCAGTTTCTAAATGAATGGGCGAACCGGGATTCACCGGGGGAGTAAAAAAAATTTTGTCTTTAGAATCAGAAGGCGCCGATGGCAGTGCGGATTCATCAGGCGGGATAAAATCCTTGTGTGGTGGAGATAACTCCCCACATTGTGCACTATCATTAGCAGATAAATCAAAACTAGAAACCGCAAAGGGAGGAATACCTGATGGGGAGACATTTCGTTGTACATTTGAAGTCTATGCCCAATTTACACCAACAGACCTTTGATTGCCCCTACGGAGCCCCCAATGCCGCCGGGGGTAGTTTCCCTTCAAATGGCCAGTGTTGTGACAAACCAAGCAGCGGAAAGGAATGCCCCAATAATCCACCCTTTGCCTGTGTCTTCTCGAACCCCAAACGAGATCAACATCCCCGGGCAATCCACCAGAGAAGACCAATTCGACTAATAACCAGGTAATGCGTTTGTCGCTGGCACCAAGCATGCTAGAGTCGATGTATTTCGTGCATCCAATGGAATTTCCAATGGCCCTTATTGCTTTATCCGTCCAGAACTCCAATGGAAGGCCCAGGAGCTTTACCCACACCGTCATATTCTTAGGAGCCTCCATAATTGGATTAAAACCGAGATACCAGAGCAGAAGTTGCAAGCAACTCTTTCCACGAACCCAAGGCTTGTTCACAATCAAGACAACATCTTTTTCGTTCATAAGGTGAATACTATACCAATTATTTAGGAGCAAGCTGACTTCGGGGCATATCCAACAATGGGGCTCCACACTTTCTTTGCCCATTCAATCATATCTATCTCCTGTCCATCGGCAAACATCCAGCGCCCAATTAATGCACGCTACACCAAAACAATGAAAAAAAAAGTGAAAACAAAAAAATTTCAAACCCTCATTCTGATAAACCAGTAAATATGATAAAGAAAACATCCATTGCTAATTTTTTTTTTTTTTTTCAATAGTAAATATAACGCAGAAAACATTAATTCCTACATGTTTTGCCAAGACAGCGCATCCAGCCAATTTAAATTCATATTTCTTACAATGATCATTTCAATAAACATGTTCTAATAAATTAATATTAAAATATTGGCTGAAAATTTTCCCTTATCTCAAAGCTAGATATTGCATCACCTCAGTACCATATGACCATATGTGTTTTTTTCTAGATTTGTTATATGACCATATGTGTCTTTTTACAAACAAATCGATCCCGTGTGAGATAAAACGGGATTAAACATCACTGCATTTCATTAAAGATTCACAGGTTGCAAACATTTGAAGTAATACATATATACTTGCATTATTTGTTTACCAGAATAATTCTAAAATCATCAACCAAACCCTTTAATGCGTTACCACTGCTCATTGGCACTCTTGCAACTCCAGTGCAAGGAACTTTCATATTATGCTCAGCCGCCCATGGAACATAGCGAACATTTTTTGAAATGTGTTTATCGTTTGTTACTGCAAATTGAAACACAAACTGCACTAATAATTGAACTTTCATAATTTTCACACTAACTCCCACTTTCAACCTCTTTCCATGAAATTTTAGATTTGAAACATAATGGATTTTTTATAACTTCCTTATATTCTCTATTCAAATTCACTTCCAACAGAAAAAATAACATTATATCTAGTAAACAAAATCTGATTTTAATCTACTTTTAATAAATAACGCGAAAAAAAGGAAATAAAGGGAATTGAATAAATTTGAATGAATAATTAATCCCAATCCATGCAAATATTTTTTAAATGTTTTTTCTGTGCAGAATCGCCCTCAAAACTCAGTCCATTGGTTACTTTAGTCAACGTCTCAGTCAAAATAAATTCAATTAATTAATTCAAAAGTCATTTTTATTTGGGTCGCTAATTTTAGGAATATTGTGGAATATTACCCACAAAATTTCATTCTCACTCTAGCTATCCAAATACATTCTGACACCTTTTGGAATTAGATTGACCAGAGTTAAGAGTGAAGTTTAATTTGTACAAATTCCAAAAATATTCTTAAAACTAGCGACCCAAGTAAATTCTAACACCTTTGGAATTAGATTGACCATGAAGTTTAGTGTGTACTAATTCCAATACTATTCCTAAAATTAGGGACCCAAATAAATTCTAACACCTTTTGGAATTAGATCAATCAGAATAAATTTAACACTTTTTGGAATTAGATTGATCAAAGTGAAGAGTGAAGTTTAGTTTGTATTAATTATCGATTTGAGTGGAAGTGAAGTTTTGTTGGCACTATTCCAAAATATTCCTAAAATCAGGGACCCAAAAAAATTCTAACACCTTTTAGAATTAGATCAATCAGAATAAATTTAACACCTTTTGGAATTAGATTGACCAGAGTTAAAAGTAAAGTTTAGTTTGTACTAATTCCAAAATATTCCCAAATTAGCAATCCAAATAAATTCAACACCCAAAAGTGGGGTTTATTTTAATCGCGGTACCATAAATGCAAAAGGCTCACATACTGGGGTAACGGGTTTATATTGGTTGCCCATCTACAAAATTGGGTGATGTCACACAGTCGGTCGATTGTAGGAAAAAAACATAAACCCTTTTACGCGGAAACCGCTTTGACTTTAAAAGTATCTTGCAGGTTGCTTGTGCTTCTAGACGTACATTCCATGTCTGCAATTTCGTCTTCAAAACCTGGCGTTATCCAACATTGCTTTGGAGAGGATAAACTCTTTGCCCATTGTGCTGACGTGGATCGTAAGGCTAAAAACAGAACACGTGGAACGCTAGAATAAGCAACAATTCACTTTGACGTTTCGAGATAAGAACTTATGGAATGCTGCTAGACAATGGTAGGAATATTGTTAATATTGTGAGTTGTAATGTTTTTTTATCAGAAATAGTAGGGAAAATTTTAAAATTAACAAATTATAATATTAAGGTTATATATATATATATATATATATATATATATATATATATATAAAATTTAAAACAATTTTATTATGGATAAGAATTTGATGTAAATTTATTATTGCTATTGTGAGTGTAATATTTTGATTAGAAAAAAAATTAAAATTAATAATGATTTTAGAGAGTGAAAATTACATTATTAATAATAGCTAATATTATATAATCAAAACATTAGTTTAACATGTTTGTTTGAAGAAACACAAAAATGACCTAGATAACATAGCAGTTCATCTTATATAATATTGTAAAAATATAATAATATTTTTTCACCTTTCAAAATAATTTTAAAATCAATTTTTTATTCTCAATTAAAAATATTACAATTCACAATGAGAATAATAATATTACAATTCATAATGGGAATAATAGATTTACATATTAACAATTTTTGCTAACCATTACCAAATTCATATCCAAAGTCAAAATGTTTTGGTTAGATGAGAAAAAATAATAATAATATTTTTATTATTATTGAGCTATCATACTAATTATATTATTATTTTTTTTATCGTGTTGTCAAACCATTTTGATTTTGGATATGAAGTTGGTAATGGTAGGCAAATTGTTAATAAACACATCTATTATTTCCATTGTGAATTGTAATATCTTTAATTCAGAATAAAAGGGGAATTTTAAAATTAGCTTTGACGGGTGAAAAATATTATTAAGTTTTTATAATATTATGTTGAATTTTTTATCTTTATTTTTTCATTTTGAAAAGAAATGAGTTTTATTTTTTCATCTTGAAAAGAAATGAGTTAAATTTAATTATTAGTATTATGAATTTTTATATTAATTTAAGGTTTAATTTTTATACGTAACTTGTACCCGAGTTATGATTTGCATATAAAGCTGAAGTTTCACCAGCTCGGAATCAAGTTTTTTAATTTGTCAAATACGTTTTTGGCTTGCAAGGACTCATTGCAGACATGGAAGCCTTTTTAAGTGCTCACTGCAAACCTTCTCCAAGCTCCTTGTATGAAAGTAACTAGCTAAAATCAAAGTCAAAACATATCAAAATCAATATTTTCTGTTTATCAAAATCCAAATTTCCACAGCTTTGTCTAGAAAGTCAAAATCATCTGAAAATCAAATTCTCTATTTTTGCGAGGAGAGACTTTGTACAAACACACTGAAATTCTTTGAATTGAATCATCTAAAAATCAAATTCTCTATTTTTGTTAGGAGAGACTTTGTACAGACACACTGAAATTCTTTGAATTGTATAGCCTCTCTAATGTGATAAAGGGTAATAATCAAAATCAAAATTCTCCATCTTTGGCCTGAAGAGACGCTCGAACATCAAACACAACATTTTCTTAATGTGATTAGGGTGCTAATCAAAATTAAATTCTTCGTTTATTGTGAAGAGGGACCCTTTGTAAATAGGGCACTAATTCTTTTCATTAGTAATAGCCTCTATAATGTGATTAAGGTAAAATAATAAATGATTTACCTGCGCATTCAATTTCAAAACCCGTCTGATATGAAATGGATTTAACTATGGATTCAAATTTAGAATGGCACAACAAAGGATGCTACAAGTTTCTGAAAAAATAGTTGATATCTAAAGTATAATGTAAAAGAAAGCTAACAATTTGTTAATGAACATCATATTATATTAATTTAATTAAAAAACACAAAATTCAAATACTAATTTATTTTTTAAAAACATTTATTTTAATCTCTGAACCCTAAGTTTTTAAACCACAAGAATTTTACAACTATTTTTTAAATTTATAATCTAAGGTTGAGATGGATTAATGGTAGAGATGGATCATTGCTAGTTTAATTACATGTCAATATTATTACATTCATCATTTAAAAATATTTGTATCATCATTTAAACATTAAATAAAATCTTCTTTGAATGAGAATTTTCCAATTTGATCACAAAAATGTACTCAGAAACCCATATGCAAAACTCCATTCGCAAAACTCCATTCACTGTTTCAAGGGGACTAAACCTAGTATGCCCAATTATAGGCAACAAGTCATTTCCCATCAAGAGGAGGAGAAGAAAGTTCATGCAAATTGAATTTGCTTTTGCTCCATTTACTTTGACGAAGCATAAAATTTGCTCAAGGCTTCTAAAAATTTTTGTGCAGAAATAGAACACATACACAGACACATATACACACACGAAAACCATAATAGCGACAAACGTTTCTGTTAACATGAACTGCAGTTTCCAATTGGATTTTACGTTTAAGTTGTAGAATGACATAACAGTAAAAGGGCAGAACTCGTCTCGTGCTTTAATTGAAATAATTTTGTGGGATTTTTTATAGTATTTGAGAAATTCAGTTATAAAGTAAAACTCTACTGTAAAATTCCTATAAGGGCGGGCAAGAAAAGATAGCAGCCCAAACTTATAAGAAACATCGTCTTACTATGATTTGAAAGATTTCAAACAAGATTGATTGAAATCCAAACATGATAACTTAATTAATTAGACAAAATGTGGGTACAAAAGCTCCAAGCCTTAAGAAAATCTGGCCAACTACACTTGAGAATTTTCCAGTGCATCCTTAAAAATAAATAAATACAATACATTGAAGAAAATTTGCTTTCAATGAACATTGAATATCCAAGTTGTAGAATCAGACCAGACAGATTATAAATACTGCACCATTCATGTTAGGGGGCTTCGATAGTGGAAGTGGCAGCGACAACGACATTGGATTAGAAAATGCGTCCAGACTATTCGCCGGCGTGAATAGTCGAAATTTAAATTTCAAATATCTCCGTGCGGGGGAGAGGAGGGGAGAGGAGTGGCGCAGAGGGAGGGAGGTGGTGGAGGCAGGGGCGCGGGGTCCACCAGAGACGAGTTGGGATGCCGTCGCTGGGTTCTGTTGTTGTCATTGTCTGAGTTGGGCGAGGTCCACCTCCTATCCAGAAAGTCACGAGGGTCGCTGGAGGGATTTGTCCCATCAGCCGGGGATGGGCTCCATTTCGTCGAATGAAAGACTCTTCCTATGTTTACTCCCTAGAGAATGGATAAGGGTGAAAAACCATATGCATAGTTGTTATATGTAGTTGTCAAGACCGAGAAAAGATCTATATGTTGTGACGAGGGACGAGTCTAAATCACCTTGTTGGACGAAACGAAACCATTCAAGAAGTTATCTGAAGGCCGAGTTGCACATCTGTAGATTTTTTTTCTCTGTAGTCATTAAGGAGCATTATTTGAAGTACCACCACTAAGGAACAACGAAAATGGATCTCATCTGATATCTCATGGTGAAGTTTCTAAGGCCGTAGGCCTCATGCGCGATGACACTAGCTTGGAAAAGGAGAGAATCACCGAAGTGACTTGCAACTGATGTGAAATCGAGGAGCGTCTTTAGGTGTGCACTGAAGTTTTCTTTAAACATTGCCAGGGTCTCATTACTTTATCATAGTAGGACCCAACACTCGAAGAACTTAAATAGTCTGATTTTATGGTGGGTGATATTATAAATTGTTTTTATATAATTCTGACCTCCCACTTATGATTTTGAGTGAGCCATTCGATTTGGTATGGTGGATAATTATATCGATTGGCATGTAAATCCTCTGTCATTTAATTAAAGTAACTACTCCTATTTAGTTGAATAAAAAAAAAGGAGAGGAGGGGCAACTTATTTCTTGTGAAGCTTCAATAATATGGATACAACCAAGATTATCTTTAAGACATGAAGAATTAGTGTATTTTCTTTCTTTGGTATGGGAAAGGATGGATAATCTTGAGCAAACCTTGGAAAACACTAAGAGAATTTTTTATGAAATAGTGAGAATATATAGTCCTTTACTCAGCAATATCTCCTTAGGCCAAAAAGATGGTCAAAGCGGCATACCATTCTTGAAAAGAATCCATGTCATTTTGCAGTCAAAACATCCATGGGTAGTGAAGGAAGGATAGGGAAGAGGAGCTAAGCTCTTCGCACTTGGATCTGAATTGCAACGAGAAAATTCAGTGATAGACCTTCATAAATTAGAGGAATTAGATGCATGTCTCTTCGAGATGGGGCAACCAGAATGGAAGAAACTCAGTTGGGCTCTTAAGCCATCCATGCTTGCATTGATTCAACCCAAACTTTGGGAACATCCTTGTGCATAGTTCAGGCTCACAGTCGCTTCTTATCTCAGTGGGATCATAACATTAAAATAATCACTACTACCTTACAATAATGATATCATCTTGGAGATATTGCAGTTGATAGTGGAAGCCTTTCAAGGGTTGAACAACATCATGCTCCCTGCCTTTCAAAAGCAGCGAAGAATCTTTGAACTCATGGCAGAGTTTAGCTTTGGAACCTTCATGCTAAATATGGAAAGTGACGACTTAATCTTTCAGTTATTCCAGAAATTTTACACCAATATTACATCAGCTCATCCAGACTGTGTCAAAACAAACATGCAAAAGATTGTGTCCTTGTTCCTTAGAAGGAGATGCCGACATCTGCAAGATACTGAGATCCAGTTTTTTTACCATTTGGAGGAAGGAACTAATTGTATCACCAGCTGCCTGTGATCTAGTGGAGAAGTTGGTCATGCAAAACATAAAAAATTTCAGAAGGGTGTTGACTAAGAAGCAGATTAAAACGATCAATGGAGAAAGCAAGAAAAAAGATAGTAAAACCTACAGTAAGAGCAAACAAAGAAGGAGAGGACTATGTTTTATATGCAAGGGACCTTGGGCACTCAACCATTAATGTCTGGGTGATATGGAGGAAACAAACGCAGAGTAGCTCGAGACTCCTTTAGATCATGGGGATTCATCTATAGTTGGGTTCATCGGTTTTCAAGAGAGCAACCATGAAGGATTCGAGCAGTCAAGTACATATGGTGAGCAAGAAAACAATGTTTTTCAGAGATACTTGGAGGACAAGCCAATGGTAATCAATCAACTTAACAAAGTACATGGGGAAAGGAAGGAGATAATGCCTCCTAACGATTAGGTAGACTCTTGTACTGTTGAATCCATGGATATCCAGAAGGACATCCATAAAGAGTATGGGCAGTCAGTTGTAGATAACCGTCCACTAGTACATTCTTGTTTGACAACCAGAGAGGGTGACCAACAGATTGTACCCACACGTGGAGAAGGCCAGGAAGAAGGCATCCAAGGAGACTCAAGTGAAGAGCTAGTAGTAATAAACCGAAAGGATGAGCATGATCATGAGGGGAAACATGACAAATATAGTATTCAAGATGATCCATTTATGGAGAGTTAATCAAAGGTTTAAGCTGGAGCTATGGCAATTGAGCATCTGGTGCAGAAAGATATAGAGGCATTCAACAGGGAACCCGAATTTCTAGTAGATGACGGTTGGGAAAATATCATGCATTTCAAGACATATATTATGATGTTGAAGCAAAGAGTCTGGAAATCCCGAGACACTGTCTTACAGGGGAAGAGGAAAATTGAGGAGCTCATAAGGGTAAGTGTCGAATCAATGGCCAAGTTGTCTAGTGTTGAGGAACGACTCAAGTCCCTCATAAGACAACAAGAGGAGTACAATTGGGAGTTCCAGAGCAACCCTATACATGAGTACATAGATAAGACTTGCAACGCCACCAACCCACCTTTATACATTATGGAGCGCAGGGCAGAATTCTCCAAATGGACCATGTTTGGTGACCAGGTAAAGCAACATGAGTTGAGCATCAGAGAACATCAACGTGGTAGAATTATTCTAATATCAACGTGGTAGACTTATTCTATGTGTAGGAATTCATGCATTGGATTGACAAGAGATTATGAGTTGGAACTCTATTAATGGGATGATTCCTAGGAGGATACTCTTAGCCAAGGGCATATTGCAGCTTGGGACCTTAAGCATGGCCAGTAATGGAGGGCTAAGATGGTATCACAACCCACATATCCCAGGACTTAGGTGGCATTGGGATCTAGGAGAATCTATTGGGTGAAGGATTGGTCGTATGATTGTTTGGGATCTAGGTGAACCTATCAAAGGAAGGACTGGTTGGAGGAATTTTTGGGATCCAGGTATCGAAGGATCTATTCAAGGTCATTTAGCGTGGAGGCATAGAATAACACACTGGGTTGTATGGGATCTTGGTATCAATGTACAAATTCCTCTGTTGTGGATAGAAGTGGATTGCTTGAGGGCAAGCAATCTTTGGGTAGGAGGATTTTTAATATTCCCTTTTCATGATGTGGTCAAAATGGACGCAACTGATCCATTGTACTTACCATGGTATTTTCCCATGGGATCTTCCCATAGTATTTTCCTTCGTTTTTGGAGGGAAAATAATAAAATTAGGGTTCTAGAAAATCCCTCGAACCTACTAAAGGGGATAGGAGCCAAGCATTTGGATCCTCTTGAGTGTATCTATGTTATTGTGCTTTTATTCAGAACTTGATGTAGCGAGTTCCAGTTTGATCCGAGGGATGAAAACCCCGTGGGTAAGATTTTTTTGGTGGATCCATTTAGGGTCTATGATTGTGCTTCAATTTTTTCAGTGGTCTTGTTGAGCAGCCATGCATGCCATCTAGCACAAAGGTTCCATGGTTAATCATTCTGGCATGTATCACTTTCAAATAATAATATAAATAAGGGCGACATCTTTTTAGATCCCTTGTGTTTTGTGTTTGGCTTGTTAGTATTTCTATTAGAACACTGAAATGTTCCAGATTTATTAATTAATTAGCTGTTTGGGATCTTACACAGATTTTTTATAAAATTATGTTCAAAGTATGTCCGATTGATAGATTTTATAAAACATAATGATAGAAATTTAGAAGAGAGCAGAGAGATTTTACACAACACAAATCTCACATTGATATTTTTATTGATCACAAAGGTTATATATATATATATATATATATTATACAAATTATTGACTTCGACAAATCCAGATCATGACTAGAAGTCATACATTAATGGAAACAAAAACATCTAGATTGACTCCTCGTTCCTCTTAATCATAGCGACACATGACATGGAAGCGTTACTTCCAACACCCTCCCTTGATGCTTACATGTAACAAATATAAAAACACACATTACAACAATAAATGAAACTGTCACATTTGTTTGATATGGTCATCACTAGCATTCGAATCCACTCTGAAATCTCACAGTTTGCTCTCTTTTCTTCACCACACTTTCGAGCTTCCCACTTGATCCATTTAAGACATAACCGCTTCAAACCATCGTTAATGTGCTTTGCAGAATTGACTCTTCTCAACCTCCCAGAGCGCAACGGGTCAATATCCATACTGAACCATCCAACGGGAGTGCCACCATTCTTTGAAACCACGACCCTCCACTACCTTTATTAGTTATCTAGGATAACATTATGGGTACATAATGTCTTCAAGAGACAATTATACAATTTGACCTTGTATAAAATAACCTATACTAACGCTCCCAGAGCACGATGGGTCACACGAGCTTGACCTTATTAAGAACTACTTATGACTAATGCTCCCATAACAAAGCATGTCACATTAATTTGTTAAATATTTAGCCTGTTCTTTGTAGTTCTCCATCAATTTTACATTACATTAGACAATAGAAATAACACCCCACAACTGCACCATAACCATTTTTTTTATCATATAATCACAACACAATAATAAAACTGCTACTTTAGCTCACACCACATACTAGAACAAACAAACACACAAAATCCACCACACTAATTTGAAAAAGTCGGCATAGAAAAAAAATATGCACATGTACAATGTTCTGGATGACCTCCACTGTCGCCTGTCTACCAACTTCGTCTACCAATACTTCAACTGAAATCTTCCACGACTCCACACAAGGTCATTCTTCTTATTTTTTTATTTTATTCCACCCTGTCTGATTTTAGCTTCATCGTGTCGGAACATCAGCCAATGCAACTCATAAGGGCAAGCCTTATTTCAGCTGCCATAGGCCCATTAATGCGGCCAGGCAGCTGATGCCCGCGGTCGAATTAAAGGTGTAGCCGCCGCATGATCATCTACACCTTTAATTCGACCGCGGGCATCAGCTGCCTGGCCGCATTAATGGGCCTATGGCAGCGGAAATAAGGCTCGCCACTCATAAGATCATGTTTCTATCACTGTAAACCCTAGAATAAAACTTTTTATAAGGTAATGATTACCGTGAGGAGGTTAAGGATGTTATAATACTGTGGATCCAAAGAAATAAATATCTCATACACATCCTTACTTGCCATTAGAACATGATGCATGTCCACCGGGTCAGTTATTGTAACCATGTGCATTAGTTCTGCCTTTTTAGACGAAGCCATAACTTTTCTTGAGATACGATTGAATTCACGTCCTATGGTTCTCCTGTAACTGGTTCAATTCAAAATACTAAAACTCCATTAAAAAAGTAAGGTAATGTGAGAGAAATTTGTTTTATGTATAGTTTCTTATAAATATGTTGTTTTTATATATAAAAAATCAACTTATTTATATTTTTTTTGTTTTAAAAAAAATAATAAATAAAATACATTAAGAAAATACTTAAAAAAATTATATTTTTCCATCTAACGAAATAATAATTTATTAAAATTTTAAAAATTAAATAACAATTACATTTTTTTTCTTAGCTCTATATTTGAAATTAAATTCCGTCAATTAACAAAAACAAAAGACTTTTAATCACATTATTATAATTTTATAACAATAAATAATATAAATATAAAATTCTTTATTTTTTTATATTATATATGTTTAACATGATATTTTACGAATAAATACTGAAAATATAAAATTCAATATTTTTTATATTATATATATTTTTTATTGAAAATGGTTTGGATAATATCATTATTGTTGCAATATTTTTTAATTATTGAAAATAGTTTAAATAATATTATTATTATTACAATTGGATAATGACATTTTTTAAATAAAGTATAGTTTGAGGTCTATTGTAGATTTTTAGAGGTCTTAGGTTAATTTAGATGTCCTCGAAACTTCTAAGATAGGAAGTATTATCGTTTTAGAAATTTGATTTATGAATATTATTATTACGTTTAAGAAATTTGATTTATGAATATTATTATTATATATATTTTTCGTTATTTTTTTTTGTAAATCTGTCTATTTCTATATTAGTACAAAAATATGTTACAGAGAGGCAGGGGCCTCAAAAAGCTAGCCCAGAGAAGAGGCATTCATATCATAAGACCACCGCTGTTGACTATCTGAGAAAAACCTTGATGACCAGGACCTTGTCCTACTTCCTAAACAGCTGATTCTGAAAAACAAAATGATGATTGGAGTACAGGACTCACTACAACTTGTAAGACCGAGACAGAGAATGTCCTTGACAAAAATTACATGCATACAGGATGATGCTCTGAAACATTGACTTGAGCATGATAGCATGGATAACAGTGCTTGGGAAGCAGCTATTCGACGAAGGAGATTTACACTATAGTGCCTGCAAAAACTGTGAAGAAGAAGGGAGAAGAACCCCTTCTGAGTACCTGATTGCAAAAACTGTTGGGCGAGAGCCATTTAAGCGTCGTTGGAGGGCGAGGGCGCTTCTTCCACCACGGGGCAAGCATACGGATTGAATTCAGCTTCTGCAGGGGACGAAAGAGCTTGGCCCGAGAGGATGCTGCCAGAAGGAGCGCATGGCCTGGCATGAGGGAGCTCGGGCTGAGAGGCCGTGATTCCCTGAAAACTTTGCTGACTTACCCCCGGGGGGCAAAACAGTATACCATCTTCAGAGTCCTGAACAGTGCCGGAGGGTGCCGTAGGCGGAGCTTGGGTGGTCGGGTTGATCCTGAATTTGATGGAAACCGAAGCAATGAAATCGTGGTTGTTGAAGGAACAAGGATAATTGAAGAGTGCTGAGTGGAAGTGCTCATTGGAGGTGAGGCGAACATGTGCAGCAGAGGTAGAAGGGCGTCTGCCACGACCACGCCCTCGACTGCTTCTGGGAGCAGCAGTTCGACCAACATCGGTGTCAGAAGAATCCGACGAGGAGGTAGAGGAGGAGAACGCAGGTGGCATAATAACCTGCCCACGAGAAGAACCCCTCCTGCTCAACATTCTTGGCCTCAGACGAGGCATAGTGAGATTGACAGGAAAGTCAGGCCGAGTGAACAAATTAGGAATGGAGAGCGAGCTCAGAGACGGAATTAAACCAACAGAGGGGCACCTGCAATTACAAAACTGACCAGAAGAAACATGAAAACCGTCCGAGAGCTCAATGCAGCAGCTTAAACGACATCTTTTGCCATTGCTGGTGCGCGAACAGGATTCGGAATCAACCTGAGAACAACAGGAACTCAACGGAGAGACAAACAACACCGAAGGATTAGGCGCCATTGCAGAAGGAATGTCGAGATAATGAGGCGGAAGGAGCTGCATTAATGCAGCATTTACTGTGTAGGCTGGCTCATATGCAGTGAGCTCGGAGCGCAAAGGGGTGGCGGTGGTGGTAGACCACGTGCCCACCCGCCCCCTTGTCAGCGAATTAAAACTCGTCTCGTACACCCGCATCCGGGAATATATTTTTCGTTATTATTTTGTGTTTAGCTTAGTGTTAATTTATATGTTAGATAAAAAAATGGTTGGTTTAATTACGAAATTGTGTTAAATTGTGTTATTAATATTGTTTAAAATTAAACACCTTCTAGAATTAGATTGACCACAGTGAGAGTGAAGTTTTGTTTTTACCATACAAATATATTTCCAAATTAGCGATCCAAGTAAATTCAACACCCAAAATGGGGGTTTTATATTAATCGCGGTCCCATGGATCCGAAAGAGTTACATAGTCATTGCGCATCTAAAAAGTTTTCTCGCAGGATAAGGCGCCTGATGCACATTAAAATTTCGCGTCAGATTTCCGTAAGCCCTCTTTATATCCTTTGCAGTCACAGTGGGGCTAATCTCCAGTGCTTCATACACCTCCTTGATTCCATGTAACCGACCTCTGAAATTACCGCCTCTGCCCGCAGAGGCTTGCATTACTCTCACCTTGAAACACTGCTGAAATCTAACATTTCTGCTACGGCTGCTGCATTCAGCAGGCGATATAAGCGCGGCCCATATGACCAGCCCTTGGCGATTCACTGTATGTGAAAACATTGGAGGAAAATACAACTAAAGCAGCCATTAGTGATATATAATTTTTCCACCTGTAAAACAAAGTGGCTATTGCTTTATATAAGAAATTGCACAAATTTTTAAGAAAAGAAAAAGAATAATTGAAATTGAGAATGAATTTGATTACTATAATTTTGTGCAATTATTCTTCAACTAGATCTGTGTTTGTTCTAATAATTTTACATGGTATCAGAGCTTTCCTCAGCTGCCTTTGATGGGGTGTTGGAGAAATCACGGCATCAATGGAATCAGTAATTTTCACCCTGTAGAATCCTAGTAAACTGTTTGGAAAGTTCTCTAGTGCTTGAAAGTCTTGGTGTAACAGCAAACCTCTTCATGGTATCAAGCCTTGACCCAAGTTCTATTCCTAAGCTGAAATTCCTAAGCTGAAATTGATGAGTTTGTGGAGGAATCACTTGGATTCCCAAGCTGAATTTATTGGAATGTTGGAGGAATCACTGAACCTCTATGGTAGTGAACTTTCCAAACAGATAACTAAGATCCCAGGGTAGAAATTACTAATTTCAGAGAAATCCCAATATAGAAATTACTAATTCCATAAAATGGCAGTAATCCTTCTAACAAATAAACCAAAATTGTAACTAAACAGAGCCGATTTTGCATGTGAAAGAGTGATACATGGTAGGATTATACAGAGCTTTCAATTAAGGGAAAGTTTCAATGATAAAGATGAAGCGCAGCAAGAAGCAAAGAATAAGAGGAGACTAAAAGCTTTCAGGTATTACTCTGTCTTAAAACCCAGAAACACAAAATATCTGCTTTTTAGTAGACTTAATTGCGCTGGAGCCGCGTAAGATGGGTCATAGCCTCTGCAGAGTCGAGTGATGTTAAAGGGTCGACTCTGGCAAAAACAAAACCCCTTTTAGGCGGACAACAGAGTTTTCAGGGGATTGCCCATTGAATAGAATTGTTATCAAACCATTGCTCCATCCAAACAAAATCTCTTCCATTATAAGTAAGCCACCGGCCAGGGCCCGTACAGAGTTTAGGTTGCATGTTTCACCGTTCTTGTGGTTTAACACTATTTATCTTTAAGAGCTATTCCCAACTCCATATTCATTCTAAGAAAGTAAAAAAGACATTATGATTCTGAACGAGATTCTCATAATCTTGTTCAATGCCAAACCACATTACCATATAACAAAAGGGACTATTGAAAGAATTCATGTATTAAAAAGATAATGTACACAGAGGAATGCAGATATTTTTTTTTATATACATAATCGCCTTCAAGATTCATATTACAGAGGAAGATCACCAACATTGATCTGTTTCCCAACTCCGCCCCATATGACCACAATATCTATATGCGGGAGCTTGTTCACTGGTTGCTTTACTCCATGTGATTCCTTCGAAGCCCCGCACTTGACCCACAAGCTCCCGGTCATATTGAAAACGGTCTTGTGGATCAGAGAGAGTTACATACGCATTGTGTATCTTCAAAAATATCAGGGTGCTCTCGTTTTTTCCTTCAGGAGAAGTTGCCTGATCCGGATGAAACTCCCGCGCCAGAGTTCTGTAAGCCTTCTTTATCTCTTGAGAGGTCGCCGAAGGGCTTATTTCCAGTACTTCATAAAAATTATTTGATTCCATGCGAGCTGACTCTGAAACTAGACCCTCTGCTCCCGCAGAGGCCTGCAGTCCTCCAACCTTGGAACACCGCCCAAATCTAACATTTCTGCTCCGGGAGATCCATATCGCGGGCGGTGTTTGGCGGCCCATATGACCAGCGCTCGGCAATTTACTGGATGAGAAAACATGCGAGGAATATACATGAGAGAAAGCCATTACTGGCATATGATTCTGAACAGCAAAGTGGGTATTACTTCTATAAGACTGATATACTGAATCAGTTGCAGAAACTATGGATAACAGATAATAGGATGAAATGGGGAAGTCCTTAAACAGCTGTAAGGTTTTAATTATATAGACAAAAAGAAGCCGAGGAAGGTGCGGAGAAGAGGACAGATGAAAGACAGATGTAAAGCTTTCAGTGGGCGCGCAGTCTCCGTACAAGAAAACAAAATATCTTCATAAGAGCAGATCTGATCGCCCCGCGTCGAGTGATGTTACACAGTCGGTGGATTGTACCAAAAAAACATAAACCCTTTTATGCGGAAAAAGCATTGAAATTTGAGAGGGTTTGCCCATTCACCGGGTACGCGAGATTTTAAAAATATCTTGCTTGTTTATTGTGCTTCTAGAAGCGCACATTACATGGCTGAAATTTCCTCTTCGAAACCTGACATTATCCAACATTGTTTTCTAATGCGCGGTTGAATTTTTTTTTTTTTTTTTTTGAAGGGCAACATAATGGCTACAATTTCCTTTACCAAAGCTGACGTTATCCAAGGCTGAAAATATTTTTGAAAGGATAAGCTCTTAGGCTTTGTTTAACGACACTACACAATAATTTGGATGGCAGTTTTCTTGTTAATTTGGATGGCAGTTTTCTTATTGGAATTTGGTGATGACAATTTCAAAAAATCATAATGCTTGAGTGTTTGAATGTTATTTTTTTTATTGTGGAAATATATCAAAAATTTACGAGACACTCAAATTTTGAAGTTTGACAATTGTAATCTAAATTTTCAAAAATTTCTGGAGAATTTTATAATAATCTTGTCAAAATTTCTATTATTTTCAAAACTAATTTTAAGTTTTTTAAGACTACTAAAAATAGAACATGTGGAACGCTAAAATAAGCAACAATTTCACTTTGACTTTTCATCTCAAAACATTTTGGTTAGGTGATACGTATTTCTTGAGCTATAAGATATTAAATGTTGTTGGGCATATATTGTCCACCGTTAAATTTAAACCAATTTAAAATCGTATATGCCCAACCACATTTAATATCTTATAGCCAAAAAAATTACCTTTTAATCACTAATAACTACTTGATAAAATGCTAATAAACGATTGTAAGCATATTGTTAAAGCAAATCTATAATTTTCTATAATTTGTATTGCGAGTTGTAATTAAGCAATGGCTTTTAAAAGGTAAAAATTATATTATTAAACTCAGTATAATAAGTTTTTTCATTTTTAAAACTTAAAATATTTTGACTACGGATAAGAACTTGATATAATGCTAATAGATAATTTGAGTTGTAATGTCTTTCATCACGAATAAAAGGGAAAATTTTAAAATTAGCGAAGACTTTGTAGGATGAAAATAACATTAGTATTAAACTTTCATAATATTATATTGGATATTTTGGCGCTTTTCCCACTCAAAATATTTTAACAACTATGGATAAGAACTTGATGGAATGCTAGTAGATAATGGTAGACAAAATGTTCGTCTGCGATTCGAATAGCGAGTTGTAATGGCTTTGGAAAGTGAAAGTTACATTATTAAGTTTTTGGAAAGTGAAAATTACATTATTAAGTTTTTATAATTTTATATTGGTTTTTTAATTTATTATTTTACTCAAAACATTTTGAATATTGATAAAATACGTGGTAGGCAAATTGTAAATATGCAAATTTATTATTTGAATCGTAAGTTGTAAGGTCTTTCATGCAGAACAAAAGGGGAAATTTTAAAATTAACAAATTTTGCGATTCGAATTTCAAGTTGTAATGGCTTTGGAAAGTGAAAATTATATTATTAAATTTATAATTTTATATTAATTTTTTAACTTATTTTTTTACTTGAAATATTTTGATTATTGATAAATATTTAATATTTGGTAGGCAAATTGTAAATACCTAAATCTATTATTTGAATTGTAATTTATAATGTCTTTCATCCAGAATAAAAAGGAGAAATTTTAAAATTAGTAATAGTTTTGGATGGTGAAAATAAAGAAATTGTCTACTGACACAACAAAATAGTCTTGACGTTAGTTTTTTGCCATAATCTCATAACAAAAATTTCAAAAAATAAGGTAGTTGGACTATTTGAATAGTTTTTTTGATGGTGGAAATGGATTGAGCATTATCAAAACCCCTGGGGCACGCAAAATCTCGAAGTTTCAAAATCCTAAAAAATCCATGCAAGAATTTTTCATAATCTCACCTAAATTTCTAGTTTATTTTGTAGGTTTTTTAAACTAAAATAACATTATTAAGTTTTATAATATTATATTAATTTTTTTTAGCCTTCCTTTTGTTTATTTTGAAAAGATATGGACTTAAATTTAATTATTGGTATTATGAACTTTTATATTAATTTAAGGTTTACTTAATAAGGTGACAAATCCCCAACACTAAAGTAAGAATTCAAATTTATTATAAAGCATGGTCTTTTAAGTGTCCCTTCCCTTAGTAAAACTAAAAAAACAATATCTAGGACGGACCCTAATCATTCTATATAAGTAAGAGGTGATGCTTTGTCAAACATTAAAAAAAAAACATTGACAACCCACAATTGGTAAAAACTCAATACAATTTTTCATTCAATTTGTTTTCTAATTTTTTAGTATCTTGTTAATCATATATGAGTGTGAGGATGGAGAGTGATATTGGATAAATTATATAACATAATTTATCCAATTATACAATCTACCCAATATCACCTTTCACCTCCACCTTCATATAAATGGGGTGATATTGGAAAAATGATATAATATCACATAAAAATATACAAATTTGACGAGGTACTTGTCCATGGTGGTCTATTTCTCACCTAGTTATATTTCATAATTTAGCCTTCATAGTACTCAAGTCAATTCAAAATTTGTTTGATCCTAAGCCACTCAATCTGAAAATGATACATCTATATCACCTACTATACTTTTAGAAATATAAGCTCATTGCTCACAATAAAATATTGAAAAAAAAAAAAATATTAACTTTTTCCACAAATTTTTTATCATTAAAAAATACCACTATACTTAATCATGATTGGTTTCATAGAAAGTTAAAACAAAATGAATGTAAAATTTCTGTAAAATTAAATTTTGCAAAAAAATTAATACATATTATCAAAATTATAAAAAAACTCACAATTTATGTATATACAATATATTTATAATGTGATTAATGTTGCTAATCTTATTATCAAGTATCCATGATATCTTCAAGGATGGAGCGTTTATCAAAAAATTTAAGAACTTAAACTTATGAAACTATTCACTTTTATATCTATAAATATTTTAATATCATTTTATGTCAAAAACACAATTGTATTGTATTACAAAATAATTTAAACAAAATTATGAAAAAATCTTTTAATTAAAAATAAATTTAACAATGTGATATAAACATATATATTTCAGAATTTTAATGATATTCAAATTGTCTTAACATCTAAGACCCTAGGGATTGGGTCGACGATTAGGTCACAATGGATGTCATCACTGAAGTCTGCACATATAAAAATCAGCTCGACTCAGTAGTCAATTGTGGTTTCGGTGGTTGAATTTAGGTTTGTTGTTTTCAAGATCCTTCCTTATTTTTTTGGCGCCCTTTAGTCACCCTGCACTATCAAAATCCCTTGGTCATGTGACGGTGTGGAGTCATGGTCGTTCTGACATGGCTAGGAGGAGACTGTCGAAGTTGGGGTTAGAGTGTTAGGTGGTTTGTGGGCTCAGTGGGTCGAGTTGAACGTATTCTCTAGGAGAATTGGTGGGAAGGGGCTCCAATTTGGTGGGTGAGGCCCATCTGTGCTCAATGTGTTTACAAATCAGGAGGGGTTCCTTCATTAGGATGACCTAGAGGGTGGAGTGGGCTAGCTCCACAACATTGGAAAAAAATTGCCATCATGTTGAGGCAAATAGGGAGGGCTCGACATGAAGCCGACCATCGCAGGTAGTTTGGGGCTCGTGATGCGTGGGCAGAGGAGCGAGAAGATGAGGGAGGAGTTGTGGAGGAGGTCACCCAAGGCTACGCCTAATTGCTAGGGAGCATGGTGCAACCCTTAAAACTACAATCAATCTCTAAAAAATTGCGTGGTATCCATGCAAGCAAAGGTATGAGGATAGAAATGAAGTAATCACCTACATAAATGAATTGAAATATTCTCAAGGGGAACTTTTGTAACACCTTTCTTCAGTTTGTCGCAACCAACGTAGCTTTGTTGCAAGGTTGGAAGAAATTAAAACAAGATTGGCACATATTAATTTTCATGTCCACGAGGGACACGGTGAGCCCGCGGCCCCTGGAAATGCTCAGGGGTCAATTCCTCCAATGTAGTATGGTTGTTGCCGGTTGCTTTTTAGTTGTGTCTATATTTTGGGAGATAGGCCTAGTTTGTCTATAGGGTTCTTGCAAAAATAGTTTCAATGTTTTCAGATTTTGCACTGCTTTCCTGGCCAACAAACCCGGTCAAAGTGAAGTCAGGGGAGCAAAATTTTTTTGACACAAATATAATCAAATTTGACGAATTAATATAAATTCTTCAATTGACAAAAAAAACAAATTTGTCTTAATATATCTATATATCTATATATATATATATATGATTTATATGTTTTAAAAATATTAAATAAAAAACAAATTTATTTTATTTACTATTTTTAATAAAATTTAATTATTAATTTTATATTTAATTTAATTTATAATATTTATGTTCAATTCAAAATATTAAAACTGGATAAAAATAAGTTACTTTGAGAGGATAATGGAAAATAAGTAGTTAGAAATAAATAAATAAAAACAAAATTATATATATATATAATTTCAAATAAAGATTGTTAAAATCTTTAGTTAAATTTAAAAACTCTTAAAAACACAAGACATGGAAATATTATGCTAATAGAAATAGAACTTTGATCACAAAGCTATGCAAGACTTGCTAAATTTACTTCCTGCAACTTTGTCCAAAAGGAAATCACTATTTTATGTCAATACAATTTCACTCAAATCTATACCCATGTCAATATTTTTGTCAAAAACCTTTTATGTTAATGTAACTTTACACGGGTTGTTGTCTAATGGCTAAGTGTGGTTAGGTTCCACAAGTATTGAGATTCATTCTCATTGATGATTTTCTGGATTATTTTAATTTTTTGAAGCATCTCTAAGGTGAAACCAAATTACAGTTACTTACTAGGAAACATTTTGACCATTAAATTATTAAAAAGTAGAGTTTTTAATTGAATTTAGGTTTTTGTAATCTGAAAAGTAAGAAAATTTCAGTGAAAATCACATCATCAGAGGTTTTGTCTAGGCTTTTAGAGCTATTCGGTGTAGTGTGTTTGGAACCATCCAATCATTGTCAAGATAAGATGAAGAACCAAATTTTAGCATCAAATTAAATAGATGAAAAGAAAAAAAAAATAGCCATTATTAAATTTAGCTAAATAAATTTTTAAAAAATCAACTAATTTATGTTATTATGTTTTTCATTAAAATTATATTATATAATTTTTAATAATTTTTTAATATTTTTCTAGTAGGGAAACTTTTAAATATATAAACAAATCCAAAAACTTGAAAAATGATAATAAAAATTTAACAACTTGACTGTAATTTTAACATTTTAAAATCAAATTTTAAATAACACTGGTAATAAAATATACCCATATAAAAATAATAATAACATTTTGACAACACTGAATTTCATTATATATACCACTAAAATAAACGTAGAACATTTTACATGGACTAATAGTTTCAAGGGATTGCACATTGAATTACTGTCAAACTAATTGCACATTTATTTTTATTTCTGCCGCTTTAAATTTGTTGAGGATAGAGTATTTGCGCATCGTGTTGATGTGCAGTTGTTGAGGCTTAATAGCTAATTATGCAATGTTGGAATGAATAACAAAGATAATTTAAGTTGATTGTGATCTATGTTTATAATGGATGTTTACTAGGTTGATTGTGATCCAAGTACCATACATGTTTATAATGGATATTTAGTAAGTTTATATGGCTTATTTTCCATTATATTTTAGATTTGAATTTTATAGGAAAGGTACAAGAGAGTTGGAGTTATTTGTGAAGAAAATAAATTATTTTAAGGATATTAAAATTCTACTTAATTTTTCATAATTTTGATAATAATTTTCTAATAGAGCATTTAAAAAAATAAAATGTATATTTATAAATTAATTTGTACTTATAATTTATTTTTATATATATTTTTAATTGAAATTGAAAAAATTTCACAAAATTTATCATAAAAAGTATAAAGAATAATTTATTTCATTTAATCCAGTGTATTTGAATTAATCAATTACTGAAATTTTACTTTTAACTTCCAACAACACACTACACACTTGGTCTCAATTTTGTGCATCAATGTGATTTTAACATTGCATTGTATTTGTGTTGATCATTTACTAAAAATTTAGTTTTTAACTTCCATTAAGGTATTTGTCTTTTGATATCAATCTAATTTTAATATTTTTAATAATATTGATGCTTTAAAAAAAAAAATTAAAGCCGAAAACTATACTAACTTTCAAGTAGAACTTTTCTTTTATGCAACAAAACAAGAGATTATTATAGTAAATGAAAATTAAATCATGTTATAATAAATCTAAGAGTTTGGTCTTCTTATATGCCAATATGGGGTTTAATTGCCTCTCTGGTCCTTAGTCATTTTGTCTTTCACATAGACCAAAGTGAGTTCATAAATTGAGATTCGTTTAATATATATTTATGAGGAGAGTTTTTAATAAATTACAATTCTTTGGTAGAATATTTCAAGTTTCATTCCTTCCAATTCCTTAATAACTCATTTCCTATAAATTCTCTTCTCTTGGTTAAGGTATATGTTGTAATTTAATAATTTCAATGCAACCCCAATTTTGGGAGTACAGCAAAGGTTATAAGATACTCTATTAAAGCCTTTCATCCCCTTATCTGTTTTGACTTGAAGAATGTTTACAAAGATTTTTCAAATCACTATTAGATGTGACCTAATATAGGGACTAGTACAATAGGTAACTAATAGGACTTTTGTACATATCTAAAATTTGGTAAGTAAAGCCATGAAAATCAATCTTCCAATTCCACATGTTGAATGGACATATCCTAAAGATCCTTAGGTGATGCCTAAACGAAAAGGGGAAGTCAAGGAACTTAAAGATATATACAAGTTGGTTGTAAGACCATCCCTTATTAGTAAGATAAGTAAGAAGGTTGTAAAGGCTTTGTATGTGCCAATGAGTTTCAATACATTGGATTGTGGAGACCGATGTGTCACAAAATAAAGAGGCAATGCATATTATTATCTATGGATACATGGGCATTGATAATAGTGAGAAAGGAGTTATATGCAAAGTGCTCGTATATTAATTTCCCAATACCCTACTCTTGAAGAGGAGTGCCTTTGATAATTCCCTAGTTGTCTCATTAAGAAATGAGATAGGCTAATGCTTATGTTGACATGAAATATATAAGAAGGGCCAACTAAAAACCTTGTCGAATGGAATTGAAGATCCCTAGATCATTTTGTTTTAATTTATTTATTAATAGGGAGGTTAAGGCTTATGATAAGAGATTTTATCCACTATTTTAAGGAAGGAACGATAAAGCCAAAAGCATTAATCATCAGAAAATGAAGGTCCACTCAATTTTTTCATTAGATTTTCAAAATCAAGCTTAATGAATACTTGAGATGGTGTAGTAGTTAAGACATTTGGCCTACACCATAAATTCCCACTTTCTATGAGTGCCTATCCAAAATAAATTTTCCTATAATGAATCTTATATTTTTTAGGAGAAGGATCTTAAGCAAGGTGTACTTGGTATTTGTGACCAAGGCATTATCTAGGATTCTACAGAGAGACACTCACCAAAGTATTGTGTCTCCACTTGGTAATGAGTTTAAAGTCCACAAGTTTGGCTACAAACATGATTTTTACATTGTTAGTATATGCCCTCCCATTATTAATTTTTGTTGAGTTCTGTATATATCTAGAACAAGGCACAAGTAACAAAATCTAGTGTTTCTTTATGAAACATGTTGAAAAGGCCAGTCAACCCTAATAACTTATACATTGTCCTCTTGATCATGGTTATTTATTAAAATTCAATATATGATCACACACTCTTTCATGTTCCTCAGAAATTGGAGAGGAACCATGTGAGAGAAGTTTAAATTTCCACCATATAAACCTTTATGAAGCCTTAACATTGAAAAAATTATCGATATTTGTTGATGATTTGTTCTTCAATATCCTCTTACTTGGTAAGACAGTTATTAGTTGTCTTCTAAATAGATGGTTTTTCAAATATTCCTTAGTTGAGGTCCTTCGTTTGTTAGTCTCCTAATCTAATCTAATCTAATGGATATGAGCTCTTAGCTAATCCTCTTATGTTGGAAGCATTTCTCCCAACTTGAGGAAGTGGAAAATTTTCTAGCCCTTTCTTAAATTTTTTCATCAAACATTCTATTTTAAATTTATTGGTTCAACTATTCTAGCTCATTTTTCACACCCTTGTGTTGATTCCTCTAGACCGAGGAAATTTGTTAACCATTCCCCCTTAGAAAGGAAGTAGTACATAGTGGCATCCTCCCAGTGCCAAAAAACATATTATATCACTCTTGGATCATCCACATAAGACATTCTAAGACCTTTTAATGAAATTAAGATTACTTGGGTTTTTAAAATGAAAAACATTTAAGAGAAATTTCATCTTATGCATACACATAAAAATTTGACAAGCCTTGCACCATTATAGTTGAATTATAAGGTACTATACTTTGTACGTGATTCACTACAAATAAATATCATATCACATGGGTTAATATCTAAGAAAGTTTTAAATATCATTATAAGGTAACTCAATATATTGGATTGTATCAAGGAGGTGATGAGGTTTTAAGAGTAAACTAGGGAATAAAAGTTCATTGGGAGGAGAGTGTAGTGTTTTCAAGTAAGAAAATTTTTGGGGTGTGGAGCCAATTGGAATCAACCAACCTTAACAGTAGAATAGAGGAAAGTAACCTGACACTAACGTTAAAGATATAATTTCCTTCCTAAGAAGGATGATTTCGATTATTTTCTATTTAATTTTAGGAGGTTGAAGGATATTGAATTTAAAAATGGGGTGAAAATGTGAAGTTGGGTTACACTTTTGTGAGAATCGGGGGCGGAAAACATTTTTCCGCAATAGTTCGGCCGAACTTTCGAGAAAGTTCAGCTGAACTCGTTCTACCGTTTAGATTGACGGCATACTGACGACATGGGCAAATAGATTTTTGGCTAGAGATGGGAAAACCAACAATAATAGATCGACCGAAGTTTTAGTTCGGCCAAAATTTTAAAATAGTTCAGCTGAACTCATATTTTATAAATATATCACCCACGAACATTTTTCATTTTCGCGCGTCTTTGTTTGCATAATCTATTTTTTGCGGGATTCTGCTGTGATTTTCGTTTCTATTCGTTTCTGTGGCGCTGCTGCTACTTTGTTGCTGATTTGGCGCCCACGAATCATTTCTGTGTTGCTACTACTGCTTTGTTGCTGATTTGGCGCCCGCGAATCATTTCTGTGTTGCTACTGTTGCTTTGTTGTTGATTTGGCGCCCGCGAATTTCTACTCAGGAGTTGCGCCGAGCGAATTTCCAGGTAATCTAAAACCATGAAATGAATTATCTGAGGTGTTTGCCAATATAGTTAAGAAATATTGCTTTAATCATGACTGACATGAAGCTATCATAGCGTTATGTTATTGGTCCAATGATTCCCATGCATATTGGTTACATATTGGTTATAACTCTTCCTAATCAAGTATAGGTAAACTCATAGCTTGTTATGAATCATAGTTCAGTCGGTTCAGCTTTTCATTAATTATAGGAACACTATACATAATAGTGATTGTGTTTCAATATGAGCTTGTGATTCACTCATAACTAGTGTTACAAGTCATTGATTGATTATGGAATATGCTTGTCATAGCTGTTTACATGTTCGTAATATTACTGGAATAGCTTACCTTGTAGATTCTGAATAGGTTATTTGTATAAATGAAATGGATTGACCTTACTTGCTTAATGTGTATGCTTATAAAGTACATGCTTTCAGGTTATGCTTACAGTGTGATCGTATACAAGCCATAATGAACCTTCATGAATGTTTACTGTTTTGGGTATGAGCTAACTACCTAATCTTAGAACAGTGTGTTTTAAGACGGGAAAGAGTACTGTAATAACGAACATAGTAACTCCATACTTACTAGTGGCTAACTGCTTGGTGGTGCCCATACTTACTTATAGTAATACAAGTAACTGATTACTATATACCAGTACATTATGCTCAAGAAGCACATTGGAAATAACCTTTATTGATTACATAGATAACGTACATCTCTAATCCAGTATAGTGTAAACAAAGCATGCTCTGTTATAAGTGAAACCGCTTGCACTAGGTAGATAAGGTGATTCAATAGTCATAACTGATTAGAGTTACTAGATTAGTACAGATAGTGTGTGAATATTTACTTATCTTATCACCTTAATTAGGGATATGCTTAGAGTGCTACAGATGTGCCAAACAAGTTGGGCATAAATATTAGTAAGTGATTATTGGTTACCCTATATTATTTATTAGCTTAAACACCATTGTTATATATGTGCTTGTTCAGGTTAAGCAGAAGCATGAGATTGGGCTTATATGAATAAGGATAAGCATTATGCTAACTACTAGCTTATATGGGATTTCTACTTATAATACCTTATAGATTATGGTGATACTTTTACTCATTCCAGGATGATTGATATCCATGGACTTACTTAGCACATATATGAATAGTAGAGAGCTATACGCATGAAGTTGTGGTATATAACAAATCACGTGTTATGCTATCATAATTACACCTATGTTTACCTAATAAATAACCTATTCTAATATGAGCTTTAACTATTACAGGTCCCAGGTATAAGCATACGTAACATGATAAGCTTGTACTTACTTGATAGAATGCCATTGATCATGGAATAAAACTAACTACTAGTATGAATACCCTATCAGTAAGCTTTACACATTATTTGTATCATTATAGTACTTATATGGTTTGTATCATCTTAGTTAATAGAGGCTATACCTTCCATCAAATTCAAGTAGCTTTTATGAACATATCTGAGGCTACTTGTTTGTGTGTTCCTAGCTTCTAGTCTATCCCAATGCATCCCCTAATCTATCTGCTTTTTCGGTCTTTGTAGGAGTGGATCTAAAAGGTAACAGGTAACTTAACGACCTCATGTTCTAGGACAACAACATATACTGTATTTCTGTAAGGTGAAATACTAAACAAAGGTAGTATTTAATAGAGGCTATACCTTCCAACAAATTCAAGTAGCTTTTATGAACATATCTGAGGCTACTTGTTTGTGTGTTCCTGGCTTCAAGTCTATCCCAACGCATCCCCTAATCTGTTTTTTTTTTCGGTCTTTGTAGGAGTGGCTCTAAAAGGTAACAGGTAACTTAAAGACCTCATGTTCTAGGATAACAACATATATTGTATTTCTGTAAGGTGAAATACTAAACAAAGGTAGTAGTTAATAGAGGCTATAGAGGGTTCTATCAAAAAAATAATTGTATGAAAGGCCATTTAGAGTCTATTGATGTTTGTTTCTTCATTTCCATTTGTAGTAGTTCAATGTATGAAGTTATTCAATATATCAGTACTAGTGGTGTCTCTTTCAATGATATCTGATTGCGAAATTTTTTGTTTCCCTCTTTTTCTGGTTTTTTTATTGCATGTATGAAATTCCCCTGCAATATTAGTATTTCTTTGAGCTTTGTTTCATTGTTTGCTTGAATTTATGCACTACCTTATTGACTTTCATATCCATTTAGATCTTTATTTTCCTTTTCCAAATGTCTTTTTTTTTTATTATCTTCATGATCTACTCAAAACATCGTGATAAATATAGTCCTCTTGGAGAGATATGAAGAATGTGATGTTAATTCTTCTTTTGCAAATGAAGTTTATCTTTTATAAGACCTACAACCAATTTCTACTTTAATACTTTAACCATTCACCATTTGTATACATTTAAATCTAGCATTCAAATATAGCATAACATATATAAATTTTCTTTCATAATACAAATCTAAAGGATTTAGAGGAATAGTAGTGATGGAATGAAATGTAACATTGTAGTTTGATCCCATGTTGGCCTTTATATCATAGAACCGTTTTCATATTTACACAAATATCATAACTGATTAGTTATTAGACTACATATCTTCATATAGAACTTGCAAATAGTATGGTGGAAATGTGGATCTCATGACTCTTCATAATGTACAATGATTCATTCCATATTATTCATAGATCAAGTGTCATTTAAATACAAGATTTATCATAATGTACAATGATTCATTCCATATTCATTTTTAGATTCATTCCATATTCATTTAAAAGAAGTAACTACTATGTATCCCACTTCTACTCTAGATAGAGAAAGTAATGACTCTTTCTTGCTTAACCATGCAACCAAAGACTCTTCTAAGTAGAATTATACATTGTCCAAGTAATGACTCTTTCTTGCTTAAACATGCAACCAAAGACTCTTCTAAATAGAATTATACATTGTCCACTTGTACTTTTCATGTCATCCACACAAGCCTAGTTGAATCTCTCTATGTTGTCAATGTAAATTTCTCACCTTTTGGGTACTATAGTCCATTGTTTGTAGTCTCTTTCAAGTATCTTAATATCTGTTTGTTGGTAATAGATGACTTTGCTATATTGAAATATTCCAACTAATATAAATTCTAAAATTATATCTAGTTTAAACCTTGTTATGTATATCAAGCTTCCTATCATATAGATGTAAAGGTTATGATCAACATCACCTCATTCATCATCCATCATCTGCACATAACTTGCATCTAATTGATTTGATAAAAACACATTAGTCAATAAACAAACCATTGAAATCAAAAGTGATTTGATAGTTCTATAGGCAGAGTTTGTAAAGGGCCAGGTAGCCTTTGGATCTCATCTTTTATGAAAGGTGACATATCCAGTAAATTCCCCTACAGTCAATCTCTAGAATAGATCTAAATAGAAGTTTTTCATTTTCATATCCATGGTCTCAAACAATGAGAGAGAAAAAACCTTTTATATTCAACATGTAAAACACAAATTAGCCATAAAAGTTTCCCATTGAAACCAAAAGTGATTTGATACGAAACATAGGTCTTAACCTAAGAGTAAATGCCCCTACAGTCAATCTCTGGAATAGTTTTAAATAGAATTTTTTCATTTTCATATCCATGACCTCTCAAACAATGAGAGAGAAAAAACCTTTTATATTCAACATGTAAAACACAAATTAGCCATATCTCTGGAATAGATCTAAATAGAATTTTTTCATTTTCATATCCATGGTCTCAAACAATGAGAGAGAAAAAGCCTTTTATATTCAACATGTAAAACACAAATTAGCCATAAAATTTTCCCATTGAAACCAAAAGTGATTTGATACAAAACATAGGTTTTAACCTTATATAGTTTAAAATTGTTTCAAATAGATTTTTAATAAAATGAAAAATATTCAATGTAAAAAACATAGTATTTAGAGACAAAAATTAATTTGATACAAAACATATAGGTTTTAAACAAGTATATAGTTAATTGTTTTGAAAATAGATTCTTAAGAAAATGAAAAATATTCAATGTAAAACACATGCATTCTTATGCATTCTTATACACCCTTATGTCTATGTAAAGTAGTTTGAGTGATTCCACGGGTCTTCTAGACCCTTGATAGGGTATAGTTGGGACAGGTAGTGTTAAATTCTACAAGTTCTATAGGCAGAGTCTGTAAAGGGTCAGGTAGCCTCTGGATCTCATCTTTTATGAAAGGTGACATATCCAGTAAATGCCCCTACAGTCAATCTCTGGAATCTAGATCTAAATAGAATTTTTTCATTTTCATATCCATGGTCTCAAACAATGAGAGAGAAAAAAAACCTTTTATATTCAACATGTAAAACACAAATTAGCCATACAGGTTTCCCATTGAAACCAAAAGTGATTTGATACAAAACATAGGTTTTAACCTTAGTAAATGCCCCTACAGTCAATCTCTGGAATATTTATAAATAGAAGTTTGTCATTTTCATATCCATGGTCTCAAACAATGAGAGAAAAAACCTTTTATATTCGATGTATGTAAAACAAAAATTAGCCACATCTCTAGAATAGATCTAAATAAATTTTTTTCATTTTCATATCCATGGTCTCAAACAATGAGAGAGAAAAAAAACTTTTATATTCAACATGTAAAACACAAATTAGCCATAAAAGTTTCCCATTTAAACCAAAAGTGATTTGATACAAAACAAAGGTTTTAACCTAAGAGTAAATGCCCCTATAGTCAATCAATCTCTGGAATAGTTTTAAATATAGAAGTTTTTCATTTTCATATCCATGGTCTCAAACAATGAGACAAAAAACCTTTTATATTCAATGTATGTAAAACACAAATTAGCCACATCTCTAGAATAGATCTAAATAAAAGTTTTTGATTTTCATATCCATGGTCTCAAACAATGAGAGAGAGAAAAAAACCTTTTATATTCAACATGTAAAACACAAATTAGCCATAAAATTTTCCCATTGAAACCATAAGTGATTTGATACAAAACATAGGTTTTAACCTAAGAGTAAATGCCCCTACAGTCAATCTCTGGAATAGTTTTAAATAGAAGTTTTTCATTTTCATATCCATGGTCTCAAACAATGAGAAAAAAAACCTTTTATATTCAATGTATGTAAAACACAAATTAGCCATATCTCTAGAATAGATCTAAATAGAAGTTTTTCATTTTCATATCCATGGTCTCAAACAATGAGAGAGAAAAAAACCTTTAATATTCAACATGTAAAACACAAATTAGCCATAAAAGTTTCCCATTGAAACCATAAGTGATTTGATACAAAACATAGGTTTTAACCTTAGTAAATTCCCCTACAGTCAATCTCTGGAATAGTTTAAATATATTTTTTTCATTTTCGTATTCATGGTCTCAAACAATGAGAGAAAAAACCTTTTATATTCAATATATGTAAAACCCAAATTAGCCACATCTCTAGAACAGATCTAAATAGAATTTTTTCATTTTCATATCCATGGCCTCAAAAAATGAGAGAGAAAAAAACCTTTTATATTCAACATGCAAAACACAAATTAGCCATAAAAGTTTCCCATTGAAACGAAAAGTGATTTGATACAAAACATAGTTTTTAACCTAAGAGTAAATGCCCCTACACTCAATCAATCTCTGGAATAATTTTAAATATAGAAGTTTTTCATTTTCATATCCATGGTCTGAAACAATGAGAGAAAAAACCTTTTATATTCAATGTATGTAAAACACAAATTAGCCATATCTCTAGAATAGATCTAAATAGAAATTTTTCATTTTCATATCCATGGTCTCAAACAATGAGAGAGAAAAAAACCTTTTATATTCAACATGTAAAACACAAATTAGCCATAAACGTTTCCCATTGAAACCATAAGTGATTTGATACAAAACATAGGTTTTAACCTAAGATTAAATTCCCCTACAAGTCAATCAATCTCTCGAATAGTTTTAAATATAGAAGTTTTTCATTTTCATATCCATGGTCTCAAACAATGAGAGAAAAAACCTTTTATATTCAATGTATGTAAAACACAAATTAGTCATTCTAGAATAGATCTAAATAGTTTTTCATTTTGATATCCATGGTCTCAAACAATGAGAAAAACTTTATATTCAATGTATGTAAAACACAAATTAGCCATATTCTAGAATAGATCTAAATAGAAGTTTTTTATTTTCATATCCATGGTCTCAAACAATGAGAGAGAGAAAAAAACATTTTATATTCAACATGTTAAACAAAAATTAGCCATAAAAGTTTCCCATTGAAACCATAATTGATTTGATACAAAACATAGGTTTTAACCTAAGAGTAAATGCCCCTACAGTCAATCTCTGGAATAGTTTTAAATAGAAGTTTTTCATTTTCATATCCATGGTCTCAAACAATGAGAGAAAAAACCTTTTTATATTCAATGTATGTAAAACAAAAATTAGCCATATCTCTAGAATAGATTTAAATAGAATTTATACATTTTCATATCCATGGTCTCAAACAATGAGAGAAAAAACATTTTATATTCAATGTATGTAAAACAAAAATTAGCCATATTTCTAGAATAGATCTAAATAGACGTTTTTCATTTTCATATCCATGGTCTCAAACAATGTGAGAGAAAAAACCTTTCATATTCAACATGTAAAACACAAATTAGCCAATCTCTAGAATAGATCTAAATAGAAGTTTTTCATTTTCATATCCATGGTCTCAAACAATGAGAAAGAAAATAATCTTTTACATTCAACATGTAAAACACTTGAATTAGCAATAAAATTTTCCCATTGAAACCATAAGTGATTCGATACAAAACATAGGTTTTAACCTAAGAGTAAATGCCCCTACAAGTCAATCAATCTCTTGAATAGTTTTAAATAGAAGTTTTTCATTTCCATATCCATGGACTCAAACAATGACAGAAAAAACCTTTTATATTCAATGTATGTAAAACAAAAATTAGCCATATCTCTAGAATAGATCTAAATAGAAGTTTTTTATTCTCATATCCATGGTCTTAAACAATGAGAGAGAAAAAAATCTTTTATATTCAACATGTAAAACACTTGAATTAGCCATAAAAGTTTCCCATTAAAACCATAAGTGATTTGATACAAAACATAGGTTTTAACCTAAGAGTAAATGCCCCCACAAATAATCATCGGAATAGTTTTAAATAGAAGTTTTTCATTTTCATATCCATGGTCTCAAACAATGAGAGAAAAAACCTTTTATATTCAAAGTATGGAACACAAATTAGCCACATCTCTAGAATAGATCTAAATAGAAGTTTTTCATTTTCATATCTTTGTCCTAAACAATGATAAAAACAAACTTTATATTCAACATGTATGTAGTATTTATAAACAAAATGTATTTCTTGGATATTAAAACATGTGTTATAACCAAGATATAGTTTTTATTTTTCATATCCATGGTCTCAAACAATGAGAGAGAAAAAACCTTTTATATTCAACATGTAAAACACAAATTAGCCATAAAAGTTTCCCATTGAAACCAAAAGTGATTTGATACAAAACATAGGTTTTAACCTAAGAGTAAATGCCCCTACAGTCAATCTCTATAATAGATCTAATTAGAAGTTTTTCATTTTCATATCCATGGTAGTTCTATAGGTAGAGTCTGTAAAGGGCCAGGTAGCCTCTGGATCTCATCTTTTATGAAAGGTTATATATCTAGTAAATTCCCCTATAGTCACCATGTATATAGTATTTAGAAACAAAAAGTAATTTGATACAAAATATAGGTTTTAACCAAGTATATATTTTTTCATTTTCAAATCCACGGTCTCAGACAATGAGAGAGAAAAACGTTTTATTTTCAACATGTGAAACACAAATTAGCCATAAAGGTTTGCCATTGACACCAAAAGTGATATGACACAAAAAATCAGTTTTAACCTAATATAGTAAATTCCCCTACATTCAATCTCTAGAATAGATCTAATTAGAAGCTTTTAATTCTCATATCCATGGTAGCCTATATAGTGCAGAAGGTAAAGGGCCAGGGCAAAAATTCTCCGGATCTCATCTTTTATGAAAGGTGACATTCAGTAAATGCCTCAATGCCCCTATAGTCAAGTTTTATTTTCTCATATCCATGGTAGTCTGACAGCAGTCGTAAAAAGGCCGTGCATCCTCCGGATCTCATCTTTTATGAAAGGTGACATATCTAGTAAATTCCCCCTACAACTCCGGAATAGATATAAATGCCTTGAGAAAATTCCCCTATATTCAACATGTATATAGTATTTAGAAACAAAAAGTAATTTGATACAAAACATAGATTTTAGCCAATTATATAGTTTTTCATTTTCATATCCACGGTCTTAAACAATGAGAGAGAAAAAGCCTTTTATATTCAACATGTAAAACACAAATTAGTCATAAAAGTTTCCCATTGAAACCAAAAGTGATTTGATACAAAACATAGGTTTTAACCTAATCTAGTAAATGCCCCTACATTCCATTTCTAGAATACATCTAATTAGAAGTTTTTTATTTTCATATCCATGGTATTTATATAGGCAGAGTCTATAAAGGGCTAGGTAGGCTCTGGATCTCATCTTTTATGAAAGGTGACATATCTAGTAAATTCCTCTACAGTCAATCTTTGGAATAGATCTAAATGCCCCTACAGTAAATTCCCCTACATTCAACATGTATATAGTATTTAGAAACAAAAATTGTTTTGATACAAAACATAGGTTTTAACCAATTATATATTTTTTCATTTTCATATCCATGGTCTCAAATAATGAGAGAGAAAAATCATTTTATATTCAACATGTAAAACACAAATTAGCCATAAAAGTTTCCCATTGAAACCAAAAGTGATTTGATACAAAACATAGGTTTTAACCTAATCTAGTAAATGCCCCTACATTCAATATTTAGAATAGATCTAATTAGAAGTTTTTCATTTTCATATCCATGGTAGCTCTACAGCCAGAGTCTGTAAAGGGCCAGGTAGCCTCTAGATCTCATCTTTTATGAAAGGTGACATAACTAGTAAATGCCCCTACAGTCAATCTTTGGAATAGATCTAAATATAAGTTTTTCATTTCCCCCATGCATTTTCAATAAATGTCAATTTAATATATATATTTTTATTGAATTTGTTTTTTTTTAGGGATAAGAAAACCATTAAATATGGTTGAAAAATCGAAATTATGCATAGAAGTTTCTTGCTATCCCAATCCAGGGAATGTAGTGATTACATATGTGCTTTCCAATATTGCGACTAGAAAAGTTGTCCAAAGGAAAATGAATATACCGGGAAGAACAACAAACAATGAGGCATATTATATTGGATTGATAAAAGGCTTGGGAACAACGATGGAGTATGGATCAAATGGAATTGTAGTTTTCACCAATTCTAAACTTGTGTGAAACGAGATGAATGGCGTGTACCAAGTTAAGAAGGAGAGGCTAGAATAACTACATGGAATAGTGAACAATATTGTTAGCCAATTTTAATTTTTTAGTATAAGGCATTGTACAAATGTGAATAAGATGTCTGCTGATTTATTGCGTGGGGCAACGCAAATTCAGGATTCATCGATCAAAGATGAATTAATATATGAATTAGAATTATATGGGGCAATTCCAATGCAAGATTCATCTCTCAAATATTAATTATTTTTGAGACACTCTTCTTCAAAAATTCAAGATTCATCTCTCAAAGATGAATTAGTTTTGAGACGCTCTTCTTCAAAAATTCAGGATTCATCTTTCAAAGATGAATTAGTGTTGATATGCTCTCCTTCAAAATTTATTGATCGACATTGTAACATATCTTGGATATGTGTGTGTTGTGTACTTATAAATGTGTCTTTTTTAATGACCATGTGGTTTTTTCAATTATATACCAAGTGTGCTCCCACCACACCATGTAAAGCACAACTTGGTGAACTTCACATTTGCAACAAGTGGTGAACTTCACATTTTTATGAAATTAAAATGAGGGACTTCAACAATTTGTTGTTTAAATGGAGTTTGTTTAAATGGAGTTTCACTTCTTTTTTAATGACAATGTGTTTTTTTCAATTTTATACCAAGTGTGCTCACACCATGTAAAACACAATTTGGTGAACTTCTCATTTTTATAACTTTTTTTTCTTATATTGAGTTTCACATATCAATTAGTGCTTTGAAAGTTGTGGTTTACATAATTTGTTTACACTAAATTACATTAATTTTCTAAAATTTATTTTGAATTTAATTTAAATCAGTTATTTAAAAAAATAATTGTAAATGTCCATCATAGATATATATATCATGGAGGATGAACGATGAAGATCAACATAATCCCATATCTCTTCGAGAGGGGGGGATCAGGGATCGAGAGTTGTTCATGGTAAATTTAAATATAATCTTAAATCTCCATACATGTGTGTACATATGGAATTTATTTTTTATCAACTTTGTGAGTGTTGGGTATGTGTTATATTCTTTCCACGACTAAGCATGCGCGGGGCATAACGGGGGGGTGGTAGCCCCCCTGTCAGGGTTCGGGGCAGCGCCCCGACGAAAATTTTTGGTCCTTAATTTCCGGTGGGTAGTCCGCGCCCATGGTTTTGTGCATGGTTTTTCACATGGTTTTGGGGTACGATGGTTTTCGGCCCCTGGTATTTTTTGTAGATCTGGTCAAGGGAACTATGATTATGTTCTAATCCAGGGTTAATGGATTGGGGTTTATGTATGCTTTGGCATGTATATATATGTGTTGTAACACTAAAAGGAATATAATGAAAAATCAAGCTGGTCGTCTCGATTTGGGATCCAGGGGAAAATCTCAGTGTTTATCTGTTTTATGTTTTATGCTCTCGCTATTGTTTATTTTCTGTTATAAGATTCGTGTGTAGATAATTTCTGTTCAGGGTTAAAACCTACAATGAGTTAAATTAGTTGTTAATAAGTTTTACTTTTTATTTTTAGGAGCTAATAAGAAGATAAGGGTCTCTACTCCATCCATGGATGCCCATGTTTCACCCAGTCGTGGTATGGTTTGAACACAATTTAATCAATGAATATGTACACATATATTTATATGTATGCATGTATTTTTCAATTGATTATAAATTCGTATTTGTTTATGAAGCTTCTCTCTCCTCTCAAGAGGTTGGTGGTGGTTCAAATCCCCTTAGAGGGCCATCAATAAGTGGTAGAAGGTTGCGTGAAGGTGGTGATATTTATTCCCCTGGAGGCCAATCAAAAGCTGGTGGTGCTGGTTCTCAACAGGGTCGTTCTAGTTCTCAACAGTTTCAGGGTGGAGAAGATGCTAGCCAACCACGTCGAGGTTGCCATCAATTTCAATATTTTTTTCATTGAATTTGTACAAATTTGTTTACATGTGTTTTTTCTAATATACAAAATTTTATATATATTGATGCAGAGGCTGAAAATGCTCCAAGTGTTGGTCAAAATAGATGCAGGGCAGAACGCTACATTCAAGAAGAAGGTTGTCTACCCACCACAACTTATTTGGCCGACATTTCTGATATACCATGGGAAATAAACATGGCGCAATGCACCTTAGAAAGGTGTCAACAACTTCATGCAAAATTGCGGAGAGATCTCGTGGCTTTGACTCTACCTGCTGAGAGTCGACAAAGCCTCGAAATAGTTACACATTCATTGGGTGAACTAGTAAATGTGTACAAAAATCTTGGTCCAACAACTGATACATTTGTAGAAGTCATGAGAAAGAGAAAGGAAATAGTAATGGGTCCCAATAAATGGGAGGATGTAAAACAAAGAGTTACAAAAGAAATGGTGAAGTCAATGTTTAATTTTAAGGAAGGGCCAAAAAGAAAAATGCTGAACTTGCAATATTTCAAGCACCCCGATATAGCTCACTATTTGTATGATAGGCACCTTGCAGCCTATGGAAGACTCCCATGGAACGACGAGGTTCCTGTTGATTTTGCAAAATTGTTTTATGCATATTTTTTTTTGGAAATGAAACCCAATTACAATGACCTTTCGTCAGAATTTTTTGGTCCGGGGAAAGGTCGATTGTGTGACCGTAGGGGTGTTAGGCGAGATGTGGAGTTGCCTTGTCCTGAGCTGCCATTGGTGAGTCGAACTTTTCGGGTTGAAAATTTGCGGTCAGAGAGGATGCGACTTCTGAAACAAGTCGAGAAGCAAGGGATGTTATCATTGACAATGTTCACAACGGATTGGGTGGAGTCGATGTTTTTCTAAATCGACAAAAAGCACGTGAGAATGCACGTGCCAATTTTGTGTATTGTACAGATGAAGAGATTGACAACATGAGTGTTGAAGATCTCAGAATATATGCAAAGAATTGTCGCAATGGTTGGCAAGACCTAATTCTTCATGAGGAAGAGGGCACGGGAACGGTATGTGTTTATGACCTTAGGGTTCAATTATTTTAACACATACATGTGTACAATATGTAATAAATACATGTGTATGTACACGTATACATTTATTTGTATGTACATTAATCTAACAAAAATGTATCATTATATGAAAATATGAACATTGCAGATGGAGGATCCTACTGCTACTACGATATGCTTTCAGGGATGACCTAGGACGCACTGCCGCTGCGGCCGCGCTTTGCTGAGCCAGCACCTTCGTCCCCTGCTCCCCTTCCTCTGTTGGCATGGCCCTTCCGGACTCTACCCCAGAGGCTGCCACTTTTCAACTGGCTTTTTCCGCCCTTGTAAAATATTTTCCGCCTCAGCGACCTCGCCCGACGATCTAAAAATTTGTGAAGAAACTCAATGGCCTGCAGGAAGTCATTCTTCCACCATATCTCCCTCGCATGTCTGTGCTCTCTCTGGCTGAAAAAGGACTTATTGGACAACTTACTGGGCTTTGTCCCTCTCCGAAGATGGTGCAGCGATGGGTTGAGAGAAACTGGATTGATAAAATTAATGGCAAGATCTCCATTCGTTTTTGTGGGAAAGGGTATTTTACTTTTCACTTCGAATCCAAAGAAGACAAGGATCTAATATTTAGGAATGGACCTTATTTTATGGACTCTAGAGGTCCGTACCTCAAAAAATGGACCCTGGATTTCAATCCCGAGCTGGATGTGCCAGCCCAATTCCGGTTTGGGTGCGCCTCCCTCACCTTCCTCTCCACTGTTGGGGAGACGAATCGGTCCGTGCCATTGGGAACGTCGTTAGAAAATTCATTGATTGCAGTGAACCAAAGGATAACATGCAAGCCTGCACTAGGATTTGTGTTGAGGTAGACCTTGGAAAGGTCTCCCGGAGGCCATCAAGCTCAAAATGGATGATTGGACCCATATTCAGTAGCTGGACTACGAGAATATTCCATTCAAATGTAAGGTATGTCACGAATATGGCCATTTTGCAAATCGTTGTCCTAAAATAATTGATGTTGAAAACCCTGATCAAGATGTTCAATGGGAAATGGTTAAAAAAAGGAAGACTGGCTCTAACCCTAAGGCTAACTCAACCTCTGTTCCTCCTAACTCCAATCCCTTAGCCTCCTCATCCTCCCCTTCTTCCCAGGATCCCCCTCTCCATCCATCAGCAACCCCTGTCTTGCCTTCCCCCCACCCAAGACCGCCCTGGAGTCTTCCAATCCCTTTTCCTCCATTTCTCCTCCCAATGATGACCCTCCCATCTTCATCCCACTCTCTCAATCTGAAGCCCATTGCTCCTCCCCTAACCTACTGGATCCTCCTTCTGCTCCTGAACGCCCTTCCACTCGAGCAACTAGGAACTTGTCGAAAGAACATGGTGCAAACCTTGAACCACATAAAAATCAAGGGCCAGGAAGGAGATCCATTAAGCAACAAACGGATGAAAATGTGCAAAAAGATATTGCAATGGGTACCGAAAACCCCATATAAACCTACATTTTGGGCCAAAGTAGCAAGGAGGCGGGGAATAAGGAACAAGGAGGGCGAGCAACCCTTCGTACCACCTGCACTCAATGATGAAAGTTCTCTCTTGGAACAACAGGGGATTAGGGCACCCCTCCAAAATTGTTGCACTCAAAGATCTAATAAATCATGAGAAACCAAAAATCCTTCTCTTGCAAGAAACTAAGCAAGGAAGACTAGATATGAAAGGAATAATTGATCATTTCAAGCAGTATGAAGGCCTTCTCTCTGAATCAAGAGGGGCTTCTGGGGGTTTAGTTAACCTTTGGAATCACAGTGTATGGAGACTTAAAGACAACATAATCAATCAGAACTAGATCAAAGTTATATTAGAGAACTTCTGAGACAACAAAAAAATTGCCATTTACAATGTTTATGCCCCAAATCACTATAGAGATAAAGAGCAGTGCTGGAATTATATCAAGGAAGATATTGATGAAGAAGAGAACAATAATATATTAATAGGAGGAGACTTTAATCTCATACTTCACTCCAATGAAAAGAGAGGAGGATGCTTCACTCAAGACCCTTTCAGGGCTCAGCTTGAAGGCATCATGCAGGAGCACGATTTGGTGGATGTTGTTCCTAAAAATCACATATTCACATGGAGTGATCAAAGAATTGGGAAGGACAATATCATGGAGAGGCTAGACAGAATTCTCGTGGATATTTCCTTCCTTTCATCTTACTCTATAGCTTCGGCCTTTGTGCTTCCCTTTTTAGCTTCAGATCATTATCCAATCATGCTCACATTCGAAGAGCAACGCACTTTAGGGCCTATTCCCTTTAAATACAGTCCACTGTGGAACAATATTCCTGAAGCCAATCAAATTGTTTGGAATACTTGGAGCCAACATATAGAAGGATCACCTGTATTCATATGGGAAAATAAGCTGAAGAAGACTAAATCGCTCTCAAGGAATGGGTGAAATTCCATTATAAAGAACCAGAGAAGATTCAATCAGATATAAAGAGCAGATTGGAAAGCGTCCATGACAAAGTTGAAAAATTTGGGCTCACTCATGAGCATCATGCACTTGAAAATGACCTATACTGCCAGCTTTACCGCGCCAACAGAGAGGAGGAGCAAAAATGGCACATTAAATCAAGACAGCTTTGGCTACAAGGAGGCGACAAGAATTCCACTTTTTTCCACAAATAGGCCACTGTTAGGAAAATTCGGAACACTAAAAACTCCATAAATGATGCAAAAGGCCATCTCCATTATGATCAAGAAGCAATAAAAAATGCCGCCTCTGAACACTTTCAAGATCTTCTCACTGAGACGAGAGGTGATGAGGACTATTCTGACTTCCTCCAGTACCTCCCCACTACGGTCAATGAGGAAACGAACAATTTTCTCAACAGGAAAATTGAAGAAGCAAAGATACAAAGAGCAATATGGACCCTGCAGCCAGAAAAAGCTCCGGGCCTAGATGGCTTTTCTAGTAGCTTTTACAGGAATTATTGGGGAATAATTAAAAAATATCTGGTCAAAATGATACAATGGGCCCAGCGCAAGAGCAAAATTGGTGGCTATACCAATTCCACCTACCTCACCCTCATTCCCAAAGAAAATCGGCCCTCATCCTTCTCCAGATTTCGGCCCATTTCTCTTTGTAATTCCTCTTATAAAATTTTGACCAAAATTCTTGCATTGTGCCTCAAACCCCACATCCATTCTCTCATTTCCGAGAACCAAGGAGGCTTCATGTCCAATAGACAAATCTCATATTCCATCCTCCTTGTCCAAGAGGCAATCCATTCTAGTCTTTCTCGCAATGAAAAAGGCTTCATCCTAAAGCTTGATTTGGCCAATGCTTTCGACTGGGTTAGACACTCCTTCCTTCTTGCAGTCCTTAAAAAAATGGGATTTGACCCTCCTTTCTTGATCTTGTTAAAGCTTGCATCTATGGCCCATGGATCTCTCCCCTCATCAATGGTAGGCCATCCCCTTCATTTCAATCGTCTCGTGGACTAAGACAAGGCTGTCCCCTATCTCCCTACCTTTTCATTTTAATGGTTGAATCCTTCAGCAAGGCCTTGGACCACAAGAGTCGATTCGGGCTCATCACTGGCATTAAGTTTGGCAATGGATTCAAAAACATGAACCATTCTCAATTTGCAGATGATACTCTGCTAATTGGCGGTGCTTCCAACATCATTGCTCCGTTTCAAAACCCTCTTGGACAAATTCATGAGCTACTCTGGCGGCATGATTAATCACCTTAAAAAGTTGTATCTATGGTTGGAATGCTTCAGCTTAGTCGCTTCACAACATTTCCAACATATTTGGGGTCCCTTGCAAATTGGAATGGGGGCATTTTTCTTATCTGGGCATGCCAGTCAGCACAAGTCCAGTGAAGGCTGAAGTATGGGACATTATCATAGACAAAATGAAAATAAAAGTGCATCATTGGGGCTCTTCTTGGCTCAATCCTGCAGGCCGCCTCATTCTCCTCAAATCCGGTCTCTCTTCCTTGCCTTTATACCAATTTAATCTTCTCCAAGTCCCCGCCATCTTCCACCATAAAGTGGAGGCTATCATTCGACACTTTCTCTGGCAAGGGGGGAAAAGTGAAAAAAGAAAATACAACCTCATAAACTGGAGACAGGTCATCCAAGACCAGGAGCATGGTGGATTGGGTGTTCGTTCTCCAAAGCTTCTAAATGTGGCTTTTGGTGGGAAGATTTTTTGGAGACTTATCATCGGTAAACTTGCTTGGTGGAAGAGTGTTTTGGAAACCAAATATCTCAATACTACCAGGCAGCACCTCTTTGACCAAGCTATCCCCAACAAATCTTGTTCCTGAATCTGGGGGCTATGTAAAAAAGCTATTCCTTTTTTAGCGCAAAATATTTCCGAAGTGCCCAAGGGTGGCAGCAATATCACCATTGGGGTGGATAAAATTATGGGGCAGCCCCCCATCAACAACAATTAGGGAACTCACCATATTTTAACCTATCTCAGTAACAAGGGGTTGCATAGATTAAATTAGATTTGTAATTGGGATGCTCAATATTTTCTATGGACTGGGTGGAAATTTCCTGAAGTTCCTGCTCATTTAGAGGCAAGTCTTGCAGCCCTCCAAGCCCATCTCCATGGCATTGCTCCTATTAAACAAGACAGCGAGAATGAATTTCGTTGGCATCCCTCAGGATCGACTTACACCATCAAAGATGCATATCAACATCTTTGCAATAAGGAATATCCCACACCTATATCGTCAATTTGGAAGGTAGCTTGGAGATTTGAGGCCCTCCCCAAAATCAAATTCTTCATATGGACTTTACTTAAAGGGAAAATCTTAAACTCAGACAATTTAAAAAAATGAGGTGTGATTGGTCCTTCTCGATGCCCAAATTTCCATGCTGCTAAAGAAACCATTCAACACCTCTTCATTGATTGCCCTTTTGCCACCTGCTGTTGGAAGGAGCTCACTCCTAACTCCCACCTCCCTTAGAGCTCACACAGCTCCATTGCTGAAGCCTTGAACTTACGGAAGAAAAGCTATCCCTGGAAACATAAAAAGAATAGTATAGCCAAAAGAGTTTGGGATGCTCTCCCCTACACTGCTCTCTAGAATATATGGTTGGCTCGAAATCGAAAATTTTTCAAGGATAAAGAAACCAATTTCAGGAAGCTTTGTAGTAAGGTTCGGAGCCTTACTCTCGAAACTATTTCAACTAAGAGTCAATCAAAACAAATTGATTATAATGACCTATGTGTTGAAGAACGAAATTTTATAGGCTACCTTCTAGACACAAATAATAGCATCAAGCGCAGTAGCGCCATCTTCAATCAGTGGCACATCCCCAATATCAGTTTGAAAATCCGACTGAGTGAGGAGGACTTTTTCACTTGGTTAAAAAGTTGCAATAGGCCTTCCCTATTCTTCGATGTTGCATCTAAGTCCAATCTGGGCGTGGTTGGGGCAGGTGGTATCATTCGTAATGAATATGGTGCCATTATATCTTTCTTTGAATGGGGACTAGGCTCTCTTTCCAATAACAGGGCCAAAGGTCTTGCCTTGTTCCAAGGTATATCCCAATTCCAAAATATTGGTACAACCAACGCCATGATCTTTGGCGACTCGACTATTATTATCAGTATAATGATCCACAATCGCTTGGAATCTAATGTGGTGCTTCAACAAATCACCAGCAGATGTCAATCTCTTATTGTTAATATGCAAGGTATCAGTTTCTACCATATTCTTCACAACCTCAACAAGGAGGCAGACCTCCGTGCCAACAGGGCCTGCAACAGAAACATAGGCTTCCTCTCCTACAATGATGTCATATCTCAACTCCTTTTGCCATGAATCTGTACAATCTTTATCGGATCCCCAACAGAGGACTCTGTCCATCTTGGATATGGCGTGCCTATTCCATCACATCCCCAAGCTGGAGGTGGATTCCCGTGCCATATGAGCCTGTACATAACCTAAATTTTATCCTTTATGCAATGATTTCGAATCCCAATCCTCCTGCAACAAATCTACTTCATCCTTACATGAAATCCCCAACAGAGGATTCTGTCCCTCGTGATCCTACTCTTGTCAATATCCTCAGAAATCTCGTGAATTTTTCATCGACCTGCATCGCCTTCCCTTACTCGACTCTCCCTTCTTATATGCCCACCTTCCCTTCTTGGCAATCACTCTCCTCATCGAGTTGTTTTTCCATGGAGATCTGTTTCCCTCACTCCCTGGTCCGATCTGCTGTCTCCTCCATCCACGGTCTTGATCCTCAGCTGGTGCGCTTTGCTATCTCACCCCTCTTAGCTTCGAGCTCCCCTTCGTATTCCTGTGCCCGTCTCTTTATCTCCCTTTGCTCCTGTTTCGACTACAGCAGCTTGAAGCAGTGCTTCTACCGTCCTTACACTCTGTTACAACTCTTGAATATTTGAATCCTGCATTCACTGCCCAGAATGGCGAGGAGTGAAGATTGTTTACATTGTGCAGACCTCCAAGCGTGAGCAAATTCGTGCCCATCAGAAGATCCTGGATGTTAAAATTAAATACCATGCTAAGATGGCTGATGAGAAACATGAAGCCGATCTCAATTTATTCCTCCATAGGGTATCCTCTCTTCAGGAATAGTTCAATGAGCTTTCCAACAAATGCGCTCACGCTGAAGAATCAATACAAATTTTGAAGTACATGGTGGAAAAGAATAGCACACCCAGCTCCAGCTCTACAAATTTAAGAAACTTGGGTGCAGATGCCAATCCTGAAGACTCCACTGCTCGCCAGATCAGCCATATAAATATAGATTAAGCATGTCTTGCAAATTTATTTTATTAGTGTTTCAGTTCATTCGAATCTACGTACCTTCTGTATTTCAGATATTTAGGAAAGTTAGAAGCAACAGGGCTGTAGCAGTTCCCATTGCCACACCCTTTATTGCTCCCTATGTATCGCATCTTGTAACACCGGAGCTTTGTCTCCCCTTTTTTTGAATAATAATAGCATCTGATTGTGTAAAAAAAAAAAATGTATCATTATATGTTAAAACACCATTTGCAGTTGTCACGCATGATGAATGACGAAAATGTTAATATCACGTCCGGGGCCTCTGGTTCAAACAATGAAGATGGGTCTCACCATCAAGATATGTTGACAAATGTTAGTGTTTTTTAAGTGATATTTTTAAAATAAATAATTGTGCACACATGTACATGTACATATATAATAATAAAATGTTTTAACAGATTCAGATTCTGTTCGATGTTTTTGGGATGGCGGTACCTTCTTCTTCCTTGGGAGATGTACCTTCTACTTCCTTAGGAGATATGCTACATCCACGACAAGTATGGACAATTTTTCACTTTTAAAATTTATGTTTAAGTTATATATATATTCCACCTCAAAAAGTTCCATTAAAAATTGAGATATATATATCTATATCTTGAGTTATTTTAAATTTTTTGAATTTTAGGTTTTTGGAGATTTTCTTTTGGAGCCTCTCTTAGGAGATGTCCCATATTCACCTACATAAGTATTCAATTTTTCACTTTTAAATATATATATGTTTTTTTAAAAGTTATAATTTATAAATTGAAGTTTATTTAAGTTTTATTATAAATTGAGATCTTGATCTTGAGTTATTTTATACTTTTAAAATTTTGAATTTTAGGTTTCTATAGAAGATTTCTTTAATCCACGGACTCTAGTGACGGAGATAGGAACATCCACACCATTTCAACCATTTGAACAAGTTGTCTAACTTTTTTTTTAATATTATTGAAAATAAGTTTATATATACACATGTGCATTTTCATCTGAAATTTTTAATATATATATATATATATATATATATATATATATATATATTTAACTGTACATGTATATTGTACAGTTTACTGTTGGAGATGTTCCCATGGGGGAAGTTGTAGCAGGCGAACAAATGGAGAGGGAACCTCATGAGGTATTGCATGATTTTTTTTTTTTTTATATTTTGTTTTTTACATGAAGTTCTATATATTCTCACTCATTTTTAAAACATCAAATTTTAATGTTTGTATGTGCATTGTGTACATGTTCCCTGTGCTTCGCAAGATAGCGCGCGGACTGAGACTCTGCTAGGAAAGACACTACATCCATCTGTATTTGAAGGACATGATTTGTAGATTTGATTGAGATTTCTAGTCTTAAATTTACTTTTTTTTATATATTATCTAGATGCACAGTCATATATATATATAACTTGATACTTGATACTTGTGAGATCTACAATTTTTCGACATATTTTATTGTGTTAATATAATTTGTTTTGTTCCAAAAAGTTAAGTTTTGGATGGTTTTAGTACTTTTTGCATGTGAATGTGAAGTAATGTTGTTATATAATTTGTTTGGTTTTTAAAAATTTTAAGTTTTGGATAGTTGAACTACTAGTAATGTTGTCATCTATAAATTAATGTTTTGCTTTTGACCTACATTTGGCATGTTATGTAATGATGTGTTATAATTTGTTTTGTTTTTAAAACTTAAGTTTTGGATGGTTGAAGTACATTTGGCATGTGAAGTAATGTTGTGATCTATAATTTTTTGTTAAATTAAAGGTTAAGTTTTGGATGGTTTCAATCTACGTTTGGCATGTGATATAATGTTAAATGTTTTTATTGGATAGTTGAACTATAATTGGCATGGCATGTGAAGTAATGTTGTGATATAATAAAAAAGTTTTTAAAACTCAAGTTTTGGATGGTTGAAGTACATTTGGCATGTGAAGTAATTTTGTGATCTATAATTTTTTGTTAAATTAAAGGTTAAGTTTTGGATGGTTTCAATCTACATTTGGCATGTGATATAATGTTAAATGTTTTTATTGGATAGTTGAACTATAATTGGCATGGCATGTGAAGTAGTGTTGTGATATATAATCAAAAAGTTTTTAAAGCTTAAGTTTTGGATGGTTTCAATCTACATTTAGCATGTGATATAATGTTAAATGTTTTTATTGTATAGTTGAACTACAATTGGCATGGCATGTGAAGTAATGTTGTCATATAATAAAAAAAAATTTAAAACTCAAGTTTTGGATGGTTGAAGTACATTAGGCATGTGAAGTAATGTTGTGATATAATCAAAAAGTTTTTAAAACTAAGTTTTGGATGGTTTCAATCTACATTTGGCATGTGGTATAATGTTAAATGTTTAATTTTTTTATTGGATAGTTGAACTACAATTGGCATGACATGTGAAGTAATTTGTTTTGATATAATAAAAAAGCTTTTAAAATTCAAGTTTTGGATGGTTGAAGTACATTTGGCATCTTAAGATTGCTTTTGATCTCTACATACACTTCTCTTGTTTTTGAGTGAAAAAATTTCCAATGGGAGGAACATAGCTTTTCAATGCAACTAATCATATTAATTGAGCTCTAATTGAAAAAAGAGTAAAGAAAAGTTAACATGCCACAAAACATGTCAGCAAAATAACATTCGTGGTTGTCATTTTTGTTGGAATAGCTAAATCATATTTTAAGGATTCTCCATCGAAAAACAATTTCAATGAAGAGAATCCTTAATATGATTTAGTTATTTCAATAAAAATAACAACCAAGGATGTTATTTTGTTGGATTTTTGGTTTTTTTTACTTTTTTTTGAAATATAGCTCAATTGATATGGTTAGTTGGATTGAAAAGCTATGTTCTTTTCATTGGAAATTTTTTTCACTCAAACAATAGTATGTAGTATGTAGAGATCAAAAACAATCTTAAGATTACTTTTAAGTATGATTAAGTGTTCTTGAAACATTTTCCCACATGATGATACCTTCATTGACCTCTAAAAAGTAGTTCATGGGCTATATGTTCTGCCTCTTTCCTATATAAATCCCTTTAATTTTGATTGGAAATTTAAGAAGTAGATATATGTTTGTTGAATTGGGGTCAATGTCATTAATGCACTCAACTAGGTAGCCTTGTTGATTTATAAAGTGGTAAATTGATGACATTTAGTTAATTGCATTCTAGAACACACACACACACACACATATATATATCCAATACGTGCACAACATTTTTCATCAATGCACATAGAACATATCCGATCGTTGGACAGACAAATTTTATACTAGTTTTTCAATCAGGAATAAAGATGTGGGTCAAATTCTACCAAAAGTCGGAGAAGTGCTCCAAGTCTCTTGTCTGAAAGGAATCTTCGTACAAAATTATACTGTGGATGATTGATTTACATTGTGGATATTTTTTACCAAAAAAACCCACAAGAAAAACTAGGCGTGCATTGAGTTCGTGTATATATCCATTACATGCAACATTTTTCATCAATGCACATAGAAAAACTACTTTCAGTTAATTGCATTCTAGAACATATATATTGAGTACGTGAAACATTTTTCATCAATGCACATAGATTGACTACTTGAAAAGTTAATTGGATTCTAGAACATATATATAAATCCAATACATGCAACATTTTTCATCAATGCATGTATAGAAAAGCTACTTTCAGTTGATACTAGAGTGTGCATGTACCAAAACAATTTGTACATGTGAAAATACTTGCACATATAACATAACAAGGCAGCTCAATTTTTAATTGAGTACTGGAATTTCTAGAACATATAATCCAAAGAGAATAAATTGTTGGGCAGTTCAATCAAAAAAATTCCAATGGAATGCCATCTTCAATAATCCGTTCATGATAGGATTTTGACATTTTCCATTTCTTAATTTTCATTTTTTTCTTTGATTGAACCTCGATCAACTTTATGTGTGCTGCACACACCAAGTGACTATATTGATAACTTATGAAATCAGGTTCATAGTCTTCAAAGTAAACAAAATCCCCACTTTGATTAGTTTGTCAGAAAAAATAACCTTTCAGTATAATAGATCCTCTTTCATATGGAAATCTGTGATCATTATAGTCTTCTAATAATTTCATTTTTCGTTCAGTGCAACGCATCAAATAATACTTCACATTTTCATCGTTGTCAGTAGGTGCAATTACAACAAAAACATCTCCTGCAAAATAAAACAAACTTAACAAAATTATACATATTCAAATTTATTTCTAGATCTTTATCATTAGAAAGCAATTCAAATGTTACATTCTCTAACAAAATCAGAAACTTGATCACCATTGGATGATATTGTAGTCTCCTTTGATTGCATTTCTTCAAACATTGCAACGGACATTTTGCCCTTTGTATTTAGCTCTGTATGTTTCCAATCTTTTACATACATTTTGTTTTCACAAACGTCATTGGATTTTGTGTTGTCTATGCAAACATGACAAAAAAAAGAATATTTTCTTTTATCCAATGCAAACACATTTCTGGACGATTTTGTTTTAATTGACTGCAATTTTCGAGTCCCTTTTATTGTTTCAACTATTGGCAATATGATGCAGAGTGTTGTCCTTGATGGCAACCCACTTGATAGAGTGTTGTGCTTGATGGAATATGTCTTGATCTGATGTATCTACAGTGAGTACAGAAGGTAATGAAGAAAGGAATTCAGTATATGCTAGATCTATGATGAAAAGAGTATGTCTCAAGGCATACGCGGATTTTTCTAGGATAAGTCGCGTATGCACGCGGGAAATAACGTGCCAAGTCGCGTATGGGCAAAAGCGCTCATAAAGTGCAAAACCAGGGGTAACCACCATGGTATTGATCCATTGTATTGAGTAATGATTCGTCTATGTGACCCCGTCCAGGAATACCATCGGAAGTAATGTGGTTTTGGCTCATGGTATTGAAAAAGGGTAAACCTATATAAGGAGAAGAAATTCATTGTGCAAAGCATGAGTGTGGGTGCAAGATGTCTGAGCTTGAATGAATACTTCTCTCTGAAGTATATCTGAATGGAAAGGGTTACAGTTGAATGATAGATCTGAATGTATTATGCTCCAATGAAGAAAATGATGAAGAAAGGAATCTAGATATGAAATGTATTCGTATCTTCTAGATCTGTTTGTGGAATGATTAGATCTGAAATGAGGCGAACATCTGTCTGAAGTAAGGGGTTAAATCTGTGTGATGTATCTGTTCTGAAGAATTGCAATGACCTAAATGTCTGAAGAACCATACGCTAGTTCGCCGCAGAGGAAGCGCGTATATACGCGGCTTAACTGAAGAGAAAGCGCGTATGCGCAGTGAAATTAGCTCTGTAATATGTACAGAAGTATACGCGGGTTTGTATGGTAGAAGACGCGTATATACGTGGGATCAGTGAAAGGAAAGCGCGTATGAAAAGCTAGGGTTTGTTGAAGTCTGAAGTATAAAATGTCTGATCTGTTCTGATGTGTTACTACTATCTGATGATGATAAATTCTTCTGGGTTGTCTGAATTGTTAAGTTTGAGCTTAAATGTGTGGAGTGGGTCCAGTCTGAAAATATGATGAAACGAGGCCTGCAAGTTGTGCTCTGTTGAAGTTGTTTGGATCCAGTGTGAAAATTGATGAAACGTGGTCCATGGTGGAGTTGAGGGTTGTAGCCTTCAGTCAGGGGGTTGTAGCTCCCTTCCAGGTGAGGCTGGTAAACGAGATCAGGGGGTCGTAGCTCCCTTCCAGGAGAGGCTGGTAAACGAGAGCAGGGGGTCGTAGCTCCCTTCCAGGAGAGGCTAGTAAACAAGCGCAGGTGGGTGCCTGCGTGCTGGTAGGAGGCTGCGCCAGCACATATGTTGTAAGATGTTTTCTTTATAATAAAATATTGAACGCTGAGCAACGACAGCGGTGGTTTTCTCCCGACTTGGGTTTCCACCTAAAAATCCTGGTGTTCATGTGTGATGCTTATGTGTGATGGTTTATTCTGTTCTTACTGCACATGTTTACTATTTATTGAACATATGATGAATGAATGATGGAATGATATAAGTGTAGAACTAATGGCATAATTAGATCTCTGTGTATACACGAGTTTCATAAAGGGTATCCGCGTATATACGCGAGTATGTATCAGGAAAGTAGCGTATGGGTTTTAGAAGTAAGAAAAAGTGAAAAGTTTTGAGTATGCCCTAATACTGATTCACCCCCCCCTCTCAGTATTTTTCCCAACAATTGGTATCGGAGCAGGTTCTTCTGCCGAAGCTTGATCGCTTGAAGGAGATCCGTAGCAATGGGAAGTCATGAAGGAGTAATGTCTATAAAGCCACCTCTATTCAATGGAAGCAATTTGATATTCTGGAAGGTACGAACAAAAGCATATCTGCAAAGTCTTGGTGCAGAAGTATGGGTAATCGTGGAAGAAGGCTATCAATATCCGGCAAGTATACCTACTGACGCGGCTGAAAGGAAGAAGTATGAAATCAATGCCAAAGCAGTCAATGTCCTATTAGGAAGCATGTCTGAATCAGAATTTGCTAAAGTGATGCAGCTAAAATAAGCAAAAGAAATATGGGACAAAATCATTCTGAGCTATGAAGGAGATACAAAGGTAAAAAGTGCAAAACTCCAAACTCTCAGAATTGAATATGAAAATTTAAGGATGCATAGTGATGAAAGTATTGCCGGTTTCTTTTTATGTCTAGATGATATTGTAAATCAAATGAGAAATTTGGGTGAAACCATAGCCGATACTACTCTGGTGGAAAAAGTCTTAAGATCTTTGACTTCAAAATTTGACTCTAAAGTTTCAGCTATTGAAGAAAGGCAAGATCTGCAAACTCTTACTATTGTTCAATTACATGGTATCCTCACTGCTTTTGAAATGAGACAAGGAGGTCCTTCTCAAATCAAAGAAGCTGCTTTTAAGGCGTCCGCCAAAGGAAAAGAAAAGGAAGTTGTCAAGGAATCCAGTTATATATCTGAAGAAGAAGAAGAAGCAAATTTTGTGAGAAGACTCCAACTAGGAACCGGAAAATTCAAAGGTAAGCTTCCTTTCAAATGTTTTGATTGTGGAAGAGTTGGTCATTATGCTGCAAAGTGTCCTTATAAAGAAACATCTGCTAAAGGAAAAGAAGTAGCAAGAAGGAATAAGAATCGATCTAGCATACGAAAACGTTACTATATCAATGAAGACAGTGATGGGTTATCTGATAGTGAGGAAGAATGTGAACAAGATATTAGACTGCTCATGGCAAAAGAATCTAGAGAAGAAAAGGATACTTTTGTGGATGCTATAGAAGACAATGATTTTCTTGAAGAAAACAATCAACTCAAAGTAAGCCTAGAAGAAAAGAACATAATCATAGAGACTCTTGAAAATCAGCTTGAAGCAAAGGAAAAACGCATTGAGGAATTGGAGTGTGAAGTAGTAAGTCTAAGGAAAGATAATGAGAAAGTAAAAACTCTCATCTTAGATTTGCTAAAGGTTCAGAAACCTTAGATGAGATTATCAAGATACAATGGTCTCCTCTTACAAAAAAAGGTCTTGGATATACTGGGGAATCTTCCCAGACTTCAGCACCAAATTATCTGAAAGCAGCCACAGCTGGTTCACTACATTCAGCCACTCAGCAAGGGAACAAAGGATATTTACAGGTAAAGCATGATCATCTCAATTCAAGGAACACTAACAGGGAGATCTTTCAAAGAAGCTATAACCAACAGGTAAATTCAAATAGAAGATTTCATGATCGCAGAAATTTCTACTTCAATGGACAATGTTTCTCATGTCACAATTTTGGTCATAAAGCTGTTCAATGTGTTTCATATAAAACCATCATGACAAGAGAAGCAAGAAAGAAAAGGATGAATATTGAACCAAAGAAGAACACCTATAACAACTTCTCTCCTCTTCAAAACTAAGTTGAATGTACTTATTGCAATAACTTTGGTCATGAAGAATCTGAATGCAGAAGCAAGGTCCAGCCAAAAGAACATGTTCCCTCAAGCTCTAAAGTGTGGAAAAAGAAAGAAATACCGGTTGAAAATTGTGGGATAGCGTTATTTGCAGAAGGTGAAGAAAATCAATGGTACATTGATAGTGGGTGCTCAAGACACATGACAAGTGACAAAAGCAAACTTCTTGCATATAATGCTCTAGAAAAGGAAAAGAAAGTTACATTTGGAAATGATACTCCTGCTGTAATTAAAGGAAAAGGGTCTGTGTTTCTAAAAGAAAAAGTGAAGGCTAATGATGTCATGTATGTGGATGGATTAAGGCATAACCTGTTAAGTGTAAGTCAAATGTGTGATCAAGGAACATAAGTTGTCTTTAGTTCAAAAGAATGTGTGGTTCGTGATCTTGATACAGGTAAAACTATTATAAAAGGGAAAAGAACTCCAAGCAACCTGTATGTATTGAAGAACTGCAAAGATCAATGTTACTTGAGCAAGTCTTCAGAAAATTGGCTATGGCATAGAAGGTTGGGGCATCTGAGCTTCTCTCAAATCAACAAAGCAAGCAGACTTCAAGTTGTTCGTGGTCTTCCCAATATTAATCTACCAGAAAGTATCATATGTAAATCTTGTCAATTCGGTAAGCAGACCAGAGTACGATTTAATGCCAAAGAAGGATCATCAAGTAAGCCTCTTGAACTCATTCACACTGACATATGTGGACCTATGAGGAAAAAGTCACCACGTGGGGAAGAATACTATATCTTATTTATTGATGATTACTCTAGAATGTGTTGGATCGGGTTCATTAAACACAAAGATGAAGCATTTGAAAAATTTCAGATCTTCAAAGCATTGGTAGAAAATGAATTAGATCTAAAAATCAAGTGTCTTAGATCTGATCGAGGAGGAGAATATACATCAAATGAATTCTTTGAATTTTGTGAACAGCATGGCATAAAAAGACAATTCTCTGTAGCAGGTACTCCACAACAAAATGGTGTAGCAGAAAGAATGAATAGAACAATTCAACATATGGCTAGAGCTATGCTCGATGATTCTAGAACTCCTGACATGTTCTGGGGAGAAGCAGCACATACAGCAGCTAACATTCTCAACAAGGCTTATGTTCGGGTAAATAGTGACAAAACTCCATATGAACTCGGGTATGGTAATTCTCCATCTGTGAAGCATTTTAGAGTTTTTGGAAGTAAATGCTTTATCAAAAATAATGATGAAAAGCTTGGCAAGTTTGAACCTAGATCAGATGAAGGGATATTTCTTGGTTACTCATCTACAAGCAAAGCATACAAATGTTACAATAAAAGGCTTCGAAAGATTGTTGAATGTATTGATGTTGTTATTGATGAGTCTCCTGCAGCTCCTAAAGAAGAAAAACAAATAACAAAAGAAGATGATGGTGACTGTTGTCCTTCTACATCAAATAGAAATGATATAGACAGTGGATCCAATGAAGAACCTGAAAATGATTTATCTGAAAAGGCACCATCCAAATATATTCAAAAGAATCATCCTAAATCTCAAATCTTGGGAGACAAGGAATCAGGTGTACAAACGAGGAGGACTCTTGTGGGATCTTCTAGCCATCTGGCACTTCTATCCACAATTGAACCACACAATGTCAATCAAGCTAGCAAAGATGAATGTTGGAAGCAAGCCATGAATGAAGAGCTTGATCAAATTGAAAAGAATGACACTTTGGAATTGGTACCAAGACCACATGATAAAAATGTCATTGGAACTAAATGGATTTTCAAGAACAAGTTAAATGAGAATGGGGATGTTGTAAGAAACAAAACTAGACTGGTTTGCAAAGGGTATACTCAACAAGAAGGTATAGACTTTGAAGAAACTTTTTCTCTTGTAGCTAGACTTGAAGCCATAAGAATGTTTCTTGCTTTTTCAAGTTTTCAACAAATCAAAGTTTATCAAATGGATGTTAAATCTGCATTTCTCAATGGTGATCTAGAAGAAGAAGTTTATATAGAACAACTGGAAGGATTCATTTTGGGAAATGATGAAAACCTTTTTTGTAGACTTAAAAAGGCTCTGTATGGTCTCAAACAAGCTCCAAGGGCATGGTATTATCGTCTTGACAAATATCTTCATCAACAAGGTTTTTCAAAAGGGTCGGCTGATAGCAACTTATACACAAAAGTTGAAAATGATAAACTATTGATTGTGATTGTATATGTTGATGATATCATTTTTGGGAGTAATGAAGAATCTATGAGTCAGAAATTTGCTTCTGTTATGCAACAAGAATTTGAAGTGTCTTTACTTGGAGAACTAAAATTCTTTCTTGGCTTACAAGTACATCAAACTACAGATGGTATATTCTTATCACAAGCAAAATATCTCAAGAAAATTCTGAAGAAGTATGGCATGGAAGAATGCAAGCCTGTAAGTACACCAATGATAACCGGATGAAATCTCAGTTCTCATGATGATTCTCCCATGGTGAATCAACCAGAGTACAGATCAATGATAGGAAGTCTACTTTATCTCACTGGGACTAGACCAAACATTATGCATGCAGTTGGGATTGTTGGACGATTCCAAGCTAATCCAAAAGAGTCTCACCTTCAGGCTGTCAAAAGAATATTCAAGTATCTACAAGGAACTTAAGACTTTGGACTATGGTATCCAAAGAATGCTCATCTTACTCTTCATGCTTACACTGATGCAGATTGGGCAGGAAATGTTGATGATCGGAAAAGCACGAGTGGTGGTGCATTCTATATGGGACCTCGATTGGTATCTTGGCTCAGCAAGAAGCAAAATTCTATTGCATTATCTACAACAGAAGCAGAATATGTGGTTGCCGCATCTTGTTGCACTCAACTCCTTTGGATGATGCAAACCTTGCAAGATTTTAAAATCAAATGTACACCTCCTGTCCCCATTAAGTGTGATAATACAAGTGCCACCAGTGTCTCAAAGAATCCGGTTATGCATTCAAAGACCAAGCACATTCCCATCAAGTATCACTTCTTACGTGAACAAGTGCTTGAACAAAAGGTGAAGTTGGAGTATGTTCCTTCCAAGGAACAAGTTGCTGATATCTTTACCAAACCTCTGCCCAGGGAAGCGATCGAGTATCTAAGACAGAAACTGGGAGTAGTCTCTGCCAGTCAAAAGAACAAATCTGCTTAAATTCAGAAGATTAAATTGAATACGCGGTTTTGATGAAACACAGTCGCGTATATACGCGAGTATATTAACATACATCTGCGTATGGATAATTGCTGACAATTTTTGGTTGGGGGTCAGCATTTTTCAGTACTGTTTGGTTATTCTGGTTATATTTGTTTCTGAAAAAGCATCTGATATGAAGAAGACAGGTACAGGAAGGACAAGTTCAGGGGGAGATGAAGGATTGTGAAAATTTCTATGCTTCACTTTCCATACGCGGGTTCTGTGAACAATAGTTGCGTATACACGCGAGTTCCAGCAGACACAGTCGCGTATGCATTGATGATAAGAGAATTTATATGATAGCTGAAGATCTGGAGCAGAGGTTCAGGGGGAGCATCAGTCTGACTGTTAATAACTGTATTATTGACTCTGTATCAGCTTATTTTCTCAGTTCTAAATAATGATGATATGATACTTGGTTTCTTTTGTTGAAGATCATGGATGAGCCCGGATTGTTACTTGATGAAGAGTATTCGTTGCTGAGATGAAAGTCTTATAATTCAGAGATAAGGACAGATCATGCAGAGATTGTTGCCGATGACTTATTGTTGAAGGTGTTCAGGTTGCACAAGCTAAGGAGGAGCCTTGGTCATATGAAAAGGATGTTCGGGTGCACATTTTCAGGGGGAGCCCTAGCCTTGATGTGTATAATGCATTGTTGGCATTATGATGGTTCTGATATATGATCTCTCTTGAGGTCTTTCTGGTATTGGTCATGAATAGTCATATTTGTAATTTGATGAAAAGGTCATGTTGAGACCTATGATGTAAAATTGTAATATTCAGTCATGTAAGGACTTGTTCATTTTGTAAACCCACTTGGTTGGGTAGCTGAGTCAAAATGTGTAAACCCACTTGGTTGGGTACTTAAGTCTCATATGTAAATCCACTTGGTTGGATCTTTGATGTAAGTATGAGTCTTTGGTGATAGGAAGGTCATAGAGTCATGTACTTCATTGAAAAATATGTTTGAAGATGTGCTCAGGGGGAGCTTGGTCACCTCAGTGTACATCAGATCTGCAGAACGCCTCCTTCTACATGAGGAGAAAACCATTGTGTTGGTTTTCATCCACCCTTTGCCCTTGATGTCAAAGGGGGAGAGTGACATGGTGTTTGAATAAAGGAAACGAATGGGGAGAGTGACATGGTGTTATTGTATTTTTTATGTATCTATCTGTTGTAGTGATCAAACACCATCGTGGTTGCCATCAAGTCCAAAGGGGGAGATTATTGGCAATATGATGCAGAGTGTTGTCCTTGATGGCAACCCACTTGATAGAGTGTTGTGCTTGATGGAATATGTCTTGATCTAATGTATCTACAGTGAGTACAGAAGGTAATGAAGAAAGGAATTCAGTATATGCTAGATCTATGATGAAAAGAGTATGTCTCAAGGCATACGCGGATTTGTCTAGTATAAGTCGCGTATGCACGCGGGAAATAACGTGCCAAGTCGCGTATGGGAAAAAAACGCTCATAAAGTACAAAACCAGGGGTAACCACCATGGTATTGACCCATTGTATTGAGTAATGATTCGTCTATGTGACCCCGTCCAGGAATACCAACGGAAGTAATGTGGTTTTGGCTCATGGTATTGAAAAAGGGTAAACCTATATAAGGAGAAGAAATTCATTGTGCAAAGCATGAGTGTGGGTGCAAGATGTATGAGCTTGAATGAATAATTCTCTCTGAAGTATATCTGAATGGAAAGGGTTACAGTTGAATGATAGATCTGAATGTATGATGCTCCAATGAAGAAAATGATGAAGAAAGGAATCTAGATCTGAAATGTATTCGTATCTTCTAGATATGTTTGTGGAATGATTAGATCTGAAATGAGGCGAACATCTGTCTAAAGTAAGGGGTTAAATCTGTGTGATGTATCTGTTTTGAAGAATTGCAATGACCTAAATGTCTGAAGAACCATACGCTAGTTCGCCGCAGAGGAAGCGCGTATATACGCGGCTTAACTGAAGAGAAAGCGCGTATGCGCAGTGAAATTAGCTCTGTAATATGTACAGAAGTATACGCGGGTTTGTATGGTAGAAGACGCGTATATACACGGGATCAGTGAAAGGAAAGCACGTATGAAAATATAGGGTTTGCTGAAGTCTGAAGTATAAAATGTCTGATCTGTTCTGATGTGTTACTACTATCTGATGATGATAAATTCTTCTGGGTTGTCTGAATTGTTAAGTTTGAGCTTAAATGTGTGGAGTGGGTCCAGTCTGAAAATATGATGAAACGAGGCCTGCAAGTTGTGCTCTGTTGAAGTTGTTTGGATCCAGTGTGAAAATTGATGAAACGTGGTCCATGGTGGAGTTGAGGGTTGTAGCTCTGGTCAGTTGTAGCTCCCTTTCCAGGTGAGGCTCTCCTTTCCAGGTGAGGCCGGTAAACGAGATCGTGGGGTCGTAGCCTTCCAGAGAGGCCGGTAAACGAGAGCAAGCGGGGTCGTAGCTCCCTTCCAGGAGAGGTCAAACAAGCGTGTGGGTGCCCGTGCCGGTAGGAGGCTGCGCTAGCCAGCACATATGCCGTAAGATGTTTTCTCTATAATAAAATATTTGGCTAACAGCAACGACAATGCGTGGTTTTCTCTCGACTTGGGTTTCCACCTAAAAATCCTGGTGTTCATGTGTGATGGTTTATTCTATTCTTACTGCACATGTTTACTGTTTATTGAACATATGATGAATGAATGATGGAATGATATAAGTGTAGAACTAATGGCATAATTAGATCTCTGTGTATACGCGAGTTTCATAAAGGGTATCCGCGTATATACGTGAGTATGTATCAGGAAAGTAGCGTATGGGTTTTAGAAGTAAGAAAAAGTGAAAAGTTTTGAGTATGCCCTAATACTGATTCACCCCCCCCTCTCAGTATTTTTCCCAACGTCATTTCCAATTGATCTATCTATGTCTTCGATCCCAATATGCCAAAAAAGCCTTTATATGGGAAATTTAAAGAAGAATGTAAATATGATATAAAAATACAATCAAAGATAATCATTGTGATAAATGTACACTGTTTAAAATTAGATATCCAATAAAAATTAAATTGAATGTACCTTCGCACTTCCCTTGATCGGTTAGTCTCATGGCTTAGAGCAGTGATGCACCATTGAACAACTTCTTTTGTGTCCACAAGTCGGCTTGCAGAGGGGTTCATTTGATATCTTCGAAGTGCTCGTTTTATGCATGCCCCTGCACCGTCATGTTCTCCTTTTCCATGGCCAGTCTCAAAGAAATTCCAACAATGTTTCATGCAGGTTTTCTTATGAAGACAACACAACCAAAATAATTATTGTGCAGATTTAAATTGACCTATGCATCCGTCTGACCATATCCAATGTTCATTGAATGTTATCCCACAATTTTTCAAGGAATCATAAATTTTTCCAAAACAATGTTGTACAAAATATGTATCATGTGTACGATCGTCACTGATATAAAAGTGGTATTCTTTAATAATATGTCGATTTTCATTGGTGCTTTCTATATGATCGATGTTTTGTTCAGCATGTCTATATAGAATATGGATGAGCATGGACACTTGGTCAGAATGATAGTATTCACTCTGAATTTCTTTTTGTGGAACAAATGTGTAGTTTTCTGCAAAATCAATTACTAACAAAATGGTCCCTGGTGGAATAACTTCATGGGATTTTTTGAATTGCAAGTCTTGCCATCGAGCTCTATGGGAATGCTTAGTGTATTTGTAAATTTCTGCCTCAAACTTTCTCAAAAATTCTATTACAAAAATTTCTTCTTCTCGTAATTCAATTCTTTTAACACTATTCGCACCTTGAATCGATGTATGGATATATTCATATCTCTTCCATTTCACTTTCATGTTGGACAATGATTGATCATTTATATCAGTACGATATTTGTTTTGAAATTTAGTCAAATTTTCACAATCATCGCATTTTTTACCACCAACACATTTCTTTTCGTAAAATAGTTCATCGCTTTCTCTTTCACATAGAATTTGAGATATGAAATCACGAATAGTGGAAGGAGGAGGTGAATCCTTCCAAAATGTTCTACCAAAATCAAGGAATGTGTCATAATATAACTCAAATTCCACATGATAACGACAACAACAAGTGTCGCGTACGGTGATAGGTTTTACATACCATGGTTTTTGTTGAACCAAAGCACTGATTGAAACATGAGTTTCATGATTTTCTTCTTTGAAATTGTTGAACAAATCTATCTGAGTGGTTTCCAAGAAATGTTTTTCATGTTCTTTGTACTAATTTCATGTTATTCTTCTTCGCATCACATGCCTTGCAGTGGGCAAAACACGTGAATTATTCTTCTAATATTCCTATATTATTTTTTTAACATTTTCTCCAAGTCTATCTTTGTATGGTTGCCTACAAATAGCTCTCCAACAAGCTATTTCATCATTTACATCTATTTGCAACCAAAATTTTCGATGTTTGTGCAACGTTTTTCGCAAGGTTCCTAATGCTCGTGCCATAGATTTTACCAAGTGATTCTGTTTAGTACTTGATGAAACCACTGCCATATGTATTGCTCTACGTACAATTGAAACATTTTTTTGTCTAGATCTTCTAATTGAATTTATAACACTATTTATATTTTGTATCACATTTTCCTTCATTTTTTTTTTTTTAATCTTTGGTTGATTTTCGAATACCCAATAAATTCATAGCTTCTTTTAATTTTCTTAATGATAGGAGACCTTTCAACATTTGGGCTTGAACTGTCACCTTTTCCTTTATGAAATGCTTATAAAAAATGCGGTTAACACGATATCGTATATCATGGTCAGCTTTTTTATCTCCATATGTGTGAGTGTCAACATTTTCTAACATCTCATCATCGACATTGATTTCATCTGTACATATTCGAGTGAATAGTACATAATAAGTTTACATATTCAATAAATAACTAAACTAATAAATATATGTATAATTTCAATAATATGTGCATGTGTTCAACATATATATATGTGTGTACATACCTTGTGATTCAATTTCTTCACTTGAATTTCTTTCAACATTTTCACCATCTTCAATCATTGGTTCAATATCTCTTTCACTTTCTCTTTCAAAATTTTGTATCTCATCATCAATGTTTTGAGGAATATCTCTCTCTGTTTACATTGCAAAATATTTTTCAAATTAGTTCATCAAATAAAAATTAAGCTTCCCATTTTACACTAGGAAAATTTTAAATATATCAAAATCATAATATTTACATTTACATACCTATTTCAACTTCTAGTTGAGGTTTATTTTCCTCTTCAATATTTGAGAGTGCTTCTATCTTTCTTTTGCGAGATTGTCTCATCTCTTCTCTACATTCCTTAGGGTCTCTTTTTCAATCATATTTTATCGTACAATTTCTTCGATTTCCCATGATAATAGAGTATGAAGTTCAAAAAATTTCCTTCAAAAATTTAGACAAAAACTCAATTAAAAAAAACATCACAAAAGATTTAATTAAAAAAAAACTCATTTTAAAATTTTTGCAAAAAATACATACTCCAATCCAAAACACTTACTTTAAAAAGCTCATGAAAAAAATGTCTTATAAAAATGAAATGAAGTTCAAAATATTTCCTTCTAAGTCCTACAAAAAAATTTCATTTAAAAAGTTACGCAAAAACTCATTTTAAAAAATTCATTATAAAATATTTACTTCAACCCAAAACCAAAAAATGTCCTTTTGAAATTAATCCCAAATCCATACTTTAAAAAAATAAGAAGCCCAAAAAACTATATCACATACCTCCAAGAAATGTCTTTTGAATGTACCTCCAAGAAAATTCTTTAAAAATGTTCTTTGAATTTACCTCCAAGAAAATTCTTTAAACCCAAAAACAATTCCTTGCAAATCGGATCAAATGTCTAAATAATGTGTCTCAAAGAAAAGTCCTTTGAATGTACCTCCAAGAAAAGTCCTTAAACCCAAAACAATTCTTTGCAAAATCAGATCAAGACTTTTGTAAAATCAGACCAAACGTGCGAAAATATGCGAAAATAATGAATGATTTTGCGACAATTTATATTGCCGCGAAATGTTTTTTTGGAGGGGCTCGACGGTAATTTCCGGCCGATGGAAAGTTAGGTAAAAGTTCGGCCAAAATTTTTAGAAATAGTTCGGCCGAACTACTTTTTTGTTTGACTTAACGGGCTTTCGGCGCAAAAAAATAGTTTGGCTGAACTTTGTTTAAGAGTTTGGCCTAACTAAGGCGTCACCAGTTACGCAGAGCCAAGCCCTGAATACGTTTCTGCAACTTTGGACTGATTAAACTCCATGAAACATTCTGAATTAACTGTCAGAACCAAGACAAGCATTTTCAAAATTGAATCTACTTTTAGGAAATATAACTTTTATGGAATTTCATAAATATTTACTAATTTTAATTAATTTTGTAATAAAACGGATGCAAACAATTTTTGAAGGTCATTGTGATTCAGTGAAATCAAAATTTTATATCTTCCAAAATACATTGTAAAAAAATTGAAAAAATTATGGTACATTACATTGGTCTGTCGTCTCTAATGGGTTGCTTTAGATTTTTAGTTTATAACTTATATGTTAAGAAATTTCTTGCGTCGCGAAACATATTCAAAATATGCAGTTTTTCATATTGGACCAGTTCAAAAAATTCTAGTAATTATGATATGCATCCATTGGCTTTGTAAATACGACGAAACCGAAGTAGACTCTGTCTAGATTGTTGTAACACATTTTGTTTCTCAAAAAACACAAATTTTGAAATAATACAACATTGCGTATTAACATGACTTCATATGAATCCGTTGATTGTCAAAAAACACACACTCAAAGAAACGTTAAGTTGACATATCAAATGTGTATAAAAAAATTCAAAAAAATAAGTAATAGAAAGCTAAAAAAAATTCTGACAACTTTTATTTTTATCACAAAATGAAATTCTAAACAAAAAAATTGTTTTAGCTTGCAGAAAGTTGAAGAACCAAAAAAATGAAAGTTTTTTCTCAAAAAAGGGAAAAAAGTGTAACCCAACTTCACATTTTCACCCAATGGTGTTTGCACATTGTTTGGGCACTAATTTTCTTGTAAAAGCATTTGTGTTGACTTTGAAATTATTTCTATCTTAAGTGATTCTAAACATGGGAGGCATTCACGACATTTAGCATAAAATATATTATCTTATCCTCCTTCAGTTCTATAGGTATTTTGTAAGATGTTATTCTTTTTCTGATTGGAATCATCATGAAGTTGAAAGTAAGAGGTGATGTTGAAATCCCATGAAGTATTGACACCTTTTCGAGTTGGATTGATCAAGAGTCTAGAGTAAGAGGTGACACGCCTTGAGTTAGCAATTTGAGGAAGTAGGTCCATGTTATTTTTTATTGGAAGTGAAGCATCTCATGAAGGAGTAAGGTGATACATCTCTACTCTTTGAACCATATATAAATTCCTAATGAATCATGAAAGTCTTGAACAAGCAATGAACTTGACCAAAAAATTCATAGAGGAATCTAAAGATGAAATTGTCTTCTAATTCTAAGGAACATATTTGATTATCTTAACTCAAAGCTCATGCAATGTATGATAAACAACATTTTCCAATGTATATGTTGGATACATATGTCAAATATTTGGATCAACATATTAGGGGTAAAATTAATGAGGGATATAAAAAATGTCATGAAAACATGGTATTTACAATATTTGGTGGAAAATAGGGTGTTATTTTATTTGGAATGGTGTTTTGGGAGGGGGTATGAAACAATAAAATATTTGGAGGCAGAAACAAAATTAAGGATATAATTATTTAATATTTCACGAATTCTTGTGCTAAGCCATAGGATTACAAACTAAATCCCCCACACTCTACTTAAATAACATGGCCTAGTCTAATCTTTTAATAAATATTTCTCCACCCTTTCCAGAATTGGATCGTGTAAACTATAGTTCAAGCACTCTTTCCTTCTAAGTTTATGGTGGCTAATTTTAGTAACAATTTTTATCTTGGATAAAGTGGGGAAACATGGCAAAAATACTAATAATCATTTTTGAAAGTTGTGCACGTGCTGGTGCATTCCTGGTATGATGACCTAGCTCCCCCGAGCATCGCCTCTGTGCCTCTGCGCTGGGCCTCCTGCCCTGCGCCCCCGTCCCCATGCTCTGCTCTTTTCCCCCTGTATGCTCCCAACCTCTGACTATTTGCTGGCCAGCCTTCAGCATGGGCTCCTCGGAGGCCCAACCGGATCTAATTGCTGCCTCGTCCCAAGCCCGTGCCTTTGCTGATCTTATCAACTCTTTGGGCCCTCCTAAGCCTCGTCCCACCATCTCTAGATTTGTGAAAAAACTGGATGGCCTGTAAGAAGTTGTCCTCCCTCCCTTGCTCCTTCGCATGGCTACTCTCTCATTGGCTGAAAAGGGATTAATAGGCCAGTTCACAGGGCTTTGGCCATCCCCAAAGACTGTTCAAAGATGGATCGAAAAGAACTGGTCCGATAAAATCACTGGGAAAATTTCCATCAGTTTTTGTGGTAATGGGTATTTCACCTTCCACTTTGAATCTAAAGAAGAAAGGGATCTAATCTTCAGAAATGAGCCCTATTTCATGGATTCAAGGGGTATTTATCTCAACAAATGGACCCCTGACTTTGATCCAGAACTCGACGTGCCGAACGCTGTCCCTGTTTGGGTGTGCCTTCCCCACCTTCCCCTGCATTGCTGGGGGTATGACTCGGTCAGGGCTATAAGGAATGCGATCGAAACTTTCATTGACATGAGCAAACCAAAGGAGAACATGCTCACATGCGCTAGAATTTGTGTCGAAGTTGATCTGGGAAAAGGCCTGCCGGAAGCCATCAAACTCAAAGTGGACGATTGGAATCACATCCAGCAGATCGACTATGAGCAGATCCCGTTCAAGTGTAAGGTATGTCATGAGTATGGACATTTTTCTAATCGCTGTACAAAAAATATTGATATTGATAGTCAGGAATAAAATTAGCCTTGGGAGACTGTAAAAAAAAAGAAGAAATCTAATCCTGCCTCGCCACCCAATCCTCAGGACGCGTCTCAGCCCATTCTCCATCCTCCTCCCTCCTCAAGAAAAGATCCATCCAATCTCCCCTCAACCTCTCCAACCCCCTCCCCAAACCTGCAATCCAATCCCTTCTCAATTGTTTCTCCCCCTGACGGTGATCCCCCTCTCTCCAACCTTCCCCCTCCTCTAGACCCTCCCATCTCCTCTACCCCCTCGCATGACCTCACCTCCCCTTCCCTTGGCTTGGCCTCCACCAGGATCACCAGAAACTCGACCAAGGAGCATGGAGCCTCTTTGGAAACTCACAAGAAGCAAGGTTCTGGCAGAAAAACAACGAAACAACAACGGAATGAAAATGCTCAGAAATACATTGAATTAGGAACCCATAATCCAATAGAGAACTACATACTGGGTCAGAACAACAAGGATAGCATGCAAAAGGCCCAAGGAGGAAGAGCACCTCCTCAAATCGAACTCATACAATGATGAAAGTTCTATCATGGAATAACAGGGGTTTAGGGCACTCCTCCAAAGCTAAAGCTCTCAGGGATCTCATAAACCAAGAACATCCAGAATTTATTCTTCTACAAGAAACCAAGCAGAGAGAAGTTGATATGAGGACAATAATTGATAGAGAGAAACAATACAAGGGCACTCTGTCAGAATCCAGAGGCACCTCTGGGGGGCTTGCCACTCTATGGGTAAGCAATGTGTGGCAGCTTAAAGACACCACTGCAACTCAGAATTGGCTCAAAACTGAGCTAGAGAACACTAGAACGCAACAACGAATCATTGTGTACAATCTTTATAGCCCTAATCACTACAGAGAAAAAGAGGCATTTTGGAATTCCCTAAGGGACGATATGCAGAATGAAGAAAATAATAATATCATAATGGGAGGCGACCTAAACGTAATTCTTCATGCCAACGAGAAAAGAGGTGGTTCCTTTGGGGACGACCCTTTTAGAATGATGTTGGAAGACATTATCCAAGAACAAGAATTAGTGGACATCACCCCAAAAAACCACAGATACACATGGACCAATAGGAGAATCAGAAAAGATAATATCATGGAAAGGCTGGATAGGATCCTAATTACAGTCTCCCTCCTATCTCAATTTTCCTCAACCTCGGCTAATGTTCTTTCCTTCTCCGCTTCGGACCATTATCCCATCACGTTATCTCTGGCTGCGTAGTGTCCTCATTGGCCTCTTCCTTTCCGCTACAGCCCATTGTAGAACGATATCCATGAGGCCAATCAGATTGTTCGAAAGGTGTGGATCATTCACATTGAAGGATCGCCTATTCACATATGGGAGTCTAAATTAAAAAGAACTAAACAAGCTCTAAAAGAATGGGAAAAAATCCACTATCAAGAACCAGACAAGATCAAAGCAGAAGTCAAAGCCAAATTGAAGAACGTCCATCACATTATCGACTCCCAAGGCACTAGTCAAGACATTTTAACTCAGGAAAAGGACCTCTATTAGCAGCTGCATAACATAAATAGGAAAGAGGAGGAGAAATGGCGCCTCAAATCAAGGAACTTATGGCTCCAAGCAAGAGATAAGAACACTGCTTTCTTCCACAAGTAACACACTGTGCGTAAAGCCAAAAACAATATCTCCTCCATCATAGATGAAACAACTATCACTCAAACTGATCCTAAAGCAATCAAGCAGGAGGTCTCCTTCCACTTTAAAGAGCTCCTCACAGAGAACAGTATGGTAGAGGATTATTCAGATCTTCTCCAATACCTCCTGACCCTCATCTCTGATGAGATAAACAACTCTATCAATCAAGTCATAACTGAAGAAGAGGTGGAAAGTGTAATATGGACCTTGCACCAGGATAAAGCCCTGGGGCCCGACGGGTTCCCAATATCTTTTTATAGAGCCTTTTGGAGCCTCATCAAAAAAGATCTCATGAAAATGATTCACTGGGCTCACCGGAAAAAGAAAATTGGGGGATATACAAACTCCACCTTCCTAGCCCTCATACCTAAAGAAAATTGACCATCCTCCTTTCTAGATTTAGACTAATCTCTCTCTACAATGCTTCATATAAAATCATCACTAAAATCTTGGCCACCCGCCTCAAGCCTCACATAAATAACCTCATCTTGGAGAATCAAGGTGGTTTCATATCTCAAAGGCAGATCTCTGACTCTATCCTCCTCATCCAGGAAGCCATTCACTCCAGCATATCCCATAATGAAAATGGCTTCATCCTCAAGCTTGATCTCGCCAACGCCTTTGACAGGGTAAGGCACTCTTTCCTTTTAGCTGTCTTGCAAAAATTGAGGTTCAATCAGAGTTTTCTTGACCTTATCAAATCCTGCATCTCCGGGGCTTGGATATCCCCTCTTGTCAATGAAAGACCAGCTCCCTTTTTCCAATCCTCAAGAGGGCTCCATCAAGGCTGCCCCCTCTCCCCATATTTGTTCATCCTTATGGTTGATTCCTTAGCAGAGCTCTTGATCATTTGAGGTAGGTTGGCCTCATCACAGGGATAAAATATGGCAATGAAGTTCGAAACATGAATCACTCCCAATTTGCTGATGATACCTTATTAATGGGAGGAGCCTCCAAAATTATTGCTCAACGATTCAAATTTTTTTTGGACGGATTTATGCTCTTTTCTGGAGGCTTGATCAATTTCAAGAAAAGTTGTGTCTATGGATGGAATGTCTCTAGACAAACTTTACACAACATCGCTGGCATTTTTGGGGTCCCCTACAGGCTAAATTGGGATCACTTTAGTTACTTGGGCATGCCTGTCAATGTCAATTTCTTGAAGGCTAAGATCTGGAATGTGACTATAGACAAAATGAAGAGGAAAGTGAATCAATGGGGCTCCTCTTGGCTGAATCATGCAGGTCGGCTCACCCTTCTTAAATCAGGGTTATCCTCCCTCCCTCTTTATCAATTTACTCTTCTGCAAGTCCCAGTCAGCATTCATCCAAAAATGGAGGCTATCATTCGACATTTCCTATGGCAAGGGGGAAACAAGACAAAAAAAAAACAATTTAGTCAAATGGAATCAAGTTATCCAAGATTAGGAGCACGGAGGCATTGGTGTTCGCTCGCCCAAAATCATGAATCAAACCTTTGGGGGTAAGATAGTTTGGAGACTAATCAATGGGAACCAAACTTGGTGGAAACATGTGCTTGAAGTTAAATATTTAAACTCTCCTAGACAACAACTTCTTCAACAAGATATCCCCAACAGACCGTGCACCAAAATCTGGTCCTCTTGCAAAAAAGCCATCCCTCTTCTTGCAGAAAATCTCTCCAAAGTTCCGAAAGGAGGCAAGTCAATTAATATTGGTCAGGATCGAATTATGGGAGGTATCCCCATCATAGAAAGACCAGGCACTCAGAAAAATCTTTGACACTTGGATAGCATGGGCCTCAAATTCCTGAATCAGATTTCTAAATGGGACACCCGGAATCAGTTGTGGATCGGATGGAAATTTCCTATTATTCCCCTCCCTCTCAAAGAAGAACTTAGAAATTTGCAATTTCATCTACATGGTCTAGCTCCTATCAAGCAAAATGCCTTGGATGGATTCCGCTGGGATCCCAAAGGAAAAGCCTTCACCATCAAGTCTGCCTATCAGTTCCTTTGCAAAGAGAAATTTCCAGCTCCGATTTGGCCAATCTGGAAAACTTTCTGGCATTCTGAAGCCATCCCAAAGATTAAATTCTTCATTTGGACCTTACTGAAAGGAAAAATACTCACAGCTAACAATCTCAAGAAAAAGGGAGTCACAGGTCCTTCTATCTGTCCCAACTGTCAAAACGCAGAAGAGACTATACCTCACCTATTTCTTTGGTGCCCCTTTGCCACTCACTGTTGGACTGACCTCACTACTCACTTCAAGCCTGATATCAATCATGGGAGCACCGTTGCAGAGTTCCTTCTCCAATGGAAAAACAGTTTGCCTTGGAAAAACAAAAAAAACAAACTCTCAAGCAGGGTTTGGAACACCCTTCCGCATGCTGCTCTATGGAACATATGGCTCTCTCGGAACAATAACATCTTCCGAGACTTGGAGTTTAGTCCTAGACATATTTGCTGCTAAAAGCAATCACAGATTTGATATCACTGATCTGAGTGTGGAAGAAAGAATCTTTCTCCGCGACCTATTATTCAGAAGTAACAGGAATACACTCTTCTCCAATCCTTATTGTTCCGATCCATGGAAAATTCGACTCAAGGAAAGCGCCTTCAAAGATTGTATTAAAGATAGAGGCAAACCTACCCTTTTTTTGACGGGGCCTCGAAATCAAACCCTGGCATTGCTGGGGCAGGGGGCAACATCAGAAGCACAACTGGGAACTTGATCTTAACATATGAATGGAGCCTTGGATCGTTATCCAATAACAGAACTGAAGCTCTGGCCCTCTATCAAGGTTTAATTCAACTAAAAAATCTCAGACTTGACAATGCCATCATTTTGGGCGACTCTGCTATTGTCATACAGTCCATAATACGCAATTGGCCCACATCAAATGTCGCCCTAGAACAAATCCTCAACAGATGCCATATCCTTCTGAGTGATTTGAAAGGTATCACATTCTATCACATTCTTAGATCGCTCAACAGTGAAGTAGATCTCCTGGCGAACAGCGCCTGCGCTCGATCTCTGGGCCTCCTGCGTTGCAATGATGTCTCATCCCTTGTTCCTCCCCCTTAATCATGATCATCGCCTCTCCTCAATATTTTTTGATCTTCCCCTCTACATTTTCTGACTTCGTATGCGCCCTTAGCTACCCTTATCACTCCATCCCCGTGACTCTCCCACCCTGGGCCTCCCCTCGCTTGATCCCTCCCCCCTTCTTGATTCTATAAATTCTCCTCCCATCTGCATTTCGCTTCACTCCTGTCCCGTCCCTTGTTTATCTTAGTGCCCCTCCAAGCTCTCGAGCTTCTCGGTGGTTTTCTATGCACTCCTTCGCGCCCTCCCTCCCCTCTCCACCTCCTCCCTGCCCCTCTGTCGAGTTTCTCCAGCGCCCTCCCTTTTCTGTGCCTTCATCCTTCAAATTTTGGTACCAGTCTTTGGTTACAGCTTGCAGCTTCTGTCCCAACCTCACTCATTTGGTTCAATCAGAACAAAATGGCCAGAAGCGAAAACTGCTTCCATTGTGCGGATTTGCAGGTGGAACTCGAACAAATTCGTGCTCATAAGAAGACCATTGATGCTAAGTTGAAGAACGATGTCAAAGCCCTGGAGGACAGACATCAAACTGATGTTAACTTCTTCCTCTCAAGGGTCTCATCTCTCTAGGATCAGTTTGAAGACGTTTCGAACTGGTGTGCCCATGCTAAAGAGTCGGTCCAATTCCTGAAATACATGATTGAAAAATGCACTGCTCCAAGCACCAGCTCCAACAACATAAGAAATGCGGTGAATGATGAGAATCCAGAGCATTCTACAGCAAGGAAAATCAGTCACATAAACATAGATTAGCTCTCCTCTTCTTTTTATCATGTCTTTTAAATACACATTTCTTCTTTTCCAGTTCATCCGCATCTACAACTTCTCAGCTTTTTTGTATCTCCCGAATACTAAAATCAAAAGGCTTGTAATACTCAATTGTAGCTGCTCTCATCACAGCATTACAAACATCTCTTCTTGTAATCATGGAGCCTCCGCTCCCTCTCTTTTTTTGAAATACAATTAGCAACCGATTTTGTCAAAAAGAAAAAGAAAAAGTGGGGAAACATGGATTTCACTAACTACATCCATGTAGTGACCCTTTGAGATGCATTCTTATGCCATTGCTACCATTGCCAATTTTCCCTATCCAAACAAAGGATTCATACTTAGAGCTTCATTATGTGATAAAAAATGGTATCAGGGGAAAATTAGTGCCCCATTAGGTCAACCCAAATAGTTGGATATAACCCATCAAACTCATTTAAATCAATTTTAGGAAAGCGATGAAGCATATTATAAGAACAATCATAAATGAGAAACAATAATTGGTACCAACTCCCCCCTTAATGTGCTTACCATTATGTGATCCTTCCCCACTAACATTGTCAACCTCTTTCAACTTATCTAAATAACTAGTCATTCACCAAGAATAATATTCAATAAATCACTAATGACAATTTAATATCCATGGCAACTAATTATTCTTAAAGAGAAGGAAAGAAATAGATATAAGTAATGTTCCACAATAATCTATAAAAATTAAATATAATTCATATAGTACATCTCATGCTCATATAAATTTATAATAATCCATAAGATGCATCAAAGCACAAATCAATCTCGTTTAGAAAAAAAACATTGGTTGGGAGTGGCTTCTCAATACTACTAAATGTAAAAATAATTCTTACAAAAAAATTTGGGATCAAAAGGCCCTTCGTAATCAACATAAGTCTTACTTATGCAAATGAAAATCGGTTATTCATATAGTTATTTTTTAATTCTAAAACCCTAACTACCACTAGGAGGACTTCATGGACTAAGAAGATTATCTTTTGATTGGTCTTCATTATACTTTATCCATGCTTCAAATAAATTTATGCAATGTTCACTTTCCGACCACATGTAGAGAAAGTGGGGCCCTTAAAAGAGATAAGCATTTAGTAAGTCTATTATAATTGGCAAGATACATCTTTCGTTACCTTTATCTAAAGACTGTATAACTTGAGATGGAGAATAAAACTATTCTAGTGGTCCACATGATGGATGTTGACATTCATCTACCATGTCCTTCACAAAAGTCCAAAGTTTTAAGCATGCAACCCATTCTTCCCCTAAGTGTCTCCATGCCTATTTAGCTAATTGATTCCAGTAAATGAGTCCTTGTTAATTTTCCATCACCTCTTACGGATTACATAGGAATGTTAGGAGAAATTTCCCCATTTACTTCCTATATTATTTCCTTGATAGCATCAAATAAATTGTGTTTGTTCATAAGTAATTTTATAGAATTAAACTTCTTTGTGCAATAGTAAGAGTTTGGTAATTATTGTAGCTAAATATATTATAAATTATTTTTAGCTTTTACATTTCCCTGGTATGCTTCAAGAGCATATTTAATGAACTTTGTGACCATTCCTTGAGCTAATATGTAATAATCTACTTAGCTTTTTAGGATTGCAATCCTGCCTTCATATTGTTTCATGTCCCTCTCTTAAACCTAAGCTTTGTTCAATGTAGCATGTGCAAAGTTGCCAATCTAGTTTTACTTATATCCAACATCTCTATTAAAATATTGTACATATGTATTGTCCAATTCAAGATTTTTTTCCTTTGATTTTGCTTGATAATATTCATTTTTCTTTTGTTGTAGGCTTGCAACTCAAATATTATCTAGAAAACCATAAAAAAATATGATGACGTACAAGTGTGTCTCCCCATGTTAGCAAGTTATCTAGCTTTCTCAACACAACTTTTTATTCAAGAACCCTTTCCATTTGTATCCCTTATCAATGCATATAGCTTGTTTGGGGACAATTAAATCTTCCATAGTCTATTCTATCCAATCATTGGTATTAGACACTTCATTCTAGGGAAATTAGAGCAACCATGAGTTTTAGATTCACTTAATAATCTCAATTTGAATTACAGTGTCAAATTGAGTTTGATTTACCTTTGTTAATTATTCTAATTGCAGTAAAAATCAAATAAAAGCATGGAAAACACCCTGAAAATGAAAAGTGTTGATTCTAGAACAACAAAATTTATTTTATTATTCACATGTTTTAGCAATGGATTTAAAGATAAAAAACCAAGACTCTAGAAAACATTAAAATTCCAACAATTTTTGAGCATGATGTTAAAGATAAAATATAACGTCTATGAAAAGCCTTAAAATTCCAACGATTTTCATCCATGCCATTAAAGATAAAATATCATGACTCAAAAAACCCTAAAATTATAACTATTTTCAACCATAGCATTAAGGATAAAATATAACAACTCAGAAATACCTTAAAATTTTGACAAAATTTCAACCATGCAATTAAATAACCTTAAGTTTTCAACATATTTCAACCATGGCATTATGGACAAATCATATGACTAAAAAAATCTTTAAAGATGAGCACCTGAATGAAAGATTCATTAGTCCAAGAGTGGGTTTTATTTTAAAGGCTAAAAGTATAGCTATTTTCAAATCTTAGCCTAAGACATCTTATCCATTTGCAGCAAAAACTTAAAATCAACCATCAAAACAAAGTATCCCGCATTCAAAATTGCAACATTTTTTTTAAACTATGGTATATCAAATGATAACAATAAAGAATATGATAACAATATAACTATATAATTTTAAAAAACAACATTAATTTCTAATATTTTTTTACTTTTAATCAAAATATCAATACTCGTAGATTGAATGTAACATAAATTAATTTTCTATGTTATTGTTGCATTGTGGAAATAAATTCTTCATAATTAAAACATATAATCCAAAAAACATAGAAATGACTCATAAATTCATATAAAAGCTCATATGGAAGTTAAAATATTTATTTCAAGTTACCATGAAAACATCATTTACATAAAATGTCTTAGACAATTATTCAAAATCACTCATAGGTTCTGGCACACCATCATAATCTACAACATATTCAAATGAATGACTGGATGTTGATAAAGATGACCCATATTCTTATCTTTCACCAACTAGTTACACATCTAAGTCAACATGCATGCCCACCATTTCAAGTTTCAAAATTCTTGTAGATCTACAACTGGGTTGAACAGATTCCCTTCTTAACATTATTTCTTCTGGTAGCAACCTTCATAATATCTATGGTCCTGAAGTGAAGAGTTCCTTTCTTTGTCAAAGTGAATTCATAAACAAGTATGTCAACATCCTCCAATTTTAAGAGGTTTGTGCGACGACGATTTACATTTGTACCCTTTATTTTTCTCTTTCTGCAAATTTGTTTATCAACTGCCATCTCTATCTTGTACACACCATTGAATGGGTGGGTATTTGTTGCATACAAATGTAATTCAATAAATATAACATATTCATTTTATTTTTAATGACATTTATATCTTGGAAACCCATAATGGATAGCCATGTAGATCTCACTCTGCTAACACTGCGATCATGTAACCCTCCTTAACATCCTACATATAACCCATGTAAAGGTCTTCCATGGCTTCACATTGTGAACGTGATCTCCTAGAACCAATATAGATTTCTCTTTCCTCTAGCTGTGAAGAATTAATAGTACCTTGAGATTGTTGTTGTTTAACAATGTTTCTTTCCTCATGTTCATTTGGCATATTTTGTGGCCAAATAAATGGAGTCTTCAAAAGTATATCTTCATTTATTTATCTGGAAATGATATCACTTTGATTATTGAAAAAAGACTCCCACTAAACTGAATCGACAACATCAAAGTACTCATACGTATCACATATATATTTTTTAATTTCTTCCAAGCATTTAGAATAATTTATATCTCTCTTATGCCTATGTGCATTATGGATTTCAGAAATTGATTGTAATAACAATATATTGGAAGCAAATATTGGATGATCTACGATGAACTTCAAAAATGTTAAAATTGATGATGGTCCCCATTCTGAAACAGTTGAATACTTATTTCCACATATAAGTGTTTTCCCATTATTTTTTTTGATACATAATTGACATTGGGAGTTAATGTCATTAAGTTGTTCAATGCATTTCTCCTCACCATGCGATCCTAGAATAAACCTGTGAATGTTAATAGTTTCTTCCAACACATGAAAAATAGGTTATGGAATGTGTGATTTCCTAACACACTCAATTAATGATGGAAGGCTCCCAACATTCTTCCTCATCAATATTACTAAAAAATGATTTAACATATGATCAATATGGCCATGGGTGTGCCCAACAAGAAGAAAACCAACCTTTACCTTCTAAAAAATTCCCAATTCAACCAGCATGTTTAGATATCCAAAAGCAATTTGATTTTTGTTTTCATGACTAGATTACCAGACCAATGTGAAAGCACATCATAAATTATGGTTATGGTCATATTTGCATCATTATGAATATTTGGAGTTGTTAAGTAAACCCCTGGCCACATTTTCCCGTTAAAGACCATACCACCAACCAAGTGAAAATGAATAAAAGTTTCCTCCTGTAAGGTTTTTGGTGTGCGGACAAAATGTGGTAGAAGTGTTTTCTTCTAGTCCATACCATCAACTATAAAACCCAAATATTTATTTGGATTATCATGACACTTCTTCCAATGCTTATACAACTTTTTCCTTTCACTTGTTTGTTGATTGTGATGATTTTGAAGTGCTTTGACAATAATGGAATCTACATATAACATAAAAAAAACCTATTAACGAATATATTTTCATAGTTTATAACTATCCAATTTTTAAAAATAATGTTATGAATACATATCTCTTTTTGCCCCTTGATTTATCCCTTTTTTATTTAAGAGAATCACATGTATAACAAACCCTCATATTTGTCTTCTTAGGAATATAGACATTGTTGAATTCTTTCCTCCATATCTTCGTAAAATATGGATATGTAATAAAATTACCATCTCCTTCGGCACCTTTTGCATATTCTTTGTATAAGTTGTAGATTTCTCATCTTGAGAAATTATCTAGAATATGTATGGTGTCTTTATTTGGCATACACTCTCCATGCTTTGAAAACAAGTCTTGCATCCATGACATTTTAGTATTTTATAATGGCCCAATCTCTTTCCTATGACGTACTTTTGAATAAAATGTGGGAGATTTTTCCAATCTTCCTTTTATTCTTGACAGACAAAGATTACCAATTGAATGAAACATTTTGAAGGCCTTTCTACAAATCAATAAATTCCCAATATGATAATCCTAACCTACCAATATAGATTGCATGCACCCCACTAAATATAAATTTTGCATTTTTTTATTCATTGAAAAGTATATCTTCCTTTTCTCCAATGAAAATTATAAATCCATACGTTTCAAGCAATCATTTTTACAATATTAACTTGAAATCAGTTCATTAATAGAACTTCTTCTTGTGAGATATTTTTTTCTATTCCTTGTATAACTGGTGTTTGCTCAACTTAGTGTTTCTAAATTGATGTCATAAATTGTCAACCAGGGCTAGTAAACTGCTGAAGTGAGGTGCACTATATGTGCCTAGGTATCTGTTTCTCACTACGTTGTGTTTAGTGTTTTTCTGATGTTTTTGGTTCTATGGTTTATGTTAAAAAGGAAAAGAACCAAGTGTTGGTAAAGAGAAGTGAATGGTTACACTAAAACAGAGCAAAACCTATTCTAAACTATGTATGGCACTAAAGAACAGAAAATGCAAAGCTTGATAATGATTCATAGCAAGGAAATAAATCACAACATGAACTCAATAACTCATAACATGAACTCATCCAATTCATTCATTAGAAATATGTTGGAATAGCTTGAGAAAAGGGCAAGTTTAGTGCAAATGAGGTTCTCCTAAGTAAACAATCATCTTACAATATTACAAAGAATCTCATCCATGGCTAGAAGTTTATTGGAACACAATTGGAAAAGATTATTTGTAGCACAATAAAATTTCTACTCTGAATTAACTTGGAATGCTAAGATTAATCCATTCTGCAGCTCAAATTGTCACTACTAAGTCTCATTCGAAAGTTAGAGATTTTCTAGAATAGTTTTTGGGAAAAAGGCTTATTTGTGAAATTGCAAAAGATTGCAGAACAATCAAGGCCTTAAACTGATATCACTAATTCCTGTCCATATGATGATGCATTAATAGAAAGTCAGAACAAGAGTAGTTTGTAAACAATGAAGGCCGTGAAGTCTAATTTTGACAGTTAATACAACTTAAAGAACAATGGATAACACTGAATTAGAATGCAATTGATCAGACTTGAAACACAGCGACCAAAACTAAACTAGAATGCCATTAACCTAACTTGAAATACAGTGAGCTGGAACTGAACTAGAATGCCACTAATCTAAATTAAAGTATAGTGAACAAAGTTGAACTAAAGTGCCATTATCAAACTTGAAATATAGTGACAGAATTAAACTAGAGTGACATCTACCTCCGGAGTATTTCAACTGAACTAAAATGAAACTAATTCTATGAAATACTACAGCCCTATCTAGTTCAATATGAGTGATATTTTGGAATAGTTTGTAAAAACAAGTCTGGCTGTATCATTCAATGCAAATGAGCATAAAAACATAAAGTTCAACAAAACGCAGTAAGCTTTGAAACATCACAGCTATGTCTCATTTAATATTAGTGATATTTTGGAATAATTCGTAAGAACAAGACCAGCTGTAACAACTGATGTAATTGAGCACAAAAACATAAAGTTCAAAGAAATGCAACTAACTCCTAAAATACTACAGTTATACCTCATTCAATATTAGTGATATTTTGGAATAATTCGTAAGAACAAGACTAAACTGTAGCATCCAATTCAAGTGAATATAAAACACAAAGTTCAGAAAATTGCTTAAACTAGGAATGCAACAAGGCTAAAGTTACTTATCTAAACCATATGAACAAACCTTCTCAGGTAGTAGGGTCCCTCTACCACCGGATTAGCACGCAAATATACTCAATATTGACTTAGCTCTTGCAATAAAGTGATGCTTCTTTCATTAAAGGAGAAATTCTTCACAAACAGAGTATTACGGTCTTCTGAGATCTAGCAACAAAAACAAAATCTAGCTAGTTGTCTCTCGGTCTCCCGAGCCATACTTATAACAAAATTACATAACTGTTTTTGAGATAACATAAGGATAAGTGTCTTTCCAAATTAAAATCAAACTAGAACTCTGGTGGTGGTCTCGTAATATGATTAAGGACATCTGTACAGTCCTTGTCCTATTAGAAGTCTATCTCCTAGTTTTGGTTTCCCACGTGCATAACCACCTGTAGACTCGAGCTCAGACTTCATGGAGAGCAAGAAATGATGGGGGAGTGATGTGGAATATGACCATATGCGTTTTTCCTTGAGGTGACACCTGGAACCTGCGTGAACATGAAGATAGCTGCGGAATAGGCGACTGGCTACAGAATGACTGCGTTCTGTAGCCGAGTCTAGTCAAAAATTACTACAACAACAAAATCATGAAAACATAGCAAGTTAGTCATTATATACATTCTTAAAGTAATCCTAATCAATCCTATTGATCATTTAAGCTTGTAATTGATGAGGGACAAAGGAAATGAAGTGAAATGTGGTGGAAAAGAAGGACATCTTTGGGGCTCAACATACCCCCACTGTAAGGCTTTTGCATGTCCTCATGCAACTATTCCATGTACTCTGAGACTTATGCTAGGACATCCAACCCTCTTATTTTTCTTTGCCTGACAGTCAATAGCCTTTTGGGCTTCCTTATGACTAACTTGACTCTCAAATTTGTAAGTACCCTGCTTAACTTTTTGTTTTTCTTCTTCAATTTTTCACTGGCCTTGTACAACTTTTTCATTTGTAGAGACAGAGTTGTATTCATATCACCTTTCAACTTAACCTGCTCCCTTAAAATTTCATTCTCATTCTTGATATGCCTATTCAGCACTTCTAAATCATATTTGTCTCTTCTTAGTACATCAATTGCAGATTTTGGTGGGCTAGGAGTTCTGTCTCTACTTTCTGAAGCTCTCTTCTCTAGTGTCTCAACATAATTGTAAATTTCTTGTTGTGCTGGGTCTATTTCGGGAGCTCCTTCATCAAAATCCTCCTCATACTGATACTCAGGTGATCTAGCAGTAGGTGTTTCTTCATCCTCAATGTTTATGATTCCAGTTTGTCTAACCTCTGTTTTCTTTAGTATACCTCTAAGCCTGTGGCTCCGTCTCGGTTGAGATGGCCCTTCTCCTCTGTCCTTGGCATATTTTCTTATTATTCTCTCCTTCTTAAGTTGCTTCTTAATTTGATCCAATTTCTCATAAATCATCTCTTCACTGTCCTCTTGTATTGATTTACCAGTTTTAATTTCAACAGCTTTGGAAAATTCCTTTCTCCTGCTTCTTCTTGTAGGTTTGCCTTCAGGTGGAGATTCCTTGGGTTCTTCAAAGTGATTCCTCACTAGAAACTAATCCCAATTATCTCCCATTTTTCCAAAATGATGTTCAATTAATATTTTGACTAACCCATGGTGATACAAGGTTGTTTCCAGAAATTGAACCCTCTTTTGAACATTTGAGGCCATTCTCTTTAAGCTATGAAGTAAGAAAAATGGCAAATTGATTTCTTCTTCTAAGAAATGCATCATTAACCGAATATGATAAACATAGAGGGTACCAAATCTTCCTTCACAAGTTATAAATTTTTGCAAAATGAGCAACATGTTCCTCCATTTATTCTTCAGTGCCGAGCTAGGAATACCTTTCTTAAAAATGGAAACATCCATACCTGGTGTTTTGAGTATTTGCCTCCATGCCTCATTATGAAATTCTCTATTTTTGAACCAGCGTTCTCCTTGTCTGGGTAATTTCGTTGCTTCTGCAATGAAAGCCTCTGTAATAGTGAATTTAATATCTCCTATTTCGACTTCTGATCCATTGAAGGACCGTGCAAATGTTTTGGTTACCTCTTTATGAAAACCATTAAATTTTTCCAAAAATTGTAACCACCCAGCCTGCTTTAGCATTTCTCTGATTTGTGGATAACCTTCCAAGTACTTGGTTCCAACGGGCTCGGATCTTACTATGAGACCCATAGCTTCCTTTCTCAACCTTCAAATCACTGCTCTTCTGCTCACGGTGTAAATGGCTATTAAAGAGATGTTTTTACTCCAAAGATGTTTCCTTTGTTTTATAGACCGGAATGGATAAGAATTGGCTACAGAAAATAATGGTATGGAGTGGTTATGAAATAAGTATAATGAGGTGAGAGTGATGCACACGAATTAATGAGTTGGGAAATATCTCGGAAGAAAAGAGCGCGGAAAAATTCTTATGTAAATTTCAAAATCATTACTAAGTACTTCGGGCTGGTGACGTGACTGGATATGTCACTTCAGTACTTAACCATTAAGTCTTAAATGATGAATTGAAATGGCGGAATAGATGGGATTTTGTCCAAAGTTTTTATGATAGGTTTGATAGGCATGATCAACACAACTAATTAAAATAACTTTTTGAATCATTCATGACTTAACTATACCAAAACTTTCATGATCTGTCATTATAGTAATTTCACAACTTTACCTTTTCCTTTCCTTTGATTTTTGTGATTTTTCATATGCTCTATCCTCCTTTGAAAATCATTGATCTCAGTCCTCATAACTCCTTTGATTTTGCTTGTTATCTTGGATATGCAGGATCAATTTGCTGCTAAATCAAGTGATTACTGGATAGTGCCTTCAGGATCTCTGGCTGCAGAATGTCTGACTGGCTGCAGAATTTTTGACTAGCTGCAGAATGTCTGACTGATTGTAGAATGTACCTGTAGAAGCCTTGAAACATGAAATGGAATGGTTTGAAGCATGAATGGAATGTTGTATGAAATGAGTTAAAAATGGATAATGAATTATGGTGTAATGGAGTATGAGTGAAGTGAATAATGGAATGAAATGAATCACAATTATGAAGTGGAGTGAAGTATGGAAAATGACTTGCAACTTATGATCTGTATTATTCAATTGCAGAAAGAAATCACTCTTAAAACTCTGAGATGAAAATGAGGTGGACCATGGAATGAAATGAATGAAGTATGGAATGAAGTGGAGTATGGATGAATGGAATGAAATGAATCATAAGTGAAATATGGGTTTGCACTTATGATTTTGTAATAGCTTCTTGCAGAAAAAGAACAAATTTGAAAAGCTAAAGTGTCAGAAAGATTATGATTTTCACTCTATCTTTTCTGTATAAACATGCTAATCAGTGATTAGTTTTCATGTTTATACTTTATTTTTTATTTTATTTATTTATTTATTTATTTATTTATTTTTATATGCTTTTGAATTCAGAAAATTCAACTAAGTTGATGAATAAGAAAAATTCTTCTTCACTAACTTCACATCACTGTTTTGCTGAAATCTCTTGACAAATTCTTCTCTTGAAAGTGGCTTATGATACAGCTTCAATCTATGACCATTTACAAGAAATGTGACCTCTTCTTCATCTATTGTCCTAATTTATATTGCTCCATTGTCAAAAAATTTCACAATTTCATATGGTCCAAGCCAATGTGTTTGGAATTTACCTTGAAAATATTTGAACTTTGAATCAAATAAGAGAGCCCAGTCACCTTCTTTGAACTTCTTTTCCTTGATATACTTATCATGCCATCTAGTCCTTTGCTGCTGGACTATACTTGTTTTCTGAACTGCATCTTGTCTAATCTCATCCAACTCATTAATCTACTCCAATCTGTGCTTTTGTGCCTCTGTTAGATCAAGTCCTAGTTGAATTTCCATTTTAAAAGTTTGAATCTGAAACTCTACGGGAAAAAAAACTTGTTTTCCATAAACAAGTTCATAGGGAGTATGACCTGTTGTGCTTCTCCATGTAGTTCTATAGGCCCACAAAGCTTCAGGAAGCCTGTCTACCCAATCTCTTCTATGTAAATGGACAGTCTTTGTTAGGATCCCTTCAATGACTTTATTGGTAGATTCCACTTGACCATTTTCTTGTGGATGATAAGGAGTAGATTTCCTTTGTTTGATTTTGTACCTCTCCATCATTTGTTCCACTAGCTTTGATGTAAATTGAGCTCCTTGATCTGTAAAAATTTCCTTTGGGACACCAAAACGAGTAAAAATATCCTCAAAAAGAAAATTAACTACAGATGCTTCAGTAGCAGAAAGTAATGGCTTGGCCTCTACCCATTTGGTAACATAATCAGTGCAAACTAATATATATTTCTTTTGTCTTGATGGAGGACTAATAGGTCCTACAAAATCTAAAGCCTATTTTTCAAAAGGTTCAATATGTACCTGAGGCTGCAATGGCATCTCACCTGAAGGAGAAGGTTTCCCTACCCTTTGGCAACTGTCACACCTTTTGACATACTCTTTAGCATATTTAAAAAGGGATGGCCAATAGTATCCTAAATGAAGGACCTTATAAGCTGTCCTTTTATCAGCAAAGTGTCCGCCACAAGGTTCATCATGACATGCCTTGAGGATCTCAAGCATCTCATCTTCTCGAACACATCTCCTAATGATAAAATCTGAACCTGTCTTGTATAACTCATTAGCAACCCATGAATATTTTGCACTGTCATAAATGATCTTTCTTTTGTCTATTGCATTCATTATTGAAGGAAATTTCCCTGAAACTAAATAATTAGCAATGTCATCAAACCAAGGAGTTTGGGTAGAAATTGAAAAAAGATATTCATCAGAAAATTGATTTTCAACGGGAGTATTGTCTTTGATGTTTTGGAGTTTAGATAGGAAATCAGGTACTGTGTTTTGTTTTCCAGGCCTATCTAGAATGGTAATGTTGAATTCCTGTAAAAGCAATAACCATCTTATGACTCTGCCATTAGTAATTGATTTGTTCATTAGATATCTAATTGCAGAGTGATCTGTGTGAACAAAAGTTTCATAGCCTGTTATATAGTGTCTGAATTTGTTTATGGCATGAACAACAGCTAAAAACTCTTTTTCAATTACAGTATAGTTTAACTCTGAAGGAGTCAAATTTTTACTGGTATAGTAGATGGCATAAGGAATCAGGTCTTTTTGTCCCAATACTGCTCCTAGAGCTGTATCTGAGGCATCTGTTGAAATATGAAAAGGTAACTTCCAGTTAGGTCCTCTTAAAATAGGTGCTTCAGAGATTTTTGTTTTCAGGGTCTCAAAGGCTAGCTGGCAATTAGGATTCCACTTGAATTCACAGTCTTTGGTAAGTAATTTGAAAAGTCGAGATGCTATCTTGGTGAAGTTTTCTATAAACCTTCGATAATATCCTGTGAATCCTAGAAAACTCCTAACATATTTTTGACAACTTGGAACAGATAAGTTAGAGATGACTTCAACGTTTGACTTATCAACTCTAATCCCATCCCCTGAAACGTGATGTCCTAAAACAATTCCTTCAGTAAACATCATAAAACACTTCTCATGACTAAGTGAAAGATTTGCTTCTTTACATCTCTTTAAAAAAATTTCCAAGTTTGTTAAGGCTTCTTCAAATGTGTTTCCATAAACTGTGAAATCATCCATATATACCTCTACACAATCATGTATTAGATCTGAAAAGATTCCTAGTACTGCCCTTTGAAATGTTGCAGGTGCATTGCATAGTCCAAATGGCAACACTCGGTAAGCATAGGTACCCCAAGGACATGTAAATGTGGTTTTGTCTTGATCTTCAAGGGCTACTTGAATTTGGTTATAACCACTAAATCCATCTAAAAATGAGAAGTAATTTTTGCCAGCTAATGTATCTAACACCTGATCTATGAAAGGTAGGGGAAAATGATCTTTAAGAGTAGCTTTGTTTAATTCTCGGTAGTCAATACATACCCTCCATTTACCATTTTTCTTTGGAACAATTACCAAAGGAGAAACCCACTGACTATCTGAAATGGGATAGATAAATTTAACATTTAATATTTCTGCAATTCTTCCTTAACAATCTCCCTAAGATTTGGATTCATCCGTCTTTGAGGTTGTCTGATTGGTTTACAATTTTCCTCTATATAGATGTGATGAGTGCAAGTCTTAGGACTTATCCCTTTCATATTAGTGTACTCCCATGCATATGCAGAAGAAAGTGCAAGTATTAGGACTTATCCCTTTCATATTAGTGTACTCCCATGCATATGCAGAAGAATGTCTCTATAAGATCTTGACTAGCTCTTCTTGTTGAGATTTCTCTAGGTTCGTATTTATGTTTAAAGTTTTGCCTGGAAATATCTCACTTGTAGAGCTGCCAAATTTATCCATAGAATAAAGAGACATCTGTCTTGATGATAAAAACTCAATGTTGGATTCTTCTTGAAATTGTTCATGTTTGTATTCCGAAGAGGATTCAAAGTTCTCTAAGGTATTCAGAATTTGGCTATCTTCACTAATTTCTGAAATTGTGAAGAGAGGTTGTAAGTCTTCATCCTCTATCCATTGAGTATCATCTAAATCTGTAATTGTCTTTGCTAGAGGATACAAGGTAAATTTATTGGTTGAACTACCATCGGAGATGTACATATCACCGGATCTACAACTAATGAAAGCATCAACTGTAGCTAACCAAGGTCTTCCTAATATAATAGGATGCCCTCATAGATTATTCTTAGGAGTTAGAATCATAAAATCCACAGGATACTCCCAAGAATCTAGGGACACTGGAATGTCTTCTATTACCCCATCAAGTTTGATCACAGATCTGTCTGCTAATTGTAATAATGTGGGTGTAAAAAGAAGATTAGGAAGTTTCAGTTTATCCATGATTTGTCTACTCATGATATTGATTGTTGCTCCTAAATCAATAAGTGTGTTTTGGATCTCAATTCCATTGATGTGAATTTTAACAACTGGATTTCCTGGGTCTAGATACTTTGGAATAGCAATCTTACCCATCATGATATCCGCTATTTTTCCTGCCAGTTGAATTTTCTTTGTCTCTCTTATTCTTTTTCCTGTTTTCTTCATGCTCAACTCCTTTATTGTCTTTGCTAAGATTGGAATTTCCTTGATAGCTTGCAATAATGGGATCTTAATACAAACATTTCTCAACTCATCTAGGAAATCATAATTAGGCACCATAATTTGTTTTTCTACACCCCTATCAATTTGTAATATTTCTGGAAAGGGAGGTGTAGAAGTGGATGTTGATAGCTGCTCTAATATAGGAGTTGAAATTATTGGTTCTTTTTGTTTTTATTTTTCAATGTTTGGGTCCTGAAAAGATGTGTCTTCTTCAAGACTTTTATTTACCCGTAGAGAATCTTCCTTAGAGTTGTCTTGTTCTTGTATAATCACAGAAGGTTTCCTCTTTTCAAGTATTCTTCCAGACCTAAGTTGGACATCACTAAGGTCTAGAGGAGTAATCAAATAAGTTGGAAATTTTTGGCCTTCTATCATGTATGTGTTCTGAGAAATTTTATTGTTGGGGTTTGGTATAGGTTGAGCAGGTAACTGATTTGTTTTCTGAGGAAATGGTAATGGAAGTGGTTGATTTTGATGTTGTGGATTTTGAGGATTTGGTTGAGGATTTTTTTGAGGAGGAAAATGTGGGTATGGTGGATAGGATGGTGGATACTGATAGTACTGGGAGTATCTTCCATAGGGATTTTGTGCTCCTTGTGCCCAAGTTTGAGATTGATTTTGAAATTGGGTCCAAGGTTGCTGCCAAGAATTCCAATTTGGTGGTGGTTGATTATACATCTGATCATGGAATCCTTGTGTTTGAGGTCCTTGCCAAGGCCTTCTAGAGACAAAATTGAGAGATTCTGTGAAATTTGTGGGAGTTTCTTCTTGAAAGATAACTTTAAGACCAGGAAGTGAAGGAAAACTCTTGGTCTCATGTTCTTCTGAACAAATTAAACAGGTCTCTACAAATTTTGCATCCAAAGGGCACTCTCTCAGGGCATGTTTCTTTCTACATTTGGGACAAAAAATTGCTAAGGCATCAGATTCAAATTTTTTCTTGTTTTGTAACTTGAGGGTGTCTATTTGTTCACTAAGACTCCCTAAAATGTCAGATTTGAATTCATCAAGCATATGTCCTATTTATGCCCTACTTACTGTCCCAGAAGCATACTTACTCGCCCTTGCAAGAGCAGGGTCTCTTGGTCCTTTTACAGTTTTGGATTTCCCTTTTGAAAGGTTGATACATAATTCAGCTATTTCAGGTAATGTGAGTTGAGATATATCCCCTTTTCCCATCATGTTAAGGATATCTAACCATTCATCCCTAATTGTCTTCAACAAGAGAGCTTTCAAGGTGTCTTGGTCTAAATTTTCCATTTTTTCTCTTTTGATGTTGTAGTGAAATCTCTCCAACAAATCTTCCAGGTTTTCATCTTATTTTTGTAGCATCTTAAACACTTCCTCCTTATGGTTGATTGGCATACAGTAATCCAAATACCTCTCTAGAAATTCTTGTTTCATGTCTTCCCATGTCCTAATAGAACTGTTGATCAAACTCATAAACCACTTCAATGCTGCTCCTTTCAATGTTGAAGGAAATAATTTAAGTTTTTGAGCATCTTGTAAGTAGTCATAGGTTCTACATAGGACTTCAAATTCAAATAGGAAGGTTTCAGGATCTTTAGTTTTAAGTCCATAAAATTTTGGAAGAACAGAGGGTGAAATGTTTTTCATAGTTGCATTGGTTTCTTCATCTACTATAGGAAACCCAAAAGAGCTTCCCATTTCTCTTCTACCTCTTCCTCTGCCTCCTTCTCCTTCTGCACCTCTACCTCCTTCTCCTCTACCTCTACCTCTACCCCCTCCAAATAGTGTGTGTTCTCCATTAAAGCCTCCTCCTCCCCCTTCTTCTGCCATAGTTGATTCTTTTGTGGAAGTGGAAAAGTTTGTGTCTCTAGCAGGGGTCCTTGAATCTTCTTCTAAGACAGGTTCAGTGGATGAAGTGGAAGGTATTTCTAATGGAATATTTGATCTTAAGTCTTCTGGAAGTCTAGGATCAGTAAAGGATGGAATGAGGGTTTGAGTTGAAGGTGTGCTGGCTCTTGGTCTAGGTGAAACAAGTGGTGTTCTAGGAATCAAGCTTCTGCTTCTTATGAATCTACCCCTTGAGTCTCTTTCTCTACGCATATCATTGTTTTTTGGAGGTAAGAAACAAGGCTACCTAGTTACACTTCCCCGGCAACGGCGCCAAAATGTTTTCTCAACTTAGTGTTCCTAAATTGATGTCATAAATTGTCAACCAGGGCTAGTAAACTGCTGAAGTGAGGTGCACTATATGTGCCTAGGTATCTGTTTCTCACTACGCTGTGTTTAGTGTTTTTCTGATGTTTTTGGTTCTATGGTTTTATGTTAAAAAGGAAAAGAGCCAAGTGTTGGTAAAGAGAAGTGGATGGTTACACTAAAACAGAGCAAAACCTATTCTAAACTGTGTATGGCACTAAAGAATAGAAAATGAAAAGCTTGATAATGACTCATAGCAAGAAAATAAATCACAACATGAACTCAATAACTCATAACATGAACTCATCCAATTCATTCATTAGAAATATGTTGGAATAGCTTGAGAAAAGGACAAGTTTAGTGCAAATGAGGTTCTCCTAAGTAAACAATCATCTTATAATATTACAAAGAATCTCATCCATGGCTAGAAGTTTATTGGAACACAATTGGAAAAGATTATTTGTAGCACAATAAAATTTCTACTCTGAATTAACTTGTAATGCTAAGATTAATCCATTCTGCAGCTCAACTTGTCACTACTAAGCCTCATTCGAAAGTTAGAGATTTTCTAGAATAGTTTTTGGGAAAAAGGCTTATTTGTGAAATTGCAAAAGATTGCAGAACAATCAAGGCCTTAAACTGATATCACTAATTCCTGTCCATATGATGATGCATTAATAGAAAGTCAGAACAAGAGTAGTTTGTAAACAATGAAGGCCGTGAAGTCTAATTTTGACAATTAATACAACTTAAAGAACAATGGATAACACTGAACTAGAATGCAATTGATCAGAATTGAAACACAGTGACCAAAACTAAACTAGAATGCCATTAACCTAACTTGAAATACAGTGAATTGGAACTGAACTAGAATGCCACTAATCTAACTTAAAGTATAGTGAACAGAGTTGAACTAAAGTGCCATTATCAAACTTGAAATATAGTGACAGAATTAAACTAGAGTGACATCTACCTCCGGAGTATTTCAACTGAACTAAAATGCAACTAATTCTATGAAATACTACAGCCCTATCTCGTTCAATATGAGTGATATTTTGGAATAGTTTGTAAAAACAATTTTGGCTGTATCATTCAATGCAAATGAGCATAAAAACATAAATTTCAACAAAATGCAGTAAGCTCTGAAACATCACAGCTATGTCTCATTCAATATTAGTGATATTTTGGAATAGTTCGTAAGATCAAGACCAGCTGTAACAACTGATGTAATTGAGCACAAAAACATAAAGTTCAAAGAAATGCAACTAACTCCTAAAATACTGCAGTTATACCTCATTCAATATTAGTGATATTTTGGAATAATTCGTAAGAACAAGACTAAACTGTAGCATCCAATTCAAGTGAATATAAAACACAAAGTTCAGAAAATTGCTTAAAATAGGAATGCAACAAGGTTAAAGTTACTTATCTAAACCATATGAACAAAGCTTCTCAAGTAGTAGGGGCCCTCTACCACTGGATTAGCACGCAAATCTACTCAAGATTGACTTAGCTCTTGCAATAAAGTGATGCTTCTTTCATTAAAGGAGAAATTCTTCACAAACAGAGTATTACGGTCTTCTAAGATTTAGCAACAAAAACAAAATCTAGCTAGCTGTCTCTCGGTCTCCCGAGCCATACTTATAACAAAATTACATAACTGTCTTTGAGATAACATAGGGATAAGTGTCTTTCCAAATTAAAATCAAACTAGAACTCTGGTGGTGGTCTCGTACTATGATTAAGGACATCTGTACAGTCCTTGTCCTATTAGAAGTCTATCTCCTAGTTTTGGTTTCCCACATGCATAACCACCTGTAGAATTCTGTTCAGACTTCTTGGAGAGCAAGAAATGATGGGGGAGTGATGTGGAATATGACCATATGCGTTTTTCCTTGAGGTGACACCTGGAACCTCCGTGAACATGAAGATAGCTGTGGAATAGGCGACTGGCTACAAAATGACTACGTTCTGTAACCAAGTCTAGTCAAAAAATACTACAACAACAAAATCATGAAAACATAGCAAGTTAGTCATTATATACATTCTTAAAGCAACTTTAATCAATCCTATTGATCTTTTAAGCCTGTAATTAATAAGGGACAAAGGAAATGAAGTGGAATGTGGTGGAAGAAAAGAACATCTTTGGGGCTCAACATACCCCCACTGCAAGGCTTTTGCATGTCCTCATGCAACTATTCCATGTACTCTGAGACCTCTGCTAGGACATCCAACCCTCTTCTTTTGCTTTGCCTGACAGTCAATGGCCTTCTGGGCTTCCTTATGACTAAATTGAATCTCAAATTTGTAAGTACCCTGCTTAACTTTTTGTTTTTCTCCTTCAATTTTTCACTGGCCTTGTACAACCTTTTCATTTGTAGAGACAGAGTTGAATTCATATCACTTTTCAGCTTAACCTGCTCCCTTAAAATTTCAATCTCATTCTTGATATGCCTATTGAGTACTTCTAACTCATATTTATCTCTTCTTAGCATATCAATTGCAGATTTTGGTGGACTAGGAGCTTTGTCTCTACTTTCTGAAGCTCTATTATCTAATGTTTCAACATAATTGTAAATTTCTTGTTGTGCTGGGTCTATTTCAGGAGCTCCTTCATCAAAATCCTCCTCATACTGATATTCAGGTGATCTAGCAGTAGGTGTTTCTTCATCCTCAATGTTTATGATTCCAGTTTGTCTAACCTCTGTTTTCTTTAGTATACCTCTAAGCCTGTGGCTCCGTCTTGGTTGAGATGGTCCTTCTCCTCTGTCTTTGGCATATTTTCTTATTATCCTCTCCTTCTTAAGCTGCTTCTTAATTTGAACCAATTTCTCAGAAATCATCTCTTCACTGTCGTCTTGTATTGATTTACCAATTTCAACTTCAACAGTTTTGGAAGTTTTCCCTCTCCTGCTTCTTTTTGTAGGTTTGCCTTCAGGTGGAGATTCCTTGGGTTCTTCAAAGTGATTTCTCACTAAAAACTCATCCCAATTATCTCCCATTTTTCTCAAATGATGTTCAATTAAGATTTTGACTAAACCATGGTGATACAAGGTGGTTTCCAGAAATTGAACCCTCTTTTGAACATTTGAGGCCATTCTCTTTAAGCTATGAAGTAAGAAAAAGGGCAAATTGATTTCTTCATCTAAGAAGTGCATCATTAACCGAATATGATAAACATAGAGGGTACCAAATCTTCCTTCACAAGTGATAATTTTTTGCAAAATGAGCAACATATTCCTCCATTTGTTTTTCAGTGCTGAGCTAAGAATACCCTTCTTAAAAATGGAAACATCCATACCTGGGGTTTTGAGCATTTGCCTCCATGCCTCATTATGAAATTCCCTATTTTTGAACCACCTTTCTCCTTGTCTGGGTAATTCTGCTGCTTCTACAATGAAAGCTTCTGTAATAATGAATTTAACATCTCCTATTTCGACTTTTGTTCCATTGAAGGACCGTGCAAATGTTTTGGTTACCTCTTTATGCAAACCATTGAATTTTTCCAAAAATTGCAACCACCCAGCCTGCTGAAGCATTTCTCTGATCTGTGGGTAACCCTCCAAGTACTTGGTTCTGATTGGCTCGGACCTTACTATGAGACCCATAGCTTCCTTTCTCAACCTTCAAATTACCGCTCTTCTGCTCACAATGTAAATGGCTGTTAAAGAGATGTTTTTACTCCAAAGATGCTTCCTCTGTTTTACAGACCGGAATGGCTAAGAATTGGCTACGGAAAATAATGATATGGAGTGGTTATGAAATGAGTATAATGAGGTTTTCGGATGCGGATGTGGATGGGGTATGATGGGACTTGGGACCCTGCGCAGCTCCCGAAGGAGCTCGCATGGGTGACCCATATGGCTCCTGGTACCAATCTTAAAGACGCCATTAATTTGCCACCTCGAGCTGGAGTTCACCTTCTTAATTGCTCTGCGATGCCTCTCCATTTGGCGGTTCACTTAACCTCGGATCACATTATGGCCTGTGCAAATGACTATAGTTGCAGTGGTAGTCTCCCGACGCCCCTTCGTAGTGATTGCCCTCCTAGCTATGCTGAATCCAGTATCAAAACTCAAACAGGTCGACGGTGCAGTCTCCTCGCTTGCCTGGAGACTCTCCCTAGGCTTCAATTCTCCAACAGCCACTTTAGCAGTGTTAATTCTCCTCCTGGCAGGTCTGCTGAGCCTTCTGAAGGTCCTGACATCCCTGTCACTGCTCATTTGGCTCTCTGCTCTCGTTTTCGCACTGCTCTTAGACCTCCTGTGCTCTCCGGTGGTTCCTCCTTCCCGTGTTACGTCCACCCTTCGCCCTTCTCCATGCCTCGACTCCGGCAGAGGATGCGAAGCAGACGAGGGGTAAGCCGAGGTCGTGCATCTTTCAGTCGCCCCTCGACCTCCTCTGGCTCAAGTCCCTCTTACGCCAGCGATGAACCGGTTCAACACCATGCTTCGCGAGGGGGCAGGGTTTGAGGACGAAGGCGCTTCCCTGACTCTGGACATGGTGGGCCTTCCATTCCGCCTTTGCATTCTGTTCCTTCCAGCAGTGCTCATCCTAGGACCTTCATTCGTCAGACCACCAAGCTAGCTGAGCTCCGTTTTGACTGCACCTCTGTTCAGTCCGTTGTCTCTGCCCTTATTTCTGTCACCCTTCGCGAAGAAATCCCTTACCTGGCTCCTGCCCGCTTTGCTTCTCCCTCGTCCCCCTGTGCCCCTTGCTCCACTGGCAGAGTGAACCTCCCGGTGTCTTCCTCTCCTCCGCCTCAGTCTGAGTTGCGTCAAGAAGCTAAGGACGCTAACCCGAAGGACATAAGACATGCTGGAAAAGATGACAACAGCAGAGAATATGAATATGCTTGTAGGATCGTCGAAGAATCGGAATCTCCAACTCATGAAGGGTGATATGCTCAGTTTCCAAGCTCTCAAGGTTTCGACGTTTAAACATTGTAGGCTTTTTTTGCTTTCTGATTTCAAAGTCCAGCTGGAAGGGCTGATGGATGTTTTCAGTTTTTATACACATGTTATTTTGGTCTACATGTACTTAAGGTCGGTTTCCCTTTTACAGGCGGCCAAGACATTGATGATAACAGGATCAGTTTCCCATACAGGGAGATCCAGACTCTCTATGACCAGCTTGTCTATCAAGCCCAGCAGTCTGGCTTTCACAGCAGATGCTGAGGCAGTTTTGTACTAATATTTAATTTTAATAGAATTAGTCTTACGTAGAAAAAAAAATGAGTATAATGAGGTGAGAGTGATGCACACGAATTAATGAGTTGGGAAATATCTCGGAAGAAAAGACCGCGGAAAAATTCTTATGTAAATTTCAAAATCATTACTAAGTACTTCGGGTTGGTGACGTGACTGGATATGTCACTTCAGTACTTAACCGTTAAGTCTTAAATGATGAATTGAAATGGTGGAATAGATGGGATTTTGTCCAAAGTTTTTATGATAGGTTTGATAGGCATGATCAACACGACTAATTAAAATAACTTTTCGAATCATTCATGACTTAACTATACTAAAACTTTCATGATCTGTCATTATAGTAATTTCACAACTTTACCTTTGCATTTCCTTTGATTTTTGTGATTTTTCATATGCTCTATCCTCCTTTGAAAATCATTGATCTCAGTCCTCATAGCTCCTTTGATTTTGCTTGTTGTCATGGATATGCAGGATCAATTTGCTGCAGATCAAGTGATTACTGGATAGTGCCTTCAGGATTTCTGGCTGGCTGCAGAATGTTTGACTGGCTGCAAAATGTCTGACTGACTGCAGAATGTACCTATAGAAGACTTGAAACATGAAATGGAATGGTTTGGAGCATGAATGGAATGTTGTATGGAATGAGTTAAAATGGATAATGAAGTATGGTGTAATGGAGTATGAATGAAGTGAATAATGGAATGAAATGGATCACAACTATGAAGTGGAGTGAAGTATGAAAAGTGGCCTGCAATTTATGATGTGTATTAATCAATTGCAGGAAAAATATCAAGTTTAAAAATATAAGATGGAAATGAGGTGGACCATGGAGTGAAATGAATGAAGTATGAGGGGCCCTCCACCCTTGCCTCGGATACTATGAGTAATTTAAGATACTCAAACTCAATCAAGCAATCACCGTATAGAATATCAAAAAAGGAGATAGAACATGTTTTTCAATTAGCTCTCAAACTTCAGAAATATCAAAGTGAAGGTATACAAATTCTACATATGAATGCATTCAATGTCTTAGGCTTAAATAGAGAAATATACAACAAACTCATCTAAAATGTCTCCAACAACCATGTCTATACTTATCCTATCTATTCTGGTCGAGCTCATCCATCTAATCTCTAAAAATATGGAAAATCCCATAAAATGCTAAATTTGGCCTATTTCCTAGGGATTTTCATAAAAAAAGGTCATGTTTGACCGCCTTTGATCGGGCCCATTTAAGCTCGGTTTGATTGAACCAATAAGTGTACATCCATTCTTAGTTCCCAATATTTCTATAAATGTGCTCAGCTCGAGCTTAGGTTTCCTGCAAGTATGACATTAATGAATCCATTACGGGAATTTCGGGTCCAGTCCAAAAATGCACTTAAAATTCAATTTTTATAAAAACTTCTAAAAATTGCAAAACTTAATTTATATACCTGGATATGCATTAATTGGTCAAAATAGAGTGAATATGGATGGTATATGGATGGATATCATGGTAATAAAGTGTATTTACTTGAACAAAATTGGATAAAAAACGAGGTTCAACATCTCCCCCATGCTGATGTACAAGCATGTCCTCATGCTTGCCTCTTTCTCTTGGACCTTCTAAGTTCTGACGTCGATACTGCACTTGATCCAAATGCTTCCTGCTATGCTACTTGCAAAAGAGAATATATCCCTTTATACTGTTCTTCTTTGTAGATCGAAGCCTTGGCTTTTTGTTTTTCATACTTGATCTTCCATGAGTTTTTCTCTTTGAGCCATCTGAATGCTTGCATGGAAAGAAGATTGTTCTTTGTTTTTAATTTTCCCACTTTCTCATTCAATTTCTCATTCTCCTTGATCAAATTTTGATTGTTTTTCCGGTATGTATTATTTTCTCTCTTCAAATGCCTCTCTAGTATCCTTCTTACTTCAATTGATTTGTCAATTCTTTTATTTTGCTAAGGTTTAGCTCCTTTTCTTATTCTTTGGCGTCTTTAGAAAATGAAGTGGCTTCTATCTCATCATTATCAAAATATGAATCTCTTTCTAATGTGTTTTCATAGGCCTCCTTTTTCAATCTTTCAATAATTTCATTAGCTTGTTTTATTATGGGAGATGTCTCAGCAATTTGCACCTCAAGTTATTTCTCTTTACTGCTTGTGTTTGCTGGACTCTTTCTTCTTTGTCTCCTAGGAATGGATAGGAAGGGTGTTTCTCTTTCAATCATGATTGTATCTTGTTGCTTTTTGGATCTTTTCCTTGGATAAAGAGGTGAGTTCATTATACTCTTTGTTTCATGAATTGGTTTAAATTTTTTCTTTATGATTTGTTCTGCAAACTGATGTTGAGTTAGGAACTCTTTCCACAACACACCCTTGGTTTTCAACTGATACTCAACAAGAAATTTGATGAGTCCTTGATGGTAGATTTGTGCCTCTTTGGGTTTGGTTTCACTTCACATTCTCTATCATTTTAATCAAATTTTTAGAGAAGAAATATGGCAAATTGATTTTCATCTCTCCCTTGATGTGTTGAAGCAATCTAACATGATAAAGGTGCACTACATTGTGCCTATTGTCACATGTGAAATTTTTTTGAATTATTAACACTAACTCTTCCCAAGGATCATTAAGCCATTCCCTTGGAATCCCCTGGTTTTGTCAAATGATCCCTTCCTATTTTTCTCCAGAAAGAAATTCCATCCCTTATATTTAAAGTGTGAAACCCTTATGATATTGTTCCCTTGACAATGGAAAATCTAGGGCCTGAGAAATGGACTCTGGATTTAATGGGATGACTAAGTTTCCCACCATAGTTTTCTCCTGTGTGTAATTATTTATGAACTCCTTCATAATTCTCTCATTATGCCCATTAAAATTCTGGAGGAAACCTATTAGACCAACTTGGTAAAGTTTTTCTATGGTGTATTTTTCCCAATGCTCAATCTAGAAGTCTTTTGGTTCTATCCTTGTAGCCATGTGTTCTGAAAACCAATTAATGTATCCTCCCACTATCATCATTCTCATTTTGAAAAATAAAAAGTTATGCACTAGATATTTGTTGAAAAATGCATTATGGTGGTAAGGCTTACTTCTTTTCTGAAGCCCTTGACAAAGAAATGAAATTAACTTTCTTAAACCTTTATTCTCTTGAAAAAAACGAGCCCACTGCTTCTACAAACCCAAAATTTTGATATAGAAAGATTATAAAAAACATAATAAACATGTTTTTATTAATATATTTCTATTCTTTGTGTCATCAAAATTTTAAAAAACTCCTCTGTCTCTGATGTAGAATTCTCTGTCTCTGAATTGACTGTGTAGAAAAATTAAAAATTTTATGCCACAGTGTCTTTTTGTTATTCGAATTCACACATAATTCCTCCTCTCTTGAGAGAAAATCACCATACATTCAGTCTGAAATGACCTAGGCTCACAGTGTGCAAAAAATTTCAAAGAATGGCTTACTGCATATATGTCAACATTCATAAAATAACTTATGAAATGGCTTCACTGCGTTTTCAAAATCCATAAAAAAACATTGCTCTCTATATACAAATATCATAAAAACATTTTGGCCATGTTTTTATTGCTCCTTAACTCATAATTCCATCTCTATTTTTGCTAAAATTCATCAAAAATCCCTTCTCTATTTCAAAAATTCTCATTGTGCACATATATGAAACGAATTTTCCCATACAGAGCATACATGGGTGAAATGAATTATGCCCACTGTGTGTTAAAAAAAAATAGGAAAATTTATGTTCTTTGTATGTATCAAAATTGAAATTGAAAACTCTGTGTTTTCACATACAACCCTGCATGAGGAAATTGCGAGATTACCTGATCTGGAAATGATTTTTGGGATATTTTTTAGATAACTTGAGTTCCTGTGTTAGACAACGCCAATTCAATCAAAAACCTCCTTCAATATTTCCAAGGATTCATTCATTAAATCAATGGAAAATAAGTGTTTAATTGTGGCAGAGTTAAGTGAACGGTGGAAGAGACAAGTTTAAACGGGGGCAGAGGCACTCATTTATGACTTGAAGTTTAACTTGTGTTCACACAAAATCCCAAAATTTATTTATCTGAATATCCATTGCATTAATGAGAAAAATCTGAGTTTTTCTCTTAGCTTCTTGCTTCATGAGATCTCTGCACTTTGTGGTGTGGTTGATTAACACGACTGCCAGATATCTTGGCTCAAATCCTAGTCAACATTAATGCTTAACTCCGCTCCTCTTCTTATCTCTCCGTTCCTCCATTGCTATATCTCATGCTTTCTTCTCTCCGCTTGAGTTCCTCTGTTTCATTCACGGCCTTCTTGCATTTTTTCTGTCAATTTGTTCTTCACAAGGTATTTCAAATGTGTGCTGATAGTTTGCACGCCATTCAACTTCCTCTTTGAGCCTAAAATGGCTATGATGGTGGAGAAAATCGCAAATTACAGAGGTCTGTGGGTTTGGAAATGGTGGAGGCTTACTACATGGTTTGTTTTAATGTTATATCACTGTGTTTTTAAATTTATGTTGACCGTTTTCTCATGCGCCGACCTTTGACTAAGATGCCCTCGTGGATTAGTCTTTCTGACTTGCTCTGCGTACTTTCTCCACGGTGTATACATCCATAACCCACATTCTATGTTTTACTCATTACGCTGCCCATCTCTCATTTCTCATTCATGACTATGCTAACCACGTTCTCTGCTGCCCTCATTTCTTTTCATACCCATCGCAATGCATCATATTTTCATAATTGCATCCTTTCAACTTAGGTTATGCATAATTTCAACTTAGGTTATGTCACAATTGCATTATCTGCCACATGAATCATTCTATACCTTAGCTTATCATATATGTATATTATTGCACCATTCCATCAAATAATATTTGCATATTGTACTTTTTAGCTTAGGTTTTGATCCTTGTATTGTTTAATTTAATTTTTAAATGTTAGGATATTCTGACACATAGGAAATAGTTAAGAATAACTTATTCTAGTGTAGAGTTAGGTAAAGTGTGTTTCTTTACCATGTACATTTGTAACTTATAATCCAATGGTCACGATTTGTAGTGATCCGACGATTATCTCTCACCTCGGTATTGATGACACTTAATCCGTGGCTTACCACTTGATTGGTCCATGATCTCTATTTAAAGAGCATGGAGGGTCATTTGTCCGGTAACCGTTTATGAGAGAAACATATGTAAATTTTCTTTTTATATTAATAAATTGCCTAAAGTGGTCGCGTTTGCTCAGGCCGTAGACTATTTCCCTCTTTGAGGGTTTTAACCACGTGATTATACTGGTGTACTGATTTGTGATCTGTTTGTGAGCGGTGACCTTTGGTTCTTGATCTATGGAACTTACCCTGTAAATTCCTACATTAAAAATGACCCTAGAATGGTCATGTTTTAAAATTAAATTATTTTCATGACACTAACCTTTATTTCTTTTGTAGGTACAACAAGAATTTGATATTTGAGCCTTTCATTTTTTATCCTTATGCTTAAGAAAAACAGGATTGATGTATATGGTAAATGGAATATGGAATGAAATATGGTATATGGAATGCTAGTTAAATGGGTAGGATAATGGATATGGATAATAATATAATGGGTAGAATAATGAATAGGGATAGGATTATAATGAGTAGAATAATGAAGGTAGTGAAATGTAGGTAAAATATGCATATCAAGCACTAAATTAGTCTTAACAAACTCTAGAATATTTAAAAAAAAATCGAAATTTTAAGAGAAAAAATTTCGCTTACAATACTTGTATTCCCATAAATTGTTTGATGTCAATGATGTCATTCGGTCAAATGATGGTCGACAATGTCTCGATGGCTCTTCCAGGATATGTAGAGACTTTATTTTTTCTTCATGTTTTCACATCTCATTATTGATTCAAGATGATGTTGTTCAAGTCCCTTCTGTAGTTTATAATTTGATGTTTCAGGTTCCCTCTGACATGTTCTTCAGGCTTGAATGTTGATGTAGTTCAGGTCCCTTCTGACATATAATTTTCAACAATGTTTAAAGTTTCTTCTGTCATATGATATAGGTCCCTTCTGCATAATATTCTCAATGATATCTCAGGTCCCTTCTGCACAATATTTTCAATGATGTATCAGGTCCCTTTGTACTTGTAATTCAGGTTCCTTCTTCAATTAGGCTGCCAAAAATATTTATATCGTTTTATTACAGACTTCCCCCTTGATGATGTTAAGACTTGTCCTCAAGTCTTGCATGCCTTGGAGGATTAAATCTGCAAAATCATACTAAAGTAAAAACAAAACAAAAACATAATTCATATTGGCCAAACAAGTTGGTTTTCTGATATGAATTCGAGTTTGTATTGTGCCAGTCTCTTGGATTTTCACAACCAATCTCTTTTATTATTTTTTACTTTATTATTATTATTATTTTATTCTTTTGGAGTTATGGAAGACATATTGCTATGTTGTTCCATTAGTTCCAGATCAGTATTTGTTGAAATTATTTTCATAAAATCCTCTTTATTTATAGGATTATTGTAGACTTTAAGCCTATGTCCATTAACTACAAATGAAATAGATGCTTCGTCAATTGTTTTTATTTTTACAGCTCCATTTTCAATGATCTCTTCGATCTCATATGGCCCAAGCCAATGAGTTGTAAAATCTGCCTTGAAATCTTTAAACTTGGAGTCGAACAATAGTGCCCAGTATCCCTTTTGAAAAACTTTATTCTTGATAAACTAATCATGCCATTTTATTCTTTTCTCTTGCACAAAAGATGTGTGCTCTACTACTTGATGTATTATCTCATACAGTTGATTTAATTCCATAACTCGTTGTTGATGTGCCTTAGATAATCCCATTCCCAAATTTTCTGCTAGTTTGAATGTATGTATTTGAAATTCTATGGGTAACAGGACTTCTTTTCCATACACCAACTGATATGGACTGAACCCAGTTGTGTTTTTCAATGTTATCCTATATACCCATAGTGCATCTCTCAATTTATCTAACCAGTCCTTTCTATTCATTTGTACAGTTTTCGTCATGATATTCTCCAGGAATTTGTTTGTTGACTCCACTTGTCCGTTTTCTTGAGGATGGTACGAAGTTGATTTTCTATGTTTGATCTTGTACTTCTTCGTAAGATCTCGAATAGGTTTGGATGTGAACTATGTGCCTTGTTCAGTTAAAATCTGTTGCGGAACTCCATACCTTACAAATATTTCTTCAAATAGGAAAGAAACCACTGTACCTTTTGTTGCTCATGCCACTGCCTTTGCCTCCACCCACTTAGTAACATAATATGTACATACTAGGATGTACTTATTTTCATTTTATGGCGGGTTGATTGGTCCCACAAAGTCTAGAGCCCATTTCTCAAATGTTTCTGTGAGTACTTGTGGCTTTAATGGCATTTCATCTGATGCCATTGGTCTTCCAATTATTTGGCAGCTTTCACATCTCCTTACTTAGGCCTTGGAGTCTTTGAAGATTGTCGACCAGTAGTAACCAAGTTTGAGCACTTTGTATGCTGTCTGCTTGTCTGCAAAATGACCACCACATGGCTCATCATGACATGATTTCGAAATATCTATAATCTCGTCTTCTATAACACATTTTCTTATTATCAGATCAGAATTAGTATAAAGAGGTCACCATTGACCCAACTATATATAGCACTTTCTCTAATTATCTTTCTTTTTTGTTTATTTGTGTAATGGGATGGTAGGATTCTAGATGATAAATAGTTGCCTATATCTAAAAACCATGGAGTTCTGAAAATTATAGAAAATAGATGTTCATCTAGGAAATTATCTAAAACTGTATTTGGATCACCAGGCGAATGAAGTCTTGATAGAAAGTCTGCTACTTGATTATCCTTACCTAGTGAATCTTGTACAATGATGTTAAATTCTTGCATCAATAACAACCATCTAGTAATTCTGCCATTTGTAATTGCTTTGTTCATTAAATATCTAATGGATGAATGATCCGTGTGGATGAATACTTGATAACCTGTTATGTAATTTCTAAAATTATTAACTGCATGTACTAGAACTAACATTTATTTCTCTGTAACAATATATTTCAATTCTACTGGTGTTAAGTTTTTTCTTATGAAGTATATAGCATAATTAAACTGATTCTCTTTCTGTCCAAGTGATGTTCCTATAGCAGTGTCAGATGCATTCGTTGATATATGAAATGGAAATGACCAATTGGGTCCTCAAAGAATGGGTGAAATTGACAATTTTTATTTTTATTTCCCAAATGCATTTTAACAATTATTTGTCCATTGGAATTCCACATCTTTTGCAAGTAACTTGAATAAAGGAAAAGATATTTTACTGAAATTTTCAGTAAATCTCCCATAGTAGCCTGCATAACCTAATAAACTTCTTACTTCCTTTTGTGTTGTGGTTGGCATTAAATTCACAATGAATTTTATTTTTGCTAGATCCACCTTAATTCTTGAACAAGAAATATGGTGTCCCAACACTATTCTCTCAGTTAATGTCATAAAGCATTTTTCATTACTGAGTGATAGATTTGTCTCTATGCATCTTTTCAAAAAAATTTCAAGATTTTTTAAACAATCATCAAATGCTCCTCCATACACAATGAAATCATCCATGTATACCTCTACATATTCATGGATCAGATCAACAAAGATTGCAAGTATTTCTCTCTGAAACGTAGCAGGTGTATTACATAAACCAAAGGGAAAAAAATTATATGCATATGTTCCCCATGGAAAAGTAAATGTTGTTTTATCTTGGTCTTCCAATGCTATCTTTATCTGATTGTATCCACTAAATTCATCAAGAAATGAAAATAATTTCTTCCCAACTAATGAATCTAGTACTTGATCAATAAATGGTAAAGGGAAATGATATTTTAATGTGGACTTATTGAGCTCTCTGTAATCTACACAAATTCTCCACTTTCCATTTTTCTTAGGCACCACAACTAAGGGTGAAACCCATTGACTATCAGAAATAGGATAAATAAATCTGACTTGTAACAGTTTCTGTAATTCCTCTTCCACTATTCCTTCATCATAGGATTCATCCTTCTTTGCAGTTGTCTTATAGGTTTGATTTGATCATGAGTGTAAATGTGGTGGATAAATGTCTTTGGATGAATCCCCTGCATGTATGTGTAATCTGAGGCAAAAGATTTTGAGTATTTCTGTAACAGTGCTATTACCTCTTGTTCTTGTGATGATTGTAAGTTATTACCAATATTCAAATTTCTTCCAGGACTGATTTCGATTATTTTACTCTTTGAATTGGTAATTGAGTTAACAGGAAAAATACTTTCAAATGAATTTTGCAGTGATTGAATAGTACAATTTTCCTAGAAACACTGATTTAAAATATGACTTGTAGCTTCATATTGTGTTATTCTAAGCTTCTCCGAAATATTTGGTTCTGAGATGAAAAGATCTAATAAATCCTCATTTTCTTCCTCTTCTCTAAAATTATAGACTTGATTAATACTAAGAACAAATTGAATTCATTGTTGTTCTTCTCCATCAAGCCATGATACTAAATAAGGAGATTGTGCTGGAGGATACAATGTAACATGTTTCCTTTCATCCCCATGTGTAATAATCATACTTCCCTGACCTGCATCCAATGAAGGTATCTGTTGTGGCTAACCATGGTATACCTAAAATTAATGGATGGCCTCCTAAATTTGTTTTTGGCTGCAAAATGAGAAAGTCTACAAGATACTCCCATGAATCCAGTGAGACAATGATATCTTCTAATATTCCTTCTGGTACAAATTTAGATCTATCTGCAAGTTCTAAAACTGTAGTAGGTCTAATGTTGTTCAAGTTCAAATGTTTCATAGTCTATGTATTCATAAAATTTATAGCTTCTCCCAAGTCTATTAAAGTGTTTGATACTGAAAAATTGTTGATCGAGATGGTAACCATAGGGATCCCCAGATCAACATATTTTTTAATGGTTGTCTTTGTAGACATGAGACTAGCTAATCTTCCAATGACCTCGATTGTGGGTGGATCTCTTTTTCTTCTGCCATATTTCTTGATGCATAAATCATTTATTGTTTTGCATATATCAGAATATATTTTATTGCCGAAAACAAAGGAATTTTTACATATATATTCTTAAATTCATCCAGAATATCAAATTCAGGTAGAGACATTCGAATTTTCTGTTGTACTAATCTCTCTAGATAAGGTGGTGTCCGAGTCATAGTCGATTTACCCTTTTGAATTTTATTTTCTGGTTGAGATTGTTGACTTTGTTCTCCTTGTTCAGTTTGTTCTTCTATTATTAGAGAAGAATCTTTATGTAACACCTTCCCAAACCTTAAGTGGACATCTTGTATGGGAAGAATGGAATATGTAGGATAGTATGTTGCCTCTTCCACATTGTATCCTGGTTTATCCACTTTATTACTTGGATTAGCTACTGGTTCAACTGGAAATTATGTTGGTCTAGGAGGTGGTTGGTTAAAAGGCAGCTAAAGCTATTGAGGTTGAGTTAACATTGGTGCATGATTTTGGGGTGGAAATGGAATTGGTTGATGTTGCTGGAATTGTTGGTATTGAGGGTATGGTTGTTGATATTGATATTGTTGAGGGTACATCTATTGTGGTGGCTGGTTTCCATAACCATATCCCCTCAAACATTGTGTAGGTTGGTTTTGATATTGCCGTGGAGGCCAAGCCTGCCATGGCATTGGAGTATTCCATGAATTCTGAGGAGGATATTGAAAATTCTGGGGGTTTTGTTGAGGGAACTGTTGAGGCATCCTTGGCTTCCAAGGTCTCCTTGGTGCCATATAGTAGAGATAATCTACCACTTGTACTTCTTCCAATTGCAACTCTTTCAATTTAGGATAGTTTTCAGTTGCATGATTCTTTGTACAAATTCCACACACTTGTATACCTTGCAAAGGACATTCCCTAAGTGGATGTTTTTTCCTACACTTTGGACAAAAGATTTCTAAGATTTCATCTTGTTCTTCCTTCTTCTTCTTGGCTTTTAAAGCATATAATTGTGTTCCCAAAGTACTTAAGAGATCTATTTTGAAATTTTCTAGTAAACTTCCTATTTCTGCTCTTATTACTGCACTTGCTGCAGATTTGGAAGCTCTTGATGTAATATCTCTTTTTCCACTTTTTGCTCTTCCCCTAGAGTATTTTTGACAAAGTTCAGCAATTTCATCAAATGGTAGAGTCGAGATATCTCCTTTTCCCATCACATTAAGGATATCTAAATATTCATCTCTGATACCCTTAAGAAAAAATGTATGGATGGTATTGGGATTTAGAGAATGTTGTTTGGATTTTTGCAAATTGTAAATAAATCTCTCTAAATACTGCTCCAAAATTTCATCTTCTTGTTGTGTCATTCTAAAAAAGTTTTCTTTTGAGTCTCTAGCCTTGTAGTAAGCTTGATAATTTTTACGAAAAATTATCTTCATATCATCCGAAGAATATATTGTATATTATCCTAAAATCATAAACCATTTTAATGTTACTGCTTTCAAAGTAGAAAGAAAGAGACGAAGCTTGTCTGTATCATCCATGTATCCATAAGTTCTACATAAAAAATCAAACTCAAACATAAATGAATTAGGATCTGTTGACATTCCATAAAAGTTAGGCGATACAAAAGGTGGAATTTTTTTCATTTTCACTTATTCTCCTAATATTTCTCTTGTTTCTAATATTGGAAAGCCAAAAGTAGATTCCTGATCATTATCATTTTCTTGTTCATTATCATGTAGTATTTTGTTTTTATTTTCTCTTATTGCTTCTTCTTATATCCTTCTGAGTGCTTCTATTCTCCTGTCTTCCTCTCTCTTCCTCTCTGCTTCCAATTTCCTTTCTTCCTCTCTCTTTCTTTTCCATTCCCTTTGTTGTCTCTCATATTCAATTTTCTGTTCAGGAGTCATAAGTGGCATATTAGATTCTTCTCCTTCTTCAGTCATTTCTTGTTCAGAGATATGTAATGTTTCAATATGAGGTTGATTTGGTGTTTCCTCAACTACTTTAATTTGTTCAAGAACAGGTTTCTCTAATCGTTAAGAACCATTTTTGCTACTTCAAATTGACTACATTATAGTCTATTTAGGCATAGATACATTGTTCATTCTATTATGAATCAAAACATGATGAGAGCCATACTTCATCACCATCATAGGACTCAGTCATAACCAACATATAAGCAACAAAATTGACAAGCACATAATAACCATATAAACCATAGAAAAACAAACATATTTATCCATCAATACGAGGCAAAAAAGAGCTCTTATTTCCATAAGCAAAGTGCAACCAAGTCTGGGAATTCCACGTTCCATCCGACCATAGACATGGTTGAGCCAAATCTCTCTTAAGCCAATCACCCCTGTGCCATACTCCAAGCATGAATGTGGGATCTCATAAACCGAATCCATTAAACCAAACCAGGGCTTCCATAGGCCAAATGACCTCAACCCTCAACCAGTGATTCCACCTCACGGTCGGAAATCACAACCATCACAAATTGGTCTCTACCCAAGTTGTTCCATGGCTTCGGAGTGTTTGTTCCAACCAGGGATTCCAAGACTAGTAACTCAACCCCAGCTATTACAGGGCTTCGAGAGCGTTTATCCAACCACGGCTTCCAGGACTAGTAAATCAACCCACCTAGGGCTTCCAGAGAGTTTGTCCAATCAAGGCTTCCAGGACTAGTAACTCAACCCAAAACTGTCCACCGAGCTTCAAGAGAAATTTTCCAACCAAGGTTTCCAGGAACTAATAACTCAACCCACAATTAAAGGAACATGAGAACCAACCAGAAACAAATAATGAAATTGAACCCACAACACCATGGCTATCCAAGAAATGGCAAGGCTAGGAAAATTCATTGTCAATTTAGGAAATCCTCCATGCCAATGACATATCATGACCAAGAAACCACATGCATACACCATTCATGCCAAAAATGGTGAGGAAAACATACATGCAACTTGGTACCTGCAATCAAAATTCATTGTTGCTCCTAATCCAGATGTCCTCTTGCACTTTTCTGCTCTTCCTTTGATTTCTTGCTCCAAATCACAAAGTATGCCACACCCTCCAAGATTGCTCCAAAGCCTTAAGTATCCAAGAGTATGATAAATAGAGAGAGAGAGAGAGAGAGAGAGAGAGAGAGAGAGAATAATGAGAGAGCTCCAAAAGTGAACAGAAAAAAGGTACCAACTGATCCTCATAAGCCTTTTTATTGAGGAGGCATCTATTTTCTTAATTTTCTATTATTTTCCTTCGTTTTCCTCCTCACATGAAACTTGTGACCTTTCACCTCCCTTTTCTCTTAATTTCCATTATTTTCATGAATAAATGTGCCAAAAATATTTTTTTCCTCTTTAATGCGTTTTCCATTGCCTTTTCCAATTTCCATAGCCATAATAAACCATATGAACCACCACGCTAGGATGTTTTTCCCAACATTGAGCTTAGAATACATGTCCCATGACCTTGGTTATTATTTTTCCTTTATTAACTTTTATTACATGGAATTTGCACCAAGGCTGTTGTAGAATCCGCCCCCTTTGGGGACATTGTCCTCGATGTTCAACCACACATATACCTCAACAAATTTGTTGAAAAGAAAACATGCCTCCCATGGAGATTCATAACATGACTTGATGCAATACTTACCATGATCACACTATTGAAAAGAAAACCAACATGACAATATAACAACATGACAACTATAATGACATGACACCCATACCGGTTATTGGAGATTTATAACATAGCCTATGGCGGTATTTACATCCATATACATATGTACATATACCCAAACATAACATCAAGCATATACCAAAACATATACCAAACATCACACCAAAATAAGTTTCTCTCAACCGAAAAACAAGGAAGGATACATAGCTCGCATCCGATCCACCATATCCCATGTAGCTTCATCAGGCCCAAAGTGCTTCCATTTCACTTTAACTTGCTCGATTATGGAGCATGGGTGTCTTTCTTTGCAAAATGCATTGAGGTTCTGGATGGAATTATCCTTATGACTCCACTTGGAATACAAACCATTCAATCAAATGATCAACATCTTTAACATATTTCTTAAGCAATGACACATGGAAAACATAATGGAATTTCACTGTGGAAGGCAGTGCAAATCGATAGGCTACTGGCCCAATCCTCTTAATGATCCTGAAAGGTCCACAAAATTGTGGTGCCAACTTGGCACATGATCCAATCCATAAGGAACTCTTCTTTCCCTTGATGCGCAAGTACACTTGTTCCCCAACCTGAAACTGCTTAAACAACCTCTTCCTATCTGCATAGCTCTTTTTCCTATGCTGTGCTGATTTCAAATTCTTCTTGATTACTTGAATTTTATGTTTCATTTCTTTCAACATGTCTGGTCCAATCAACACCCTGTTAACCAGATCACTCCAATTTATGGGAGTATTACAAATTTTCCCATACAATGCCTCAAATGGACTCGTCCTCAAGGATTATTGGTACCCATTGTTGTAAGCAAATTATACCAGTGGAAGATACTCTTCCCACTTATGTTGCTGATGCATCACATGCATCCTCAACATGTCCTCCAATATCCTGTTGACCCTCTCTTTCTGTCCATTTTTCTACATATGATAAGTTGAGTTGAAGGCCAACTATGTGCCAAAACCTATAAAAAACTCCTTTGAAAACTTGGAAGTGAACTTCACATCCTTGTTTGACACAATATTATTTGGAACACCATGCAATATGACCACATCTATGATTAACACCTGTGCTACATCGCTAGCTAAGAATGTAGACTTCAATGGAATGAAGTGCGACACCTTTGTCAACATGTCCACAACAACCATGATGAAATCGTGTTGTCTTAATGTCCTCGGAAAAACTGTTATAAAATCCATGGAAATGACCTCCCATTTCCATTTGGAATCGCAATCGGTTGTAGCAATTCACCTGGGTGCTTACACTCTACCTTCACCTACTGACAATCCAAACACCTAGCCACAAACTCTGCTACGTCTCTCTTCAAGTTCGGCCAATGATAGAACCTCTTTACTGCGGTCAATGTCTTATGGTAGCTTAGGTGACTTGAATATGGTTTCACATGAAAATCTCTAAAGATCACCTCCTTGAGCTCACTTCTATCTGGTACATATATCCTGTCTCTAAACCTGTCTATTGTGAGACGATAATTCATATCATGTACTCTTGTACCTGTACTTGTACCACTACCTGTATATGTACCTATACTTTGTTGCATCCTGTGTACAACCTCCATACACCTGTCATCATGTTGACCTACCTGCAAGATCCTGTCATGTAGATATGTCCCATAGGAGCTCATAACTTCTATGTGATTCACCTATATCCTTCTACTAAGAGAATCTATAACCCTATTCTCTTTACCTTTGATGTACCCGATCTCGAAGTCAAACTCAATGACAGTGGCCAACCATATTTCTTGCCTAACATTCAAATTCGGCTGGTCAAATAGATACCTCAATCCGCTGTGATCACTCATCAATACAAACCGTCTGCCCAGAAGATGGTGCCTCCACATCTTCAATGCATGTATGATTGCTGCCAACTCAAGATCATGTGTTGGGTAGTTTTGTTCATTCTCATTCAGTTTCTGTGACTCATAGCATACTACCTGTCCATCCTGCATAAGAACTCCACCCAATCCTCTCTTGCAAGCATCTATACATACTAAAAACTCATTGTCTAGATCTGCGATATTTAACACTAGATCATGTTTCAACAACTGCTTAAGTTTCTCAAAACTGGCCTCACACTCCTTTGTCCATTCAAACTTGTTACCTTTTCTCTGCAATGCCGTATCGGATAAGAAATTTGTGAGAAGTTCCTGATGGACCTCCTGTAATAACCTGTCAATCCCATGAAGGATCTCACCTCATCCACATTCCTAGGAGCTAACCACTCCATGATGGCCCTTATCTTTTTTGGATCTAATGTGATGCTCTCCTCGGAAACGACATGCCCCAAGTAATGTACCTAAGTCTGAAATAAATTGCATTTTCTAAGCTTAGCATACAATTGATGCTCTCTTAGAAATATCAACACTGCTGCTAAATGTTCAACATGCTCTTCCTCATTTTTAGAATATACTAGTATATCATCAATGAACACAATAACAAACTTGTCTAGATAAGGACACAACACATTATTATCAAAAACATAAATGTGGTTGTATCATTAGTCAAATCGAATGGAGCTACAACAAACTCGTAATGCCCATACCTGAACCTGAATGCAGTCTTGTATATTTCCTCCTCTTTTATGCATACCTGACGATATCCCGATCTTGAGTCGATCTTAGAGAACAATGTTGTTCTCTTTAGCTATTCAAATAAATCATCAATCCTCGGTAATGGGTACCTGTTCTTGATGGAAACTTTGTTCAACTGCCTGTAGTCAATGCACAATTTGAGAGTATCATCCTTCTTCTTCACAAACAATACCGGTGCGCCCCATGGTGATACACTCGGTCTAATGTATCCTTTGTCAAGCATCTCTTTCAACTTCAAATTTAACTCTACCAATTCAAGTGTGCTCATCTTGTAAGGTGCCTTAGATGCTGGTGATGCCCCTAGTACCAACTCAATAGAAGATTATACTTCCCTGTGAGGTGGAAACTATGAAATATACATGGGAAATACATCATGAAACTGTTGTAGAATTAGGTACCTATTCAAAACATCTACATCCTCAACTTCCTTACCTTTTTCACTAGAAATATGCACTACAAAAAACACACACGCTTTCCTACGACTGCGCTCGACCTGCATAGCTGTAACCATGCTAACTGATGTTGCTTTCTTCTTACCATGTTAAACTCTTAGTTCCCCATTGTCATCCAAGCATTCAATGTCCTTTTCATAACAATCTACCTTGGTCCTATGAAGATATATTCATTCCATACTGTTATGAAACCAACTCCCAAAATAGAAGAAAAGAGATATCAACACCTTAGAAATCGGCCACTTCGAGGGGGAAACCTCCTTTACATTACATAAATGAAAAATTATTGGATGATTCAAATGAAAAAACCTTATTTCTATATATATAAGTCCATGGGGTCACAATATAATCCTAGTTGACCTAACAATAATAATTTAAGGGCACAATAATAAAAATAGTGTGCTTTTATGGGGCACAATAATAACAATATGGGGATTACAGGGGTACAAAAATAACAATAAGTGGGCTACACTAACAAAAATAAGGGACTACACTAGTAATATAGGTACCTAACATGTCCCTCTCCTTCAAAAAAATGTTGTCCTCAATGCTTGAGCAGTTTTGGATTCTTCTGTATAAAATTCTCATCCTCCCATGTGGAATTTTCAGTAGGTAAGTTCTTCCACTTGATGATATACTCTGAAATTGATCGATTTCGTAGCCATCAAGTTCTTGTTTCTGTGACTACTTCAGGTTCCAATATTATTTTTCTTTCCTCATCAAGTTCTAGCAATATTTTTTGAACCGGAAGTTTGTCACCTATAACCTTCTTTAAGCATGAAACATAGAAAACTGGGTGCACTCGAGAAGAAGAAAGAAGATCCAATTGGTATGCCATAGTAGCAATATTTTGCAACACCTTGTAAGGACCATAGTACTTTGGTGATAATTTATTATCCTTATTAGCTTTCTTAAGGGAAATTTGTTTTTATGGTTGTAGCCGTAAAAATACCCAGTCTCCTACATCAAAAATTCTCTTGCTGTGATGTTGATCTGCCTGTTGTTTCATTCGATTTTGTGCCAAATTTAGGTTATCCTTTAAGAGTTGGAGAACTTGTTGTTGATTCTTGATGTGATCTTCCACTGCTTGAAGCTTAGAATTTTCTCTTAAATATGATGTGATGGACGGTGGATGATATCCACAAAGTGTCATAAATAGGGTCATTTTTGCTGCAGTATGGAAGGATGTGTTATACCACCATTTAGCCAGAGGTAACCACTTCACCCATTATGTTTGTTGATCAAATACAAAACAACGAAGATATGCTTCCAAACATTTGTTCACTATCTCAGTTTTCCCATCGGATTGAGGATGATAAGATGAGCTATGAGCTAGTTGAGTACCCAAACAAGAAAATAATTCCTTCCAAAAATTTCCAGTGAAAATGGGATCTATGTCACTTACAATAATCTTTTGGCTTCCATGTAGCTTTTGAATTGATTCCATAAATGTAGTAGCAAGTGTACTTGCTTTAAATGGATGAGATAATGCCCAAAAGTGTGCATACTTGGTAAGTCTATCAACTACCACCATGATGACACTCTTTCCTCCAGACTTAGGTAAACATGTGATTAAATCCATTGAAACCTCCTCCCAACATTGACTTGGAATGGATAAAGGTTGTAGCATACCCGAGGTCTTAATTGTCTCAACTTTATTTTGCTAGAAAACCAAACATTTTGCCACAAACTTTTGAATATCATATTTAAGGCCATCATAAAAAAATTCTTTCTTCACCCTGTGGTAACTTCTTAAAATTCCCGAGTGTCCTCCTAAGGGAGAGGTGTGCAATTCCAAAAGAATATTTTGTTTTAGTTGGGAATTATTACAAATATATTAGCGATCTTTGTACCATAAGGAATCATTTTTCCAACTAAATGTATCAGATGTACTGGGATCTTGTTGCAACTTTTGAATGAGTATCCACACTTCTTCGTCATTCTTCCATTCCTCCCTTGCTTCGGTTATCCAATTTGGTTGGATAATATAATGGCACAAAGAAATGCTTCCACCTCCTCATCCTTTCTTGAGAGTGCATGTGCAACAACATTTAGCTTCCCTTTTTTGTAGATGATTTCAAAGTCATAACCCAACATCTTTGTGACCCATTTTTGTTGCTCTTCTGAAGATAGTTTTTGTTCCAAAAAGTATTTAAGACTATCATGATCAATTTTTTACCTTGAAGTGTATTCTTGTTAGGTGAGCTCGCCATTTCTTTAGTGTATGTAGTATTGCCAACATTTCCTTCTCATAAATATCTTTCTGTAAATAGTTTCCTTTGATTGGATGACTTTCAAAAGCAACGGGTCTTCCTTCTTGCATTAAAAAAACACTAATTCCATTTTCTGAGGCATCACATTCCACAATAAAGGTTTTTGTGAAGCCTGGCATAGCTAAGACTGGTGCTAGGAACATTGCCTCTTTAAGAAATTCAAAGGCCTTAGTTGCTTCAGGAGTCCATGAAAATTCATATTTCTTCAATAATGTTGTTAGAGGTGCTACTATTTCCCCATAATTCTTAACAAAATTGTGATAATACCTTGTTAACCTGAGAAATCCTCGCAACTGCTTTATGGTTTTGGGGAATTTCTATTACTTAATGGCTTTAATTTTGTTATGGTACTCTACCTTAACACCCCTTGAGATACAATATGACCCAAATATCCCACCTCTTGTACTCCAAAGAAATATTTGGAGGTTTTTGCATATAATTGCTTCTCCTCGAATAGTCTGAGCACCCTGTCAACATGTTGAACATGATCCTTCCAAGATCTGTTGTAGATTAATATATCATCAAAAAATACTAACAAATTTTATAAAGAAGGGTTTGAAAATGGAATTCATCAACCCTTGAAATTTAGAAGGTGCATTGGTAAGGCCAAAAGGCATGAACAAAAATTAATAGCGGCCCTCATGAGTTCGAAATGTTGTTTTCGGAATATCTTGAGTCTTCCGTCTAATTTGATGATATCCTAAACGGAGATCCAACTTAGTAAAACAAATTTATCCATGTAATTCATCCAATAATTCATCAATCACAATAATTGGAAATTTATCTTTAATAGTGATCTTATTGAGCTCCCTATAACCCAGAAAAACGCGCCATGATCCATCCTTCTTGTGCACTAATACTACTGGAGCAAAGAAAGAACTTTGACTAGGTTGAATTATACCAGCCTCTAACATTTCTACAATCATACGTTCAATTTCAGTCTTTTGGACATAAGGATATCTGTAAGGCCTGATGTTTGGAGGAACACTTCCTGGAATCAAATGAGTAACATGATCATGATCGTGAATAGGTGGGAGTCCTTTGGGAGTTTCAAACACCTTGGAATGATTGTTCGAGACTTTTTGGAGATCTGGAGATATAGATGATTTTGATGTTGGAACTTTTAGTGAGAATAATTGTGCAATTATGCCTCGTTGTTCTTTCTTCAGAAGCTTTGTCATGACATTAGAGCTTATTATCTTTCTCGACTTCCTTGCAATACCCCATAATTCAAGTTCCTTTCCTTCTGAAAACAATTTCAAGAAAAATTCTTGAAAATTAAAAGCTACCATCCCCAAATATTTTAACCATTCTACTCCTAGTACAACACCAACACCTCCCATTGAAATGGAAAACATTGTACTATTCAATACATATTCCCCCATCGTTAGCTTGATATTGTGGCATTTTTAAGAGCAATTTATAGTGCCTCCATTTGCAACCATCACTTGACACTCTGGTGTTGGGTATATGAAGCAATTCAATTCCTTGGCTACCTTATAATGAATAAAACTATGGGTACTACCCAAATCAATCAACACTATTACATTTTTCTTCTTGATATGTCCTTCTATCTTGAGAGTTTGAGGAGTGGTAATTCCTACTAATGCATTACATGATATGGTTAGACTCGTTCCTTCTTTATCTAGGGTTGGTTCCTAGTGTATATCCTCTTCTTTTGCAGTTTCTTGTTCATTTTCTTCCTCCTCTTCAAAATCTATGTAAAATAATTTCTTCTCAGCACACTTATGACCTTTAGTGTATTTTTTATCACAACTGTAGCAAAGCCCTTTTTCTCTTTTTTCTTCCAATTGCTGTGGTGTCAATCTTGTAGGTTGTGGAAGTCTAGGAGTAGCAACACTTCCATCTTTATAGATGTGAGTGGTAGGTTTCTTTGTCGCCATAATTTTACTTTCAATTTTTCTTGCCAATGTTAATGTCTTCTCCAATGAATCAGGTTCCTAAAGGTGAAACTCATGTTGGATGTTATCCTTTAAATTCCCTATGAAGACAGAAGTCCTGCATTCCTCTCGAATATCAGTTACCCTTATATTCAATTTTTGGAAGTCCTCAATGTGCTCCACCATTGAATCCTTTTGTTTGATATTTATCAATTGGCTAAAGAAGGTGTTGCTCTTTTATCCTCATAATGTGCTTTCATTTCCTCCATAAAAATTGACCAAGTGACAATTATTTTATGAGAGCAAAGCCATCGAGACCATACAAATGTATTTTTTTCTAAATATAAAGTTTCAATGCATACCTTTTGTGTGTTTTTCACATTATAGAGATCAAAATATTGCTGCATCTGTAGTATCCATGTTACAAGATCCTTTCCATGAAACGTCCTCATATTGATCTTTGGAATATGGTGGGTCTTCAATCCAACATTAGAGTTTATGAAATCACAATTAACATTTATTTTGTTCTCATCATGAGTTTCATGTACTACCTTTTCGCCATTAGGAATAATTTCTCGTATCAACTTTGTCAAGCCTTCCTTCAAACCTTCCATGTCTGCTTTTAGATCATTCTTCATGTCTTCCATGTTGTCTTTCATTTTTTCATCTATCTTAGCTTCCATGTCATCCATCTTAGCTTCCATGCCATCCATCTTAGCTTCCATGCCATTCTTCAAACCATCCATCTTAGCTTCCACGCCTTTCTTGAAACCATCCATCTTATCTTCCATCCCTTTATTCAAAAATTCCATTTCATTTTTTGTTACTCTTTGCGAGAGAGAAATTTGGTGCACTTGGCATTGTAATTTTGATATATCACGCTGCGCTTCTTCCTCTTCATGAGTCATAGTAGAGCCTTCTGAGGGCTTAATGGTTGTTGAATTATTTTTAGGGGACATTTTAGAACCCAATACTGATATATATGCTTCAATATTCCCTTGGAATCACTTCAATTTGATTTTTCAAACAAGACTTATAAAATTTGAAAAAAACATACACACATTTTTCTTGCTTTTGAGGAGCTCGATATTGAAACTGATGTATCTCTGTAATTTCATATCCCTGAGATTTTATCTTCAGCCCTTTAGTAGCCTAATGAATCTTCTTTCCAATGCCATAGGTCTACCTGATTTTAATTCTTCAAGACAAAGTTATGCCTAATCTCCCACAATGACCTAATTATGGACGGGTTCAGTAGAGTGAACTTTTATAGCTGCCACGTGTCATTGTTTCCTCCTTAGGCTCTGAAATTGATACACAAGAAACTAAAATCCATTTTCTTTCATCCAATTCTTACATAATTCCAATCTGATGCTCAGAGAGAGAGATATGATGATTTTCACAAGGTCACCTCTTTGAGATGAATTTCGGGAGCTTGCAAAAACCCTAACTTCCACAGATCATATCTCTGAAAAGATTGGTAACCAAGAACTGAAAATTTTACAAGACGTTCCTTAGGATGTCTTCGCAAATGGGTTTTTTTAGCTTCAGAACCTTCGTAGAAACAAATTTATAGCGAAAATTCCACGATGACCTGTTTGAAGTAGTGAAACCCTAGAATCCAAAGCTTTGATACCATTATGAAACCAGCTTCCAAAATAGAAGAAAAGAGAGATCAACGCCTTAGAAATCAACCACTTCGAGGGGGAAACCTCCTTTACATTACGTAAATTAACAATTCTTGGATGATTCAAATGACAAAACCTCCTTTATATATATAGGAATCCATTGGGTCACAATATAATCCTAGCCGACCTAATAATAATAATGTAAGGGCACAACAATAAAAATAGTGGGCTTTTATGGGGTACAATAATAAAAATATGGGGACTGCGGGGGTACACCAATAACAATAAGGGGGATACACTAACAATAAGGGACTACACTAGTAATATAGGGACATAAAAAATATCGAATAGCATATTGTATGATCCTAACGACAATGCGTTCATGTACGCTATTGTAGACATACCATTTAAATCAATTGCACAAGATCTTACTTAATGATGCACTCTCTTCTTAGTACCTATAGCCAAATTTACTAACCAAGACTCTGCATGCACTTCTATATCCAAACCACACTTATCCACCAGGGCATGACTAACATAACTACAATTAGATACAGTGTCAATCAAAATAGAAACAAGTTGATCACAAAGCTTACTATCCATCTCAATGATAGATGCATGATGGTCTTCCTACCTATTGTCCAGCGCTGCAAAGATCCTAGGAACACTATGTCCAACATCTCCCACTGTATGTCCCTCCTAAGCACTATAGATCTATGGTATACCACCTTGATGTTGTGGAAATTCTCTCCTACGATGATCTTTGTCACAATTCCAATATTGTATAGGCTTCCAGAATTCATCCTTATTTTGATCCTAAGGTAAAAATACTTGTCCTCTACTCGATGCATTGCAATTCTTAGGTGGTGAAACATTCTCCTTGTTTCTTGTATCCTGAGGCCTTGCTCACTTCTTGTCCCATTTTCCTTTATTCTTATCACTGCCTTTCCAGTATGGATTTGCCTCATATCTGGGCTTTGATTGCTCATAAAAATGTGTGAGTTTCCGAATAGCATCCTCCAATGATCTAGGCTCATAAAACTCAATTCTATCTCTAAATGTTATCAACAACCCACTAATAAATCTTTGAATCTTGGCCTTCTCCTCCTTGAGGTAAGGGACATATCTCAGTAACTATAAGAACCTGCTAGTATACCCATCATATGTCATGGAACCCATCTTCATCTCATAAAATTCTTTTGCCTTGTCATCATAGTATCTCTTCGATATATAATTATTCTGGAATAGTCTCTCAAACTCACTCCAAGTCAGATCCTCCTCATAAAAATCTCTGATGTTTTTCACATATTCCCACCAACTATCTGCTCTACCTCTAAGGTTGAATGTAGTTATTATGGCTTTCATGTTTTCTGAGTAATCATGCAACCTGAAAAAATTCTTCATACCAAGCAACCATGCCTTTGTATCTTGTGGTTTTTTCATATCCCCGTCAAATATAGGTGGTTTTTCTTTCTTAAACTCATCCAAAAAATAGCCTTTGTCACTCCTCCTATAAGGATGATAATGATGGAAATCATGATGCATGTTATAACCAGAACTAGAATGATAGATGTGTTTTTCACCTTTCCTATCCAGAGTGTCCAAGAACTTGCCATATCTCATCATGTTATCTTTATCTGACCTGTGACCACCAGGAGACCTACTTCCATATGCTCCATTGGTCCCATCCTTCTGTCCATAGCTGATATGAAGTGGCCCATGTTTCTACAATTCTGAAAAACTTTGCCTGTATGAGTTTGTCATTATTTTCCTTGCAACTCCTTATTTAGTCCTTTAAACTTCTGAGTGTGTCTTCCAATTTAGAAGAGTGCCCAACACCATGATGCTCATCTGACTCATAGGGATAGTATTTGTAGTCTACCATCTTGATATTTATCCTAAAATTCATAATATGTTATCTAAACCAAATCACAATAAAACAATGTACCTTAGCATAATTAGGGGAGGATATCTCATCCGCAAGGTCAAAAAATCAACGTAATACATGTATAGCTATAATCATATCAACATATAGACATATAAAACAGGCGAATCAACATGTAAATGTCATTCTAGTTAGAGTCTATTCGTCAATGCATGACCACATCACTACACATACCATGACTACATGCATGAAAACATTCACTGTACCAATGCACATGGAAAATACCAAAACATAGACATGAACAACTCACAAGCATAAACACAGACAATATACAAGCATAAACAATATGAAATCAAGTATAAACATACTATACCTGTGACAACATATAACCACATGTAACCAAACATACACGGGAAATACATGTAACAATACATAACAACATGTATACACAACACATAACTAGTCATACACTCATGAAAACACAATGTACAATGAAACCATCAGTGTACACATGGTGACATTACTGCAACCATGACCACCACTGTGTGGATGAAAAATGCACATGCAACATAGGTATGAAAAACACATAAAAAACCAACAGAAAAACATGGAAGACACACTGCCCATCCAGTCTAAGGGGTGAACCATTCTCTCATACCACTTGGTAACAAACTCATCCCACATCTACCAAAGTAACTAGCCAACCAGGGTAAACATGTGATGAAGAGTTACTATGATCTGATTCAACCTCCTAGGTGACCTTAAGAAAGTGTAATTGACAGAAACAGATCAAGAAAACCTTCCAGATCACACTCATGCCTCTAACCTTTGGGTCCCACTATGCTTTTGACCCATTTAACCCCTGGACGCACGCATAATCTTGCATGCCTACATTTGGGAGGCTCTGGATGCACACACAAGCCTGCATGCATGCATCCAAGGACTAAATTTCCTTGACCCGTGTCTGCGTCTATGGGATTTAAGGCACTTTTTCAAGCCCAGAGCCCAGGCCACTGCCCAGAACTCAATTAAAAGTTCAAGAAAGAAATAATGCAACAAAACAATGATGCTAAAGCAATTATTCGAGCAAGGACTTGACTAGACCCCTACTAGCCATGACAAGAATTTCGTCAAACATGTCACAAATATGTAATCTATAGGTGCATACAACAGATTTGAGCATAGGGGTCTCATACTTATCTGAGAATCGTTAAGAACCGTTGTTGCTACAGCACATTAACATCATTATAGTCTATTTAGGCATAGATACATTGTTCAATCAATTAAGAATCATAACATGATGAGAGCAATAGTTCATCACCATCATAAAACTCAGTCATAACTAACATATAAGCAACATAAATGATAAGCACATAAAAATCATATAAACCATAGAATAACAAACATATTTACCCATCAAGACAAGGGGAAAAAGAGATCGTATTTCCATAAGAAAATTAAAACCAAGTCTGGGACTTCCACGTTCCACCCAACCATAGACATGGTTGAGCCAAATCTCTCTTAAACTAGTCACCCCCATGCCATATTCCAAGAATGAACGTGGGATTCATAAACCGAATCCATCAAACCAAACCAGGGCTTCTAGAGGCCAAACCACATCAATTCTCAACCAGTGATTCCACCTCACGGTCGGACATCACAACCATCACAGATTGGTCTTTAACAAAGTTGTTCCAGGGCTACAAAGTGTTTGTTCCAACTAGGGATTCCAGGACTAGTAACTCAACCCTAGATATTACAGGGCTTCCAGAGCGTTTGTCTAACTAGGGCTTCCAGGACCAATAACTCAACCCACCTAGGGCTTCCATAGTGTTTTTCTAACCAAGGCTTCTAGGACTAGTAACTCAACCCATATTTTTCCGTCGAGCTTCCAGAGCGTTTGTATAACCAAGGCTTCCAGGAACTAATAACTCAACCCATAACTAAAATAAAATGAGAACCAACGAGAAACAAACAATGAAACTGAACCCACAACACCATAGATATATAGGAAATGGAAAGGCTAGGAAAATCCATTGTCAATCCAGAAAATCCTCCATGCCAATGAAATATCATGAACAAGAAGCCACATGCATACACCATGCATGCCAAAACTAGTGAGGAAAACATACATGCAACTCGATACCTACAATAAAACCTGGTGTAGCTGCTGATCCCGATGTTCTCTTTCACTTTCCGGCTCTTCCTTTGCTTTCTTTCTCCAAATCACCAAGTATGCCACACCCTCCAAGAGTTCTCCAAAACTCTAAGTATCCAAGAATATGTGTGTGTGTGTGTGAGAGAGAGAGAGAGAGAGAGAGAGAGAGAGAGAGAGAGAGAGAGAGAATAATGAGAGATCTAAAAAACTTAACTGACAAAAGGTACCAACTGACCTCAGAATCCTTTTTATTGATGAGGCCTCTATTTTCTTTATTTTCCTTCATTTTCCTCCTCACATGCAACCTATGACCTTTCACCTCCATTTTCTCCTAATTTCCATTATTTTCATGAATAAATGTGCCAAAAATATTTTTTTCCTCTTTAATGCCTTAGCCATTGCCTTTTCCAATTTCCATTGCCATAATAAACCATATGAACACTCGCAATAGGATGTTTTTCCCAACATTCAACTTGGAATACATGTCCCATGACCTCGGTTATTATTTTTCCTTTATTAAATTTTATTACATGGAAATTTCACCAGAGTTGTTACAAATGGGTCAAGAGGATGTGGGCGGGTCAGGAAATTGGTTCCTCGTCCAATAGTGGATCGGGCAACCATCTCCCCACCTAATAACGAGCTGAGATGGTGCAGGAAACCCGACTAGGCAGGGGGCCATTCCAAGAATCAACTGGACACCTAGTCGAGGGAGGAAATGGCGTGGGCAACCCAATTAAATTTTGATCTGTTTTTAATAAAAAAAATTAATCGTTGTATTTGTTTTTTTTATTATGGCATTTGGTGTTTTTTATTTTTCAATTTTTTTAATATTTTAATTTAAAATTTTAGTATTTTATGTTTTATAATTCAAATTTATATTTTTTGTTATTTTAAATTTCAATATATATTTATCCTATGATAATAAAATATAAACTTATATTTTTTATTTTTTATAATTAGGAAATTGGCGTCAAAGAAGGCATGTGTGAATGTTTCTGGATCATGGGCAACAATTACAACATCTAAAGCTAATGAATATTGTTGAAGGAAACAGAACCGAGACACATGGTAAAATTCAAGCAATTGGTCCCTCAAATCCATTGAAGATTATTTCAGAATGTAATATGGCATACAAAATAAATAAAACAAAATTTACATGACATGTTAAAGATAGAGAAAGCAATGAAGGTGTACAAATATATCTATATTGTGATATGATTTACAATGGTGGAAATTATGAGGTGATGGAAAAAGTACGAGACATATGTTTGGTGCCAAATATAGATATTGTTTATGTTCTTGCAAAATTGGCTAAGCCATGTGAGAAGGTTAGATTTTGTCTCTTAAAGAACAAGTATGACACAGCTGAAGATCAGAATCAACATTTTTAATAACACTGTATGTTTGCTTATTTATATTTATGTGTTATGCATTGTTGTAAGTATCATTATATTTTTTATAAATTATTTATCATTGACATATTATATTTTGTTTGATAGGATTTGGCCGAGAGTCTTTCAATTATGTTGGAGGGAATTTATTATATAGAGCTAAATATTATGAATGTGATCAACAATTTCCACACAGAGACAAAAAAATATAGGAGAAAGAAGCAAAAAAAAAATAGTTCATGAAACTACAAGAATATATATAGAGGATCAACAAAAAATGACTAAAATGCATCAATCTAGTAAAGCTAGACATGTTACTTTTGAAGATGAAGAAGTTGGAGCTAAATAATATGTTGTCAGTAGTGAGAATGAGATTGGAACTCCTGTTGAAATGTAGAAAAGTCATAAAAGTAAAAAAAGAAGAAATCCCACAAATGTCTTTCTTCTAGTTGATGACGAGGAGATTTCTTATTTATAAGAAAATCTATTAACTAATAGGACGAAGAAATCAAAAGTTGGTCATTCTAAAAAAATCATGGCCACTAGTTAAGATCACAATGAAATATCAAAAGGTAACATGGAGATCATAACACTAGGTGTTGATTTAGAGGATGGCATTATTAAAGAAAACAAAATTCCATTTGAAATTTGTTGAGGAAGAGAAACTTAATTGATGATGGCCATACATTTCAACTTAACATCAGCCAATTATATAAGCCAAATAAATGAAAATCTAAATATCAAATTAGAAAGTCACACCACTTGTATGTTCATAACTTGAAAGCATTGCTTAGGTACAATCCATATGTGCATGTGGTTGATTATGTGGTTCTTGTTGATCAAATTCAAGTTCACAACAAATATGCATTTGATAGGTCAAACTGATCTTAATACAATTATTATATAATTAGGGGGGAACCCTTTCACAGAGGCTAGAAGACGATTGATGGAGGAAAATACCAATAACTCACTTTTTTGAATAATGAAATGTACTATTTATGTTGGTTTAACAAATACAGAAACAAATTTGTTGGCATGGGATCATAATACAAGTAATGAGTATAAGATGTATGTGGGTTTCATCCAAAGGGTTTAATTTATTCATAGTGAATTTGAAGAAAAATGTGGTGGGGATAAGGCAAAGGTTTCTCTAAGCTTTCGGAAATAATGTTGTATGAAATGGGTTATCAAATTGAGGATGAAATCAATAAAAAAGTTGGCAAAGTATGTTCAGATGTATTCATAGGTATCGATAACATTTTCTAGTTGGAATTAACACTAGTACAAAATGGCTAGTTAGTTACTAAAAAGAAAACTAAAATTTGCATATAAGCAACTATTTTTTGGTCAGTGACCAATAGTAGCTAATTTACAGTATCTTATAACGCGACCAAATTTTAGTCGTTTTTAGCTTAGTCATTAATTGGTTGTCTCAATTTTGTTGTCTAGTAATATTTTTGGTCATTAATTTTGTCATTGATTTAATCATTTTGCGGGAAGCAGTTAGGTGTTTTCGGTCGGGGCTTCGGTCCCAAGGTGGTGAGGGGAGCCCCACAACGGTGAGTTCTGCGAGCTTGTCGTATGATGATATCGTAAGCGCCATTGACTGAAGGGTGAGCACACTCAGCCAGAGGGCGAGCTTCATTGAAAAACCGCCTATGCGGACATTCGTTAGTGAAATGATAAGGTGCTCGACCCGACGGAAGTAAGCTTGTGTCTGCGAACTCGGCGTGGCAAAGGGAAAGAGCAGTTGATCATCAGAGAAACGATGGTTTCGCCTTTGTTTATGACCTGGATCCCTCTGTGATATATGACAGAGGGGTTAATGAAACTCATGATAAAGGAAGTGGGAGAGGTATCACTAACCTCTTAAGCCCAGAAGAACAGAGTGGGAATCCAGCCCATGAGGGACTAAAAGAAACCAGTGATTGCAGAGCTAGGAAGGATGGGGAGCCGAAGAAGGGAAAAAGGAAAAAGAACTGGATAAAAGCCAACAGAGCAGAGTTAAACTACGTTCTGGGCGAAGATATTAGATGGGAGCAGGTCTCTCAGCTAGCTAGCAGAACTCTAGTTGGTAGAGCCATGGGGAGGCACTTCGTTCTGAAAACTGTGGTTGCATGGGCTGAAGTGAGCTGGAAAGAGGATCTGGGTTATGTTCCGGAAGTGGTGCTACTTACTAAAGGGTGGTTTGCTTTCAACTTTCTGCTACCAGAACATATTCAGTGGGTGCTGCATAGGTACTGGGCATTGGATCACACGCCATTGCTACTCAAACACTGGCATCCTCTCTTCGATGCTAGTAGGGAGAGAGTGGACTCTGTACCCCTGTGGGTTCGTTTCCCTGGGCTGCCTCTTCACTATTAGATAGAGGAACACCTTCGGGGTATCGGTAATACGTTGGGGGTCTTTATTGAGGCTGATCTCTCCTTCTTACAGACTAACCACAGGCGGGTGGCTCGAATTTTAGTGATGGTCAATATCAGAGAAGGATTGGCTGAATCATTGAATCTTCGGTGGGGGAAACATGTCATCAAGCAGATTCTGGATTATGAAAATGTGCCCTTCAGATGTCATCGATGTCATGCATACGGACATCCTGCCTCTAAGTGTGGCTCTCCCTCTTGACCTGTCAAAAAACGGTGGGTTAGGCGCTTTGAGAGGGCTCCAAGTTCGAGAGGGGAAGGATCTGGTCCTTCCAATGATCAGATTTTGTCCTCTACAGTTATTACAAGAGACCTGAACCCATCTTCCATGGGATGCAGTAATCTGGATGCTTTAGGCCCTCAGCATTTGGGTGTGGAGCCTTTTTTCGTTGCTGGGCTGGCGCCGCTCTCCCAGTCTTGTGATGGTGTTTCTCTACCTGTTGTGAAGGTTCATAGTGGTCACTTTGAAGCGGACTTTCAACTGAAGGAAGATGCCTTGCTGAAGTCTGCTGTTTATTTTCTGACTTCCTATCATTTCGGATCCTTTCCTTTTGCTCCCCTTATAAATATTTCCCTTAACTTGGCAACAAAGTCAGTTTCAGATGGTATGGTCGACGGTGGTTTGTTACCTATTACTGATACTATTTTTTCCCAGCCAGCATCTCAAGGGAAGACCATTGTTTTCGATCCAGGTGAAGGTGTGATGGCTCCTATGGAAACCTCTGGCCCTTTGGTCATGGGGTATAACCTGAGATCCAGTGCAAAAAAAGGTGCAGGGGGGTTAGGAGGGGGAAACCTTCAGCAGCTCGGGGCAGGGGAAGGATTTCCTTCTTGGCGAGAGCTCACGATCGAGCTATGCTGGATGTTCATGATGGGAGGCAGTATTCTATTGAGAGGGCACTTAGAGCAAGACAGTCCCTGAAGACTGGTGTGTGATGAAGATCATGTCCTTCAATTGCAGGGGATTGGCAGGACCCCAAAAGAAAGCTGCTTTCCGGAGGATCATTTTTCTGGATTGTCCGGATATAGTTTTGCTTCAAGAGACTTTAGGAGCAGGTTCTGTGGTCAAAGCTAGATTAGAAGGTTGGCTGCCTGGGTGGATTTTTGAGACGCTGGATGCTAGAGGGAGATCGGGTGGGCTGGCTGTGGGCTGGAATGAAAGAACAATAAAACCTCTAAATTTTTGGGGCATGGAGTCTGTTTTGGGGTTAAACTTTCATGCTTTGGAGCTAGATATGGCTTTCAATATCTTCAATATCTATGGGCCATATCAAGACCGGATCCCTTTTTGGGACTCTCTACTGGGTAACTCACTACTCAAGGGGGATTCGGTGATTTTGGGTGGTGATTTAAATTTTTCTTTAGGCCAGTCTGAGGTATGGGGTCCTCATGCTCATACTGATCTTTTGACTGGGTATTTCACTCAGAAACTAGTGGAGAACCATTTGCTTGATATTGAGCCTTTAAAGCTGAAGCCCACTTGGAGGAACAACAGATGTGCTGAAGATAGAATAGCGAAGAGAATTGATCGTTTTCTGGTGGCTGAGCAGATTATGGACAGACCTTTACAAATTAGGCAGTGGGTTGGATGCGGGGGTGCTTCTGATCACTTTCCTATCTTCCTTGATTTAAAGATTGGGCCTAAACAACCTCCCAGCCCGTTAAAGTTTAACAGTACCTGGCTCAAGGATGATTCCTTTAAAGCCCTCATCCTTGCTAGGTGGATTCCATATAGGGCTGATAGCAATCTGGCTGCGGCTTTTCATTTTGCTGAGAACTTTAAGCGGATCAAGGAAGCAGTGAAGACCTGGTCGGCTTCCAAGAGATTGGGGGAGGATCTGGACCTGAAGCAGGTTGAAGAGGAACTCCGCCTGACCTATGAGGGGATAGGAGGGGGGTTTCATTCACAAGCAGATAAAGATTCCCTTGTTGCTCTCGAAAAAAGAAGGAACTCACTTTTGATGGATAAGGAAGAATCGTGGAGGCTGAAGAGCAGGGCCACATGGTTGGCTTGTGGAGATGATAATACGAAATTTTTCCATGCTTTTGCCCGAGGCCGGAAGGCGACAAATACCATTTGGAGTTTGAGGGATGGTCATGGCATTGAACACTCTTCCTTTGAGGCTAAAGCAAAATTGGGAGTTGATCATTTCAAGGCTCTTTTTAAGGCTCCTGATCATGCTTCTTTGGCGGAGGTAGTGAGAGTGGCTCAAATTTTTCCGAGATTTGTGGAGGAGGCTGATAACAGAACATTGATGGCTGAGGTTACTGAGATGGAATTAAAGGAGGTCCTCCACAGTTTTCAAAAAGACAAAAGTCCTGGGCCAGATGGTTGGTCGATTGAATTTTTGTTGGCTCTTTACGATATAATAGGGACAGATCTTCTGAAAGTTGTGGAGGATATCAGATTTTCAGGGAGGATTCCAGCTTGTTTTAATTCCACCTTCATAGCTTTAATCCTGAAAGTGGATAATCCCCTTTCTTTGGCTGATTTTCGTCCAATATCTCTTTGTAACTGCATTTATAAAGTGGTAGCCAAGGTGATTGCTAGAAGACTCAAAAGCATTCTGTCACTCCATATCTCTGGGGAACAATTCGGTTTTCTGGACGGTCGGCAAATTCATGAAGCTATCGGGACTGCTCAAGAGGTTCTCCATAGCATGAAGACCAAGAACCTCAAAGGGGCTGTGCTGAAGATAGACCTCTCCAAAGCCTATGATCGGGTAAGTTGGTTATTTATCCGTATGCTCCTGACTCACCTTGGCTTTGGAATTGGCTTTATTAGGTGGATCATGAGTTGTATAACCACTGTATCTTTCTCTGTTTTGCTTAATGGGGCTGCATCCCCCTTTTTTCATCCTGAAAGGGGCCTCCGTCAAGGCTTCCCTCTTTCTCCTCTTTTGTTTTTATTGGTGGCTGAGGGCCTAAGCAGAGCTCTTAAGGAGGCAACAAGACAGGGCTCTTTGAAGGGCATTCCGGTTGCTCAAAATCTTTTCATCACTCATCTTCTTTTTGTGGATGATGTGTTAATTTTCTGCTCTGGTTCGGTGCGAGATGCTGTTACTCTTGGTGGGATTTTGGCCCTATTTTACAAGGCTACCGGTATGGAAGTGAATGTAGCGAAGTCCTCCATCACCTCACAATTTTTGAGGGAGGAGGAGAGGCGTGAGTTTGAAAGATTTTTCCCTTATAATTCTGTAGGTTTGGTTGATGGGCTGACTTACCTGGGGTTCCACCTTAAACCCAATGATTATAGGAAACAAGATTGGAGCTGGTTGTTGGAAAATCTGGATAAGAGGTTAAGAGTGTGGTGTCATAAATGGCTGTCTAGAGCTGGGCGCTTAACTCTTGTTAAGTCTGTTTTAGAGGCTATCCCGGTTTATTGGCTGTCCCTCTCATGGATCCCAAAAGGTATTTTGGAGGCAGCCAGGAGGATTTGCTTTCGGTTCCTTTGGAGTGGGAAGCAGGATACTTTGGTGACCCCTTGGGTTCGGTGGGAGAAAATTACTGTCCCTAAAGGTTTGGGTGGTTGGGGACTGAAAAACATTTTTCTCTTTGCACAGGCTCTTGCAGCTAAGGGTGGTTGGAGGCTCATTAATGTTGACAGCCTTTGGACTCAGGTCCTTTTTCAGAAATATATTGCCCCTTTGACTATTGTAGATTGGATTAGGAATCCAAGGAAAACATCTGCGGGTGGTTCTGTGATTTGGAAGGCTCTCGTTAATTCCTTTCACATTTTGGAAACAAGTTTGGCTTGGGATGTGGGTAGTGGCAGGAAGCTCCGGGTTGGTGAGGATCCTTGGATGGGAAGTGAACTTCAGCATATTCTTCCTGGGCGAACGGTTGGGGCCTTAAGGCAGAGGGGGATTACTTTTCTGGCTCAACTTGCTGTTCCTGTTCGGAGAAGATTGGGCATTCAGTCCTGGGTTTTGGCCTCTTCTTTGGGTCTGGATATTGATGATGAGATGGCTCTGGCTGACTACATCAGTGCGTTAAAACAGACTCATATTCTGCTCCAGGAGCGGGAGGATTTGATTTTCTGGGATTATGATCTGTTGGGGATCTATTCTCCTCGGGCTGGTTATAAAAAACTTAGTGTTGGGGCTGTCTTGGGTGCGGAGCGGTGGTGGTGGAAGAAACTATGGAAACTACATTGCCCCCCCAAGACCCGCATATTTATGTGGTGTGTCCTTGAAAACAAAGTCCCCACTTGGGACGTGCTGCAACACAGAAGTTTTCAAGGCCCGGGCTGGTGCTGTTTGTGTAATGCTGATGAAGAGTCGGTCAATCACCTTTTCCTTAGCTGCCCCTTCATTAAAGGGGTGTGGATGGAATGCTCCAGGCTATTGGGTCTCTATTGCCGTTGGGAGGGCTTAACAGTGTCACAGGCATGGGATGTTTGGTGGGCATCTCATACAGAACAGAATTTAAAAGCTCTGCCCCTTCTTGTGATCTGGGGTGTTTGGTTGGCCCGGAACCGTTTACTCTTTGATGGGGTGGTCAGTACACCTGTGGTCATTGGTGCCATGACTATAGGTTTGCATTCTGCTCTTCCTATTCATGTTCGTGTCGCCAATCAGAGGGAGGTTCTGATGTTGGACATAGATAGGAGAAATCCTTGGGGTTTCTTTGATGGGGCGATGCAACAAAATGTATGTGGGGGGGGGGGGCTCTGTTGTTTTTCTCTGATGCTCATTGGTATGAAATCTCAGTTGGGCTTGGGGAAGGATCGAATAACAATGCTGAACTGTTGAGCCTTAAGATCCTTCTGTTTTTTGCAGTGGAGAAAGGTTGCAGAAGGTTAAACTTTTATGGTGATTCCTTGAATGTGGTTAACTGGATAAAAGGATATCAGCATTGCAGAGTGCACCATTTACAGCATTTGCTTCGCTCTATTAGGGATATCCTATCCTCTCTTGAATCTTTCTCCTGTCAACATATTTACCGTGAAAACAATGACTTCGCAGATCGAGCTTCTAAGAGAGGGATCCAGCAGGTTGGGGGCCTATGGCGGATAAGAGAACATGTTGGTGGCGATATCTCTGAATACTTACACCAATCCTTATTTGAATGAGGGGCTCCTCCTTGGCAGCCTTGATTCCATTTCTTTTAGCCATACAATCCTTAGTTTGATGCTAAGTTTCACTAAAAGATGTCTGTTTTTGGAGAAACCTTCGAAGCCTCTTTCACAAATGTGTATGGGAAAGATGTCTGGACTTGCTGCCTTCTTGTTTTTGGCCGATTTCCAACTCCATACAGCTATTCTGAAGGTGTGCTGGATTCAAATCTGCACCTGGTTACAGAGTTTGTCTCCTATCAGTTCATTATGGAGGTCATGTCCTTTTCTTTCTACAGGAGGATACTTTCGTTTGCATGTTGAGGGCCGATATGGTATATCTGGCTGGTGTTGCTGTTGTTTACGGGTTGTCTTTCTTGTAGATCGCATTCACTGTTTTTAGATGATGAAGGTTGTTTATATCTCTGCCTACCTTAACGTTTTTCTCATTGATGGGCTACATCAGCGGGATGAGCACATGCTTTTTATTAATTTACAGAGCTTCTGGATCCCCTATGGCGGTGCTCCATATAGACTATGGACTCTTATTTGGTGGCAGTTTCCGATATGGATCGGGTGAAGGTCTGTACAGGTGCCAGCGTTATTTATGAGTGGTTGAATTTTTTTGCAGTGGAATTGGTCTGTGCTTTAGAAGTGCAGCATTTTAGTTTTGTTGTGACATGATAATTCTCAAAAGGGACTTATTGTCAGTCTTGATTTTTGAACGATTTTGAACAACTTGTATGCTTGTTCACTGCAGATGCTCCATGAAGGCTATGTTGTCTCTCATCCATCTCTGCAAACAACCTATGTGGTTTGGTTTCTGAACCTTTCTGTTGTGTGTTTCTGTGTAATTTTATGCCTCTGTTGAATAAAATTACGCTTTTTCTTATTTGGTTGTTAATTATCACAATTAATGACCAAATATACAATAAAATATATTACTAAATGATCACCCGAGAAAACCAAATAATGAACAAATAAATATGCACAAAAATGTTGGTCGTGTTATAAGATACTGTAAATTAGCCAATAATAGTCATATATATGAAAATTTTAGTCATCGCTTGTAACCAATTAATGACCAAAGAAATATGACTAAATTTTAGTCGTGTTATAAGATACTGTAAATTAGCTACTAATAGTCGTATATATGAAAAAATTAGTCGTCATTTGTAATCACAAATTTATCATTATCATTTGCAATAGTCATTTATCTTTTTTTGGTAGTTTAATATTCATTATATAAATGACCACTTTAGTAGTTTATATTCATTTTATTTACTTTCATTAACAATTGTCATAAGCAACTAATTTAATCGTATATTCATTTTATTTGTGTTCACCATTAATAAACATAAAATGTATATATAGTAGTTTTAGATTGATTTTATGTGTTTATTATTAATCAACATAAATTAATTAGTATGATTTTGCAACTAAATTAAAAAAAAATGTCATACAACGCACATGTTCATCTAATATGAAAACGAAAAGTTACATATGTCAATTACAATATTAAGTAATATGAGGTGCAACTATTAATAATTCCAGCCACTAATTATGTTATATAAAATGTCAAGTATTACAATATGAGTTTCCAACTTAATATTTGTTGGAGTACAATTTACACATGAAATATTGTTTCATCACTTCAAACATTATAATTGTGTTACCAAGACATTGCAGGTGGAGTCACCAACTCTGAAGACTTTACCATCAATCTCTATGTGTGTGTCTTATGCAGGATATTAGCTCTACAAGTGCCACTAGACCAGCTCTCTTCTCTCTCTTTAATTTGCATTTTGTCACTCTAGTGTTATTGTTCTCCTCTTTCTTCAATTCCTGCTTCTTACCATCAATATTAAGTTCATTTTTTGCAAAAAAAATAAAAAAATTCAATGCAAAGTATAAGACATGAAAGTCGATAAAAACTGGAATATAAATTAAAGTGGACTATAAAGGATTTATACGATATATACCTCAACATAAACAATATTGTTAATGTCATTTTTCACCATAAAAACAAGAAACTCAAACAAGTTTTCGTCAATTGGGCAATAGTGGCCACTATCTAGCCAAATGACATGTATAAGCAAAGCAAATAAAACGTCGCCATAGAATAAATTTTGTACCTACTGTGTTCTTAGTGTACAACATTTGTTGATGAAATTTTATCTTCAACTAAATTAATAAATGCAAATAGAAGCACACATTTTTATCCAAATATTTTGAATTCTCATGCTTATGGTACATTGCAATTTTGATTTTATCCAACATAATCAAACACAACAGAGCTAGAAATTTCTACTAAGAATTTCTCATGCTCCACTTTTGTAGTTGTATCGTTTCCTCTAGTTATCTTTAAGAAGAAGCGACACTTCAACAATAAAACTTGTCAATAGAAATCTAATGGGTGGAGAAAAGTATTAATGACACAAAATTACAACAAGAAACTAAAAAAGAATAAGACAAGATTTTGTAAATTGTGATATTAATTGGAAATATAGCTTCAATATAACAATCTGCAATTGTCAACGTACTATTCCAGGGGAAAAATAATCCAATTTCGAGAAGCCAACAAATTATATCCAGAGAAAAACTAAACATATTGGCTCCACATTAAAAGGTAAAGTAACTGGGGAATAGCTATATCAGACACTTTTAAGAGTGTACAAGTAGCTACTAACACCATTAACAAGAATTTTAAAATATATCTGCCACGTATGACCTCAAATGTGGAAACAAGTTTGATATATTCACTACATGCATACATTTCAAAATGCATTGCAATGATATAAGAGTATCAAAAGAAACTGCACATAATTAGATATTTACCATCCACTTTTATTCCAAACAACATTCAAATAACTTCTATAACTTACCCCGAAAAATATGTCAAAATTTCCATTCATTGTCATGAATATCCCTGGCTGTCAGTTCCTGGGAAGGTGGTTGCTAAATGAAATCCTGCCCAAAACAAACAAAACTTAATAGGAGAAAAATATGACAAATACCCATACCTTTTGCTCCTTTAAAGAATGTAGTATTCTCTTAAAAAAGGTTTAAAAGTCTATGCACTTATATATTAAATCACAAATAGAAAAACTATGGGAAAATAAGAATTTCAAAAGTGGAGGACAAACTTTTTCTGCAGTGTGACATGGCACATAAAACCTGTCATCAATGCTAGTGTTACTTGCAGTTAACGTTTTACAAAAGTAATTATTCTGTTGCTTGCTTGTTGTGCCGAGGTCAGAACCAAGATAACAATAGTTTTTCTCTTGTTGCACAACATCATCAATTTTTAGTTCCCTGCACAAATGGAACTAGTACGAAAGCATTTCTCACCCAAATTGGAAATTACAGCAAAGCACAAATAATGAACCTGAAAGTGTCTTACAACATTAAGAGGTTGCAATGTCATTTCAGCATATACTTCATCTACAAAATTTTAAATCTTGTATATATAACAATATGAATGAAAGTGTTCACAACCAAAGCAAGGATGAAATGCAGAGAACCCACATGCATTATAACAGTGTGAAGTTGGCAGATTAGTTGAGTTGTAAGATTTAGATAATTGTATATATGAGCCTCAACCTCCTTGTTTGTTGAAGAATCTAACTGTAATCACATTGATTATGATCAGTTTCATTACGTAACATTAAAATTTCAAAATACTGGGCTCACATTTTATGATGAAAATAAGATAAGCATTCATTATTTTCAGTTATTTGTATCCAAAAGAAGATTGCAAATTAAAACTTAGCGAGCAACCACCTGACCTACTCACTGTGACCCTGTGTAAAATAAACAACCTTGCTCCCAACAACAGGTAAGGACAAAAGCGGTTTGGCACGACCATGCCAAAGCTCCAAATTAAGGCATCTCCTTTCCCCTTCTTGATGTGACATAAACAAACAAATTGTCAATTGGATATCCCTTTAGAAACCTCACTACATTCCAACAGTAACTGTGTAAATTAATATGATATTATGATTGTAAACTTTGCAGTATAAAGCACATTAACTTGAAAAATATTCCAAATGATAGTATTTTCCATAGACATTTTTACATTAATTATTTTTCTAAGGTGTCACAGCTTGATATGAGTTAATTTAACATTCTTCGCTATCTCAATTGCATCTCAATATGCAATTCTAGAATCCAAAAAAAATCATTGAAAAGAAAAATCATTCTAACTAGAGTAATGGCCGCATTAAAAAGGTAAGAAGCACCATTTGTATGTTTAAGCTCTTAGAAGAATTTAAGCAGCAAGTCATTACATAGATATCTTTTATTTAACATTCCATAGACTTTGTGGCCATATGGGACAAATAAAAGCTTACATCATGTGTGACATTTTAAAAGAAATTAATGTCAAAAATAGCAACAAACAAAGACATAGGTGAAAATATGGTAACCAAATCTTGGTCCTGACCTACTCATCTGATTATATTGTTAACCAACTCAAAATGCTTTGCAAGTTATTCAAGAAATAGCAAGAAAGATAATATATGAAGGAAAGTATAAACCAATTCTGAAATAAAAGTTTCTTCCCTAAAACCAGCATACTCTTATAACTGATTACATCCTAGTAAAGTTATATAAAACCACATATGATAACATATTCAGGTCATTTTGTCTAAACACAATAAGATGTGAAAATACATTATACCTAGGAAGTATATAATAACGCTTCTTTGTGCATACACCGTTCAATTTTTTTCACTCCCCCTACCGGTATGTTATGGTTTAGTCAATCAATAATTGCCCCTAATGGATACAAAATCCCTAGATATGAAAAAGCGAGAACTATATTGCTAGACATGAAAAATTTGATATCTAGAGCTCTCTAGGACATTTTACGAATGAGTGGTTGAATGTTGGGGTTTCCATTGTCTTTGACGGCTCAAGAAATGTTAAAAACCAACATTTGATAAATGTTCTTGGTGTGTTTCCTAGTGATGCAATCTTCCTTGCAGCCCAAGAATCCTCATCATTTGTACCATCTTATGGGAGCATTGCATACCTCTTACCGAAAAGTAATAATGATATAAGGTCATCATGTTGAAATGCCACCCTTGCCTACTGCCATGTTCAACCCAACCAGGACCACACCAACATGAGCTTCATGTAAAAATTCATCTTTGCAATTACCCCCACATCCACATCCATGTGTATGCTCATGGTAGTGCTAACAAAAAGGAAAGGTTAATACTATATTGATCATTTGTTGGACATTAAGAAAATTATCTTATCTTCTGAAGAGCTTCCTAGATTGTCCACAGTATCTTATCTTATTGAAATAATTCTCTATTTTCATTTCATTTATTATGATATTAAATATTTCAATTTTCAGACTTTCAGTTTCTATTTTGTTATATAATATCTCTATTTTGGAAAGTGGACACATGGCCTATTTCATAAACATGAATATTTTTTCATTATGACCTATTTTGTAAAGATAACATTTTAGGCATGATGGCCTACTTCATTTCATAAAATAATTGTTTACTCTTCCTATTATCTAGTTGTAGTTTAAGTGTGTAGTTTGTAACTGGAATATAAAAAATATTATATGTGTAGTACTAACAGTTGATAGTCCATGATTAATCCACTAAGATGACATGTTTAAAACTTCATATTTATGTAGACATTTTGCATGTTTTTTTGAATGTGTATGTGTAAATATCAACTTTATATCGCAATTTGTCATAGATTCAGAAGACGATTTTGTTGTATGGTTGAAATGGGTATTTGATGTACAAATAATATATTAAGATGTGAGGTTGTGGACCAGTGTTGCCAAAATGTATAGCAGGAGCCCCTGGAGCACCATTTAGTAGAAAATCGCTGTGAAATGGTGCTCTAGAGGATCCTTCTTGACACTCTAGTAAGACTGGTTCACAACCTCACATCTTAATGCATTCTTTGTACATCAAATATCCACTTTAACCACACACAAAAAAAACACGTTTTTAATCTATCAAAATTTGAGATAATGTTGAATGCATCAAGTCACCAACCACCACTCCACCCATTGACATGTTCACTATGTTAGAGTTGTCAACAACAAAAGAATTCAACCCACCCATCAGTTATGTAGAAGCTGAATTGAACTCCAATAAATTCTCTAATATTATTCGAGTGAACCCATGGATGGATGAGAACTATAACAAGGCAAGAGCACCATACACTAGAAAATTTGGCGGAAATTCCGACGGCCAATTCGTCGCAAGAGCGATAGTTCGAGGGCGGGCAAAACGTGGTTTACCATACCGTCGCAGTTTCGACGCAATTAAAAATTGTCGCACTATCGACACTTTTTCCGTTGCTTCCAAACAAGCGTCACTCTTCCGACGTTTCCCAGTCCGTTGCACTTCCGACCTTTGTAAACTGTCGCACGCCCGACGAAATGTGGTCCGACGTTTTGAACGTCGCTCTTCCGACGTTTGTAAACTGTCACAATTACGACGAAATGTGGTTCGACGTTTTGAACGTCGCTCTTCCGACGTTTGTAAACTGTCGCAATTCCGACGCAATGTGGTCCCACATTTTGGATGTCGCTCTTCCGACGGTTGTAAACTGTCACAATTCCGACGAAATGTGGTCCGACATTTTGGACGTCGCTCTTCTAACGTTTGTAAACAGTCGCAATTCCGACGAAATGTGGTCCGACGTTTTGAACGTCGCTCGTCTGACGTTTTTATACTGTCGCTCTTCCGACGTTTCTAATCTGTCGCAATTCCGACGCTTACAAGGCGTCGGTATAGCGACGACAGGTTCAATTTAAAAAAAAAATGAAACTTTAAAAGAGGAAAAACATTGTTTTGAATATATTATATGAAGTAAAACAGTCCATGAAGTCATTACATTTTCACATCTAAATATTGGAACCCAAATATCCATCCAGAAAAGTGGAAGTCCCGCCCTAGACAATGATAGAAAAATACCCCATGTCACATACAGGGACATGATATAAAACCCAGTAACGGTCCACATGGAGATTATCGCCAATCTGAGAAAGCATCCAAATATGCCCGAGGCATCTATAAGAAAGTGAAATAGCAGTATGTAGAATAGTAAAGCAACAGATAGAGTACCGACGTCCATTGTTCCAAATACAAATTAAAGTACCCAAAATCCTGCAACAGAGAAAAACGCTAATCATGTGAGGAGTGTGATATGTCTAAAATATAAAAAGACCATCAGACCATATCAATAAACCAGCAACATAGACCAGCATCGCTAGTTTTGAAGGCAGAGTGATAAACATTAATCATTTTTTTTTCACAAGAGAAAAACGTTGTTTTGAATATATTATATGAAGTAAAACAGTCCATGAAGTCATTACATTTTCACATCTGAAGATTGGAACCCAAATATCCATCCAGAAAAGTGGAAGTCCCACCCTAGATAGTGATAGAAAAATACCCCATGTCACATACAGGGACTTGATATAAAACCCAGTAACGGTCTACATGGAGATTATCGACAAATTTGAGAAAGCATCCAAATATGCCCGAGGCATCTATAAGAAAGTGAAATAGAGTATGTAGAATAGTAAAACAACAGATAGAGTACTGACGTCCATTGTTCCAAATACAAATTAAAGTACCCAAAATCCTTGAACAGAGAAAAACGCTAATCATGTGAGGAGTGTGATATGTCCAAAATATAAAAAGACCATCAGACCATATCAATAAACCCGCAACATAGACCAGCATCGCTAGTTTTGAAGGCAGAGTGATAAACATTAATCATTTTTTTTTTCACAAGAGAAAAAACGATGTTTTGAATATATTGTATGAAGTAAAACAGTCCATGAAGTCATTACATTTTCACATCTTAAGATTGGAACCAAAATATCCATCCGGAAAAGTGGAAGTCCCACCCCAGACAATGATAGAAAAATACCCCATGTCACATACAGCGACTTGATATAAAACCCAGTAACGGTCCACATGGAGATTATCGACAATCTGAGAAAGCATCCAAATATGCACGAGGCATCTATAAGAAAGTGAAATAGCAGTATGTAGAATAGTAAAGCAACAGATAGAGTACCGACGTCCATTGTTCCAAATACAAATTAAAGTACCCAAAATCATGCAACAGAGAAAAACGCTAATGATGTGAGGAGTGTGATATGTCCAAAATATAAAAAGACCATCAGACCATATCAATAAACCAGCAACATAGACCAGCATCGCTAGTTTTGAAGGCAGAGTGATAAACATTAATCATTTTTTTTTTCACAAGAGAAAAAACACTGTTTTGAATATATTATATGAAGTAAAACCGTCCATGAAGTCATTACATTTTCACATCTGAAGATTGGAACCCAAATATCCATCCAGAAAAGTGGAAGTCCCACCCCAGACAATGATAGAAAAATACCCCATGTCACATACAGGGACATGATATAAAACCCAGTAACGGTGCACATGGAGATTATCGACAATCTGAGAAAGCATCCAAATATGCCCGAGGCATCTATAAGAAAGTGAAATAGCAGTATGTAGAATAGTAAAGCAACAGATAGAGTACCGACGTCCATTGTTCCAAATACAAATTAAAGTACCCAAAATCCTTGAACAGAGGAAAACGCTAATCATGTGAGGAGTGTGATATGTCCAAAATATAAAAAGACCATCAGACCATATCAATAAACCAGCAACATAGACCAGCATCGCTAGTTTTGAAGGCAGAGTGATAAACATTAATCATTTTTTTTTTCACAAGAGAAAAAACGTTGTTTTGAATATACTATATGAAGTAAAACAGTCCATGAAATCATTACATTTTCACATCTGAAGATTGGAACCCAAATATCCATCCAGAAAAGTGGAAGTCCCACCCCAGACAGTGATAGAAAAATACCCCATGTCACATACGGGGACTTGATATAAAACCCAGTAACGGTCCACATGGAGATTATCGACAATCTGAGAAAGCATCCAAATATGCCCGAGGCATCTATAAGAAAGTGAAATAGCAGTATGTAGAATAGTAAAGAAACAGATAGAGTATCGACGTCCATTATTCCAAATACAAATTAAAGTACCCAAAATCCTTGAACAGAGAAAAACGCTAATCATGTGAGGAGTGTGATATGTCAAAAATATAAAAAGACCATCAGACCATATCAATAAACCAACAACATAGACCAGCATCGCTAGTTTTGAAGGAAGAGTGATAAACATTAATCATATTTTTTTTCACAAGAGAAAAAAAGCTGTTTTGAATATAATATATGAAGTAAAACAGTCCATGAAGTCATTACATTTTCACATCTGAAGATTGGAACCCAAATATCCATCCAGAAAAGTGGAAGTACCACCCCAGACAATGATAGAAAAATATGCCATGTCACATACAGGGACATGATATAAAACCCAGTAATGGTCCACATGGAGATTATCGAAAAATCTAAGAAAGCATCCAAATATGCCTGAGGCATCTATAAGAAAGTGAAATAGCAGTATGTAGAATAGTAAAGCAATAGATAGAGTACCGACGTCCATTGTTTCAAATACAAATTAAAGTACCCAAAATCCTTGAACAGAGAAAAACACTAATCATGTGAGGAGTGTGATAACCATCTGCAGAAACCCAGGCTCGCTTGATTCCAAAATTGGTAACCATCTGTTGCATCCGAGATGTAAGGTTCAGGCTCGCTTGTTTCCATTAGTAGCCTGCTACAACATCCACCCTGTTCATAGCAAAAAGGTTCTTGTAGATATACAGAGAAAGAGTATAATACGTAGACCATATAAACTTGGCTCTGTATTTCAAAAAACAGGTTTAAAATAGAAACAGGGCAACATTTTTTTTTCTATGTAAAGTTAATATATTAACAGTGGGAATAAAATTACACCGAAGTCAAAATCATTGCCCAGAATCATGGCAAATTTTTCATCAAAAAATCAAAAAATTAAGAAGACTACCCTCATATGGGGAAACCGGTCTTGAACGTTTAATTTACAGAATTCAAAAATATTACAAAGGTACAGCACAATAAAATAATCTAAAAGCAGCCCAATTAAGTGGGCCGCGAAGCAAGAAAAACAAATTAACCAAACTATTCCTCCGGCTCCTCGATGAGTCGGCACCATCCTTCGGAAGGTCCAGGATCACTAGGTGCTACCTCCACATTCATGCCACAGCTCCCCTCTTGAAGGCCCGAATGCTGGCCGGCTTTTTCCGAGCTTAGACCCGTCGGACGGGTGCATTCTTCCTCCGTTTGGGCCTCATCACGGAAAACCACAGTGACTGAAGCTGTAATTCATGGGAAGTTGAGAGAGCAATTAAAGGAAAATTGCGTAGTGCGCGTTGTGGGAGAAGGTGAACTAGCGGTGGGGAAACGAGGAGTAGGAGAATCCATACGGTGGCCAGATCCTACAACTCGACCCCGCCCACTCCTAGTATTTGGATAGCGACCTGCATAATCACTGGACTGGCTGGAAGACAACTTGATTGAGGGGATGGAGGGAGCGCGCAGGAGTTGACCTCTAGTGCTTCCCTTGCAGCAACGCATCCTTTGACGCACGCGAGGCATGGGTGCAGTCTCACTAGCAGTGGGCACAAGAGGAGACGGAGAAGCAGAATTCCAAGAAACAGAGGAAGACAGACAAGGACCAGACTGAGAGAAATGAAGATATGCAGCAAGGTCTACGCAGCAGTTCAGCTGGCCACTTCTCCTTCTCGTCACAGTGAGCAGGCAGTGTAACCCAGCAACCGGCTCGTTTGAAAAACCATAGCGAAATGCCATTTTATCGACCCGACTGCAATGCAATCGAAGGACGCCCGTCATAATTAATCTCTGATCATTAATGAGAGCCGAAGGCCGGATCATATTGGAGCATGCGAAATCGCTAACAGGAGTGGAGGTCCGATCTTGAACAGTGTTAAAACTTAATTAATGCGGATTTGATGTGAAAAACTTGGAACTTAATTGAACAACATTAAAACTTAATTCGATTGATATGAAATTGCCACATCCATGTCCCATCGCCTTAAAGGCCATCGAATGCACCCGCAGCTAGGAGCAGCGCAAGTTTTGATTGAGGACACATGGCAGAAATTGATTGGAGCATATCTTTGTTTGGGCCCCTCGTGCAGTGGAAATCCGGACCCGAAAAATATTAGGGCGAATTTGATAAGAAATTCGCGTCACAACTCTCCCTCCGTACGCCAGCCCAACTTCGGACTCGAAAAATATTAGGGCGGAATTCATTTGGTTTTCGCGTCACAAAATTGGCCGACGTCAGCAGGCTATTTTGGAACGCAAATTTGGTTTGAATTATGGTTTATCGCCGTTTGAAGTCCGACGGGCTCGACTTAAGAACAATTTTGTTTGATCCCATCTTATAAAATTTGTGTTGGTTTTCTTTGATAATACACATATTTATAATAAATCATGGGAATACCACACTAAATATGTGGAAAAGTTATATAAATTATTGAGAACAATCATTTTTATGTAAAAATATCCAAATGTGCTTTTGGGAAATAAGAATTTGATTATTTGGTTCATATTGTTTTAAAGGAAGGAGTGAAGTTGGAGCCTCAAAAGATGCAAGCTATTACAAAATGACCTATTCCTAAGAAAATCAAGGTTCTTAGAATATTTTTTAGACTTACATGATATTATTGATCATTTGTTAAGAATTATGCAAGCATTTAAAGTCCACTCACATATCTCTTGAAGAAAATATCATTTATATGGAATGATGAGGCTACTTTGGCATTCTCTCTTTTAATGGATGCCATGTCTTCTACACCAACATCGGTTGCACCTACTTTTGGTAAAACATTCATAGTAGAGTGTGAGGCAATAGGACAAGGAATTTATGTAACATTAACACAATAAGGGATATCATTGGCTTTTAAAAGCAAAGAATTCAAAGAAAATATTTGGTGAAATCTAAGTATGAAAAATAAATGGAAGCAATATTACATGCAATAAAAAATGGGGATAGTATATCACTGGGAGGTACTTTAAAGTCAAGATATACCATGATAGCATAAAGTATTTTTTGAAGCTATGGATTTCATTGGAAGATTAAATAAAATGAGGAGAAAAAATGCAAAGTTTTAATTTTGAGATAATCTGCAAAAAGGGTATGGAAAATTTAGTACATGATGCTCTTTCTAAAATAGAAGAGGCCTCAAATTTATATCCAATTAAATTTTCTATTCCTAGGTGGCTAGAAGAATCTTGCCATAATGGAAAAATGACAATAGTACTAAACAAAAACTAAAATTTATAAAGGATGGGATGAACTCTATGGAGCATTGGGAGTGAAAGAGAGATATACTTTGGTGCAAATGTAGAATATTTTTATGCACGCAAGCATATTTGAATAAAGAAATATTAAGGGAGTCCCATGTCTCTCTGATGGTAGGACGCAGTGTTCCTTAAAACATCTCAAAGGATCAAAAAATATATTTTTGGAAGGAATGAAGAAAGATATTCAAAATTTTGTAAGAGAAGGTCAGGTTTGCATAATAAATAAAAGAGAGATAGTAAAATCGCTAGGGTTACTTCAACCATTCCACATACATATTCAAAGACTAGAAGATATATCAATAGAGTTTATTACAGGGTTACTGAAATATAAAGGTAAGTATTACATTTTTGTGGTCATTTATATAGACAAATTTTGTAGATTTTTTTTGTAGAGCTCAAAGTACATAAACAACAAGCCAATTGGCAGAAGTGTCTATGAAAGAAATTCATAGTCTTCATGGTTTTCCTAAAGTAATAGTAACAAGAAAATTTTGGAAATAATTATTTAATATGAGTGGAGAAACACTAGCTTCCATGAGTTCTACATATCAAACACAATCAAATGGTCAAACAAAAATAGTTAACAAATGTTTTTAAGGTTATCTACAATGTTACTCTTTAGAAAACCAATCTTAATGGATGAAGTGGGTTCCTCAAGGAAGAATGGTAATATGATACTATCATACTACCTATCACACATCTACTAAAATTTCCCCATTTAAGGCCCTTTATGGATATCCAACTCCTAGTATCTCATACTTTTTGCAAGATAAGTCCAAAGTATAGGAAACAGAGTCACATATGGAAAATACTAAAGAAACTTTGAAAATTATTATGGAAAACCTTCAAATGACATGAAACATGATAAAACAACAAGGGGAACAACATTTAAGTGAAAGATAATTTGAGGGTAATTGGGTATTTTTTAGATTATAGCATTATAAGCAATCTTCATTCAAGAAAAAGAAGAATAAAGAATTAGCTCAAAAATGTTATGGCCCTAAATAATTATTCATAGGATTGCACAAGTGATATAGAAGTTATATTTTCCTTCTTCTTGCATTCATAAGGTTTTTCATGTATCTTGCCTAAAAAAGGTTTTGGGAAAAAATATGCCAATGTAAATAGAACTTCCAAAATTAGATGAAGAATGAAAGTTAATTCTTGAACCAAAAAAAGTTATAGATAAACATTCTGTATCTCTTTGACATATAACCATTATGAAGTACCTAATCAAGTGGAAGAATATTCCTCTAGAAGAAGGTACATGGTAAAATGATCAATTCGTGATGAAATACCCACGGCTAAAGGGTTCGTTTGAAGTTTTGACAAAGGTTTTGTTATATGTTTTATATAACGCACGACGGAATAGTTGTATTGTTTGTTAAGGTCCCACACAGTGATCAAATTTGAAGGGCAGGTCCGAATTTCAATTAGAAGGGCATATATCTATGTTGCCCTTCCATAATGAAAAGCTTTAAAAAAAAAACTTTTCAATTGACCACAATAAATTATTTTTACATTTCATTTTCAGAAAGACAAAACCATCAATCTTTATATTAATAAAACACTATTACATATACAACAATGAAGAAGGCTCCATCTTTCATTGCTTAAATATCTCATTGGAAATGTCAACATAAGTCTTGAAGACACTATTATAAGAGTTTGGATACATACCACTGGGATATAGGAGATTCTTATGTGTCAGATTGTGTAATGCAATTTTGACTTTGTCTCACAAGGAGCAGCAACATGGAGGTCTGGATTTTTCTTATAGAACTTTTTTATTATTATTTGAAACGTTGTTTATAGATATGAATATAACAATGAAATTATGAGCATGGTGGACAATTAGTCAAGCTCATGATGCCAAGCCATGATGATTTAAGTTTGGAATTTAACATTTTTACATGTTAAAGACAAATAGTCAAAATCATTGACAACTTAGTATGCCATAATTAATAATCATTCCCTGTTCACTTTTGTTAATAGGTTTATGTTAGACGATGATGCAGGGGCATTAGGCACTAGCCAGCAATGTAGGAGGTTTTGTCCACATGTTGTGGCTAGGAGGGTTCGAAAACATTTGAGTTGTAACAGCTAGGTCTCAATACCTCAGCTGACTGTATTACTTAGACTAGTTAGAGTTGTAGGAGTCGAATAGTTTCAATTAGTTGAATTATTATAATTAGACCTTTTGATTTCTAGAATGGTCCTCTCAGAGGAACAGAAGAGCCATATGTTATGTATATAAATTGTAATTCCTCGGATGAATAAAAGTAGAGAGGGAAGAGGAGAGTAGAGAGGGGATTTTTGCAATAAACCTCTGTGTGTGAACAATTGTTTCCAGTTAAATTATTTCCAAGCTTAGTTGCCATTGAATTATCTCGAACTGCTAATTGTGAAGAATTGTTTAACTGTGAGGCGATTGGGTACTGATAATTCCATTCTTCTGTCTTTGAATTCCTGTAAATTGTTGGATAACCCTGTGAACTCACCCCACCCGAAGGCGATGTCTGTGTAGAGAACCGGGGTCGTGAACACTGTTCAAATATAAAAATCCCACTTAATAAAGAGACAAAATTGTTGTGCTTTCGGAACTTGACCCGAGGATTGGACATGAGTTAACAAACAAAAGGATAGCAGAACCAGACTTGCACCTGTGGTCAAGCCCTGTACTAAAACCACGAGCGGAATCAAAAAAGCGGGTTGCCCATATCGCACCGCTTTTGCGGAGTAGGCGGTATTTCCTATTCGCGAGCGATTCCATAGGGAATGCGACACGTGGCGAAGTGACCCCTGGAAAACCACCATTTAACCCGCGCCATCGCACGTTAAAGCTCGACGTTGGAAGCCGAGTGAAATTGACAAGAGTCGTTGATTTGGAGAAGGGCCATCGGACGGTGGTCGCACATTAAACTTGCCCGGAGGTTAGCTAAGTTGTGCGGAGGATAGCCAAGTACGATACGAGTGTTTGATTGGTTATTGATATATATAGGTGGGGCCGGAGTATAATGAAATTGTTTATTTAAACGATTGGCGGATAATTAGCATAAGTCTGGAGCGTGATTGTTGTAAGGCTGGGTGGTGAAATATAGAGCCGAAAGTTCATTACAAGTTATTTATTTAAAAAGAAACGTGGAGTATAAATAAAAAGTGTTGAAAGTTAAACATTGGTTATAAGGTTTGGAGATAATATAAAGTTGGGAATATAAATTAAAGTCCAACCATTGTGGATAGTATTTATTTATCAAATTCTACGAATTTGATAAATAAACCCAAAGAAAGAAGAAGTCAATTAAGACTCAGGCTGGAGGAAAAGAATGGGGTAAACCAAGGGAAAATGCTGACAGAGCGATTGTAGACACACCAACTCTCCTTAGGGGTCCAATTTCAGTTTTTTTGCGTCACACGATGATCTCTCTTCTCTGGCATTTACTTGTATTGAAGATCACTATTCTAGGAATAAGGAGTTATTTTCTCCAAAATAACCCTAGCCAAACATTGACAATGCATCAAGGATATCTTTCTATGCTTCATAAGTACATATGTTCTACTTCTAAATCATGTCTTGGAAGTGGGTTTTTTGCTGGAAATTATTCACCGGGTGGTTTCATACCAAAGTCTTTTTCACATTTTCAGCATCCAATACATGAAAAAGATAATGGTTTAAAACAACATAAATATTTGAAATTTTGCAAGAATTGTCTGGCACACTTTGAATATGAATTTTGAAGTCAAGTGCATGATGCTGTATAGGATCAAGTGTCATTTTTAATACCAAATGTTTCACAAGAAACTTCTCAACATGCTACCCTGCAGTAAGGATTAAATGACAATATTGCATCAACTATTTCCATAATAAAAGTGCACCTCAGCCATAAGACTAAACAACTACAAATGTTGTAGATCTAACAAGACTACACAATCAAATGTATTCCACAAGGCCAATATTGTATGAAAAATGAAAAGGAGTTTGCAACCAAAAATACCTTAGGCAACTAATTCAATTAGATACACCAAACCATCAGCAAAAAGGAAAACCAGCCTACTTGGCCCCAATATTTTCAACTGGGTCCTCTAATTCAACCAATAAAAAGGCCAAAACTATAGCATTGAGATACATTTCATTACACTGTCAATAACAATAAAATTTGACTCAGCCATAACCCTTTCCTTTTATTGTTGTGAAAAGATTTATGCATTACTCTAATGTGGCTAGTCCATAGGCCAAGTAGACCATTGGGTAACAAATATGTTTCCTTTCACCTTTGAGTTTTCAAATTATGCCTACCAAATCTAATACATTTAAGAGGGGGAACTAATACAACGTTAAAAAGAAAACTAGAGCACACATCTACAAATTACCTCCTTAGCTACTGTCACACCATCATTAACTATTTTCGGAGAACCATGCTTGCTCTCCAAGACAACATTTTTCCCTTCGCCCCAAGGGTGACTCCAACAAGATCAGCAAGTTTGTTCACACCGCCTGCAAGACAAATTGACAATGCTTTTAGTAAGTGTGTAATTGAATGTCAGACCATATGCCAAAACAACCCTCCATGAAAAATTAAAATAACACATTAAAATCTAATATAAGTGGACAAGGAAAGATCCACCGCAATGAAGTTTCACGTGCAAGTGACCTTCCTTTAAACATAATTTTTTCTCTAACCTGCAAAATTTTTGTCACTGAGCCATCCTTGTTGAAGTACAACTCCTTTTCCATAGCTCTTGTATTAACTACCTTTTCTCTGTCGCGTAATCTCAGAGTCCCTCTTCTGCTTGAGCGATTAAAGGAAGTGGGTGAAAAAACTGAAAGAGAAGATAATTGTCTGCCATAATTATCAAACATTGCACCCAACTTCTTCCCCTTTCCATTGTTACCCAATGAGGTAGATGTGGCAATTGTTGTCATACTGCCCAAAGCAAAGGCCATCTTCTCTTATGCTGAATATAGAATTACAAGATCTTCATATTAGTATGAATCTTAAAAAACATGACTCCCATTGCTAAAAACCACTTTTAAGTTGTAACAGGAAAACTAAACAACTATCGCAACTTTTGGCAACTTCTGGAGAATTAAGAGAGAAACAACCAAAGAGAAATACAACCACAATCCTCATTTTAATGAGACCGGACTATATATTTGCATTAAGATAATAGAAAGAAATCACGACTATATTAAGGCCAGCACAAAACAATCTTTAACCAGTGTCTCTCGCGGCCTTTAGGTTGCCATGCTAGAGGTTGCATATTTTTAATTTAAATTCTTGACCTCTTGTGTCGATCTATGAATGCATCCAATGGGATATCTACATCAAATGCTCCTTTATATCCCCAAAAACAAATTCCCTACTACAAGAGCACCAGTATTGATGGATCACCCCACACCATCCCACCCACTAGAAACGGTGAAAAAGAAAACCCGAGAAAACTTTTGAAATATCTCAAGATGACTATATGGGTGGTTCTTATGAATCAACCAACCATTCAGAACATGCTTATCAATCCAAACCATGAGTATTATGTGACAATATTCAAGTAGGCACTGAATCGGATTTCTGAAGCTATGTTAGAGAAACCCTAAACTCTCACTGAAAATAGGTGAAATGTGGCACCACTCAAAGATTGACATGTGCGAATTTGTACAAGTGGTAGACAATTGGCATGCTCAAACAATGAGGTGATGCAGGAATGACATGAGGGAGAAAATATCAGAAAATCCCCAAATCTGGAGAACTAAAGCTCATCACCAACCTGAGATTGACAACTTTACATGATGTAACCTATGAAATCGTGAATGGAGAAATCATAGTAACAATAAAGTAACCTATGTAACAATAAATTCGAATTCATCCTGGGAGTGGTAATGGGAGAAATCATAGTGAACAACAGGAAACATACAGAGTTGCTTGCAATCAAATAGATGAAAAAACACATAGAAAAAACCTAGATAATAATCATGAACAAGCTTAATATTGAATTATGAACTGTAAAGGAACTTACAAAATGTGACATTACGAACCTGGTCAAGCGCACAAGAAAAAATATCCTGGACATGACCCTGGTTGACAAGTTGTATTGCTCATGATGCAAGAGGATTTTTACCTGCACTGCCAAGTCAATCAAAATCCATCATTATCTATACAATAAATACAAGTAATTGATGTAGTATTTTTTACTCTAAGATGCATTCTTATGATAATGTTAGAACATATGTTGAAAATGTCAAAACATACCTGAATAAGCTCCTCTTCGTTTCAAGAACAATTTATTGGAGTCGCATGAACTTGGAACAAGCCTCCCATGATCTGAAAGAGTAGCAACTAAGTCAACAGTGACTTTTTTGTTGCTACGTTGGATCGAGGGAGCTTTGCTCCAAGATTAAATCGCTCCAATAAATTATTCTCTACTAAACAGGGCCAACCACGTGAAGGTGGAAGCTCTTATGGCCCCCCCCCCCCCCCCTCACATCACTCTCAATTCCCCAATACCCAATCTATATTTCATTTTTTACTTTCATGAGCATAAAAAAAAATATTCAATAACTAATAAAAAAACAATTCAACAAAAAGTACACAAGGAAACATTGCAATTAATGCTTGACATAAAAATAGTATGATAAATGAGTTTTTTATATAACGCAAAAAACGTTCCAAGTATGGTCATTGGTAACGTTTGTCTTATAATAATACAATATTTTACATTATCTAATTTTCTTTTTCTTCTTCCTATTTTTAAAGCTCCTAATTACATCATCAATATCATCATGCTCTGCTCCTGTTTCGTGCCTTTCGACCCGCACTGCTGACCTAGTTGCGTAGTCACGATGTCTGGTCTCATCCAGTGATGGGGCATCGCCTACAAAAACAGATAATATTAAATTTTCATTTTCATTTTTTAAATATCATTGAACTAGTTCGGTAATATTAATAAAAAAAATTGCAATGAGATTATTTACCTGGTGCACCAGTTGTCGCCGCTGACCTAGTTGCATAGTCACGATGTCTGGTCTCATCCAGTGACGGGGCATCGCCTACAAAAACAGATAATATTAAATTTTAATTGTCATTTTTTAAATATCATTGAACTAGTTCGGTAATATTAATAAAAAAAATTGCAATGAGATTATTTACCTCGTGCACCAGTTGTCGCCGCTGACCTAGTTGCGTAGTCACGATGTCTGGTCTCATCCAGTGACGGGGCATCGCCTACAAAAACAGATAATATTAAATTTTAATTGTCAGTTTTTAAATATCATTGAACTAGTTCGGTAATATTAATAAAAAAAATTGCAATGAGATTATTTACCTAGTGCACCAGTTGTCGCTGTTGGGACTGTTGCCCTGTCTTCCTCTCTGGTGGTAAGATCCTCAAGGGAAACATTCTCTGTCATTTAAACAAAAAACGTTATAAGGACAACCATCAAGGTATAATTAGAAAAAATTATAAGTGGAAATTAATTATCGTCACGGCCCTCACTGATAGTAGCATTGTCGCCCTGGTCCCCACTACAATGATCAGGTTGCACATGAGGATCATCTACATCTGGCTCTAAAACTGGGTTATTTGCCTCGTCGGTAGTGCTGCTCCCCCGATTTAAACAAAGTTGTTAGAAATTAAATTTATGGATGAAAACAAACATATTGAAAGGTTAATGTTTTACCTTATCAGGCATTCTGGATCTTGGGACCTGCCCCAAGCTTCTGCGACGTTCAACTACAGCTTGATAGCCAAAATGGAAAGCGATATTTTTATCTTCCTCTGTAGTTTCTGTTCCGAAGTCATCACCCTACATTACATATGATTGTGTATTTTTAATCATATTTGATAGGATTACAAAAACTTTGGAAGGCGATACAATTAATTATAAGATGTTTAGCTACTTAATTACAATTCTTGCAGCTAATTTCAAGTAGCCGCCCTGGCCTAGCTTATGATGGCCCTTTTTCTCAATCCTAGCTTTGGTTGCCTTTGAGGTGTCAGGCAACCTAGCATCAACAAAATTGAAGTCAGATATGATGTAGCACACTTTTATTTTAGACATAGAGAAAATTAAAGCTATTGAATGAAAGTTGTAATTTACCTTGCGGGTCCAGTTGGCATTTTTCCTTCTTTCTTTGCCCTTTTCTCTTTTCCGTCATGGATGAGTGCTCTCCACTCACTCTCTAGAACTATGAGAGGACGCTCATATCTAGGGTTAAATTGCAATTGCGTCCTATAGGTGTCCCTGGTATATTTCAAATATTTGCCGGCTACCCGAGCCACCGCTATTCTGTCAAATGTGCCGACCCCAAAAAGGGCTTCTAGATAATCTAGAAGTTCTTTTTTCAGGTTGGAATTCTGGGAATTCCACCCTATGCATATGGTTGGGCCAAAAATTACCAACGCATGGCTCTCCAGAAACCTGTAGAACTCATTGTTTCCTACACAGAAAAAGAAGAAGAAGAAGAAGAAGAAAAAGAAGAAGATATTATCATTAATTTAAAAATTAAAATCATGATAAATATGTTTTAGATAAAGTACATGAAATAGTTAAAATATTAAAATTTACTTGGGAGTTGTACATGCTTTATAGGGACACCTTCATCGTTCACCAACAACGTGCCATTAATGGTCCCTATGGAGCTGACACGTGTAGCTCCAGGAAATGCAATAATGTAGTTGGCCATATCAGCCTCATCATTGCCAACACGTTCAGCGGTTGGCTGGGTATCTTCTTGGGCAGGGTGTGTTTCTTGGCTGGCACCTAAAGGAGTAGAAGGTGTACGAGAGGGTTGTTGGGCAATCTCTTGCCCTTGTGTCCCACTACCACCAACACCAGGTTCAGCAAGTTCCAGAAAACGCTACATACAAAAGAAATTTTTGTTAGTTTATTCAATGTAAAAATTAAAAATAAAACTATCACAATTCATCTCATGCAGAACAAAAAAAATATCCTTTTGACTTTTTATTATTACCTGATATCTTTCTAGCTGGCTCATAAGATGTTTTATCCTCTCTTCTGTTTCAGGTGTTTGAGGCGTGTCTATCAAAGTATTAAATTCCGACCTTGCATCTTGTGCCTTTTTTTGCAACAAGAACACTAGAGATAGGGATGAATAAAGCTCTTCCTCAAAGAGGGAATCATCAGGCGTACCATGGCTAGGTGTCTGCATATTTGAACAAAATTAATATTATTTCAATTATGTAAATAACTAAAATACCTCAAGATAGAGCAATGCTGGCACTTTACATGTTCTTCTGCTGGCCTCTTTCCGCGATCATCCCGTCTCGGGGTTGTTCCTGCACTGCTATGATCAGTCTGCCACATTGCAATAAAATTATAAATGTAAAAACTTGAAAACAATATCTAACTTGAAAACACAAAATGAAAACTGAAATAATTTCTAACAAGACACCGGAAGACAGAGTTAGAGTTTCAAATATGCCTTGCATTGAATTCAGTCCTGGAAACATGTCATTGCACATTAAGGCACCCAAACAAGAGACGAGTTGACAATGAAGACTTTATTGAATATATTGTTGGAGCAACTTCTAGTAAACTTGTTGTGAAGACCTTGAGGACATTTTTGGAGCAACATTGTTGAAGCTGATGGTATAGCATTGTTGGAGACGATCTTGAAGGGCCTTGAAGTGAAGCTTTTGGAGCAACTATTGGAAAATCCTTAGAGCATTTAAGTAAGGCACTTTCTATCTTCCATCACCTTTTTCCTTTCAATATCCTTTAAACGATTTTGTTGATATTTAATGTTTTAAATCACGTTATAATTCCTTGATTATATGTGTTTGGGGACTTTCCCTTTGAAATTACCTAAAAATACCCTGGCAATTTTATCTTCAGGATGCATGTCTGACCCTATTGTTCAATATTTTGATTGATAGTAGTAAACATAGAGAGTTAGGGGCTCTTGACTTGGTTTGGTTGGGCCATTAGATCCCTAACATCTACTAGGGAGAACCCCCCTTGAGTTGGAGGAGAGCTAGCCTGAAGTGAAAAGAGGTTGGTGAGGTGACAATGGGGCTATTGAATTACACATGGTATCACACTTTAGCTTTAGGAATTTATCTTGAGAAGTGCGACATTTTGCTATATCAATTCTCAAATTGTTTACAACACTATTGTTAAGAACTAATAAGAAGTGTTGTTTAGGGGTTTTTGGGTATAAGAAACAATACCATCAAAAAACTAGGGTTCTCAGTCCTTGGAATTTCTTCACCTAGGCCTAGGGGCAAACTAGAATAATTTCACACTAAACCATGCAAACTTAAAAGTAACTTAACAGATCCATAAAGTAATAATAATCATAATTCCTAATTTCCTATTGTACGATATGATGCAAATTATTCAAACATGAAGCAATGAAGACATGCAATATCTGAATTTCAAGATTGATGAACCGATACAAGAAGTTAGAAACTATAAACTTGATTCAATACTCTGTGTCCTAACTCCATGAAGGAATATAGTTTGTAGGAATGAAGAGGTTGTTATCTTTACAATCCCATCCCAACATCAAATTCAGTGATAAGTTTCTATGAGGTTCTGGGTCAAGGAAAAATTCACTCCACGAATGATATATTTAAGTAGGCTTCTCCTATTCTGGGAAAACACCATACCTATAATGCATTCACTTGCATGTATAAAGGGAAAGGAAAACATGTTTTCATACAATGGTGACAAAGGCATCTTGGGGAAAGGTATCTTCACTTTTTATTTATGTTGTTCACCCACACCACTCTCATGTTTTCACTAATCCTGTTTTGTCATTTTTTGATTCAAATTAAGTTAAGGCCTTAAGTATTTTTTGACCTTTCGGTGTAGTTTTTATAAGTGGCATGTATGGATTTTCCATTAATTCTGCACTTTTTCTCTTCATGCGCATGTTTCCCTGGAAATTAAATGCATGATTTAGTCCCATACATTTAACAAGTTGTTGGATCAACTCCATAGGAAATATCATGTTTCCTATTCAATCAAAATTTATCTCAGTTAGGGTAGGTAGGAAGGTTTTCCTTTTGTATTAATAGGGCACTTCTAGCTTGCATTTTTATTATATCTTTCAAATTTAGTGTCGTTTCAATTAGGGCATGAATTTTTGCAACTTTCAAGGTGAGAATGAACAAAGACAAATTTTTGTGATGGATGACTGTATATGACTCCATGGCCAGAGGAAAAGGTACTAATATACTTCTTCAAATATCTATAGTTCTCATTCACCTCATACGGAGATGGTCCCTGATTTTGAGCCAAATGTTGCAGCAAAAAGTTCCCCCCCTCCATAATTTGATATTCAATGGAAATTTCTTAAATTGATGATGAGGCATGATTATGGAACATTGGCACATACATATGTAATGTAATTCCAAGATCATGATATATGTTTGCATATGTTTATGGAGGTGGTGGAGCAAAAAAGAGCTCAAATAGAGCTGAAATTTTTCACATAAAAAGGATTGTGGGCTTGACTAATGGTTCCATTTAAAAAATGATATCTAGACAGAGAATAATTGTAGCATGCAAACATGAATTGAAAATCCATCTGAGTTTGCATTGTATTACTTATGATGGATTCAAATTTGGGTTTCAAAATGCCAGGTTATGGCATGATTTTGTCGAGAAACCCTTAGTTGGATTCTCATGTTGGTTTAATTTATATTTTAAGTTTTTTTTGCAGTCTTTGGGTGATAGTAACTCATGAACTATGTTACCAATGTGTAACAATCATATTTCAAGAATAAAGTTGTGATTTTTTTATATTATTATTATTATCTATTAGCTACGAGTATTGACACCTAATGCCCGGAATTTTGACATCTTGATAGCATGGATAATTTCGAAAATGTTTCTAGTAATGTTAACATAATAACTATCATTACGTGTCTTCACTTTTGTCACCATAATAGAACTGTGATATGGACTCATCACACAACTTCATATGCTATGTCCCAACAAGTTCAAACTGGTTGAACCTACCTCATAGTGTGGTTATTAAGGACAAGTTGCTTGATATATAACTCGATAGCATAGACCGCGTTGCAGTTCTAAAAATAATCCTCAAGTGTCAAAACAAATTCACAATATGTTCTACTATAAAGCCTTTGGGATACCTGAAATAATATATGTATCATTGATGACTTTTAAAGTATGATAAGATCCAGAGGGAAAGGAAATCAATGGAAGAGTGATCCACCAATGAGAACCTAGAATTTAGCATCAGATGAGTTAGAGTCTAGGAAATTGAAACCGTATAATTTTAATTAGTGATGAAGGACATCACATAGGTAATTATATTTTCATGTAGAATAATCTATTAATTCAAATTTAAACTACATAATATCAAAGGCATACCATAAATTTTTCCACGTAAGTCCAAACAACCTATAAAAAGGGAAAACCTTCTTTTTCCATGGGAAATAATTTACCTTTCCTTTTTCAAGATAATCTAAGTCACAAAAAATATGAACTATACTGCACACATTCTTGGATAATGTGAAAGTGGAAAAGGAATACCCTACACAAGTGATGCACACATGTACATTTGAACACTAATAGATTTTTGTAGTTGAAATGCAATGCTTGTTTTCATTTAAATGTAGGGTTTTTGAAGCAGGGAGAAATAATGGCTGCCAAATTAATAAGTGTTTCTTTGGGAAAAATTTAAATCTTGTATTGGGTGATGAAGATAATAGAGGGTATTTAATCTTGATTCTTGACATCTAGAGAGAACCCTATAGCCTAACACAATCCAATGGAATTGACCAAAAAAACCCAAATAGAGTCAACCGTACTATAGGAGGAAGGGCCTGCAGTAAGAACTTACCATTTTTCAAGAGCTGAGGGCGAATGCAGGGTGAATGCTGTTCTACAAGAGCTGAGGGTGAATGCTGTTCTGCAAGAGCTCAGGGCGAATGCTGTTCTGCAAGAGATGAGGGCGAATGTTGAGGGCGAATGTTGTTCTGCAAGAGCGGAGGGCGAATGCGCGCGTGATATCAGACGTTAATGTAGCACACATGTACATTTGAAAACTAATAGATTTTTGTAGTTGAAATGCAATGCTTGTTTTCATTTAAATGTAGGGTTTTTAAAGCAGGGATAAATAATGGCTGCCAAATTAATAAGCGTTTCTTTGGGAAAAATTTAAATCTTGTATTGGGTGATGAAGATAATAGAGGGTATTAAATCTTGATTCTTGACATCTAGAGAGAACCCTACAACCTAACACAATCCAATGGAATTGACCAAAAAAACCCAAATAGAGTCAACCCTACTATAGGAGGAAGGGCCTACAGTAAGAACTTACCATTTTGCAAGAGCTGAGGGCGAATGCTGAGGACAAATGTTGTTCTGCAAGAGATGAGGGTGAATGCTGAGGGCAAATGCTGTTCTGCAAGGGCGGAGGGTGAATGCGTGCGTGATATCAGACGTTAATGTAGCTATTGCGATGGATACGAAACAATAAAATCATTTTTATGTAGCGCGCATATAAGTTTTGTATTTTTATGTAGCGCGCATATAAGTTTCATATTTTTATGTAGCGCGAATATAAGTTTCGTATTTTTATGTAGCGCGCATATAAGTGTCGTTATATCGACGGCGGAAAAAGCGTCGCTACTGGGACGACTACCTCCAAACATCACAATTGTGACACTTAGATGTTGTGTCGTACTTGCGACGTTTGGAGGCAGCCGTTGCAATAGCGACGCTTTGGGCCATAGTGTCGCAATTACGACTTCTTCCTCCAAACGTTGCAATTGCGAAACTTTGTCTAAGTGTCGGTATTGCGACACTTTTCTATAAATGTCAGTATAGCGATGGTTTCGGGCGGGATGGAAAAAATTTGGGGAAATTTCTGACATTTGGTTAAAAGCGTCGGAACCAAGTGTCGGAATTTCCGCCAAATGTAGTAGTGATACGAAAAATACCAAAGCATTGAGAATTTTTTAATGTTGTTAGTAAAGCCAAAAGAGAGTGAATTTGTGAAAAATGAACGGTAAAAGTTGCCAATGAAATCAAAATATAACCCTAGAGATTTTTGGAAGGAACTACAAGTTTGGAAGCAATTGCAAGGAAACAATACAATTTCACACTATCATATAGAGTGATCAAGGTATTATATGGAACCGAGTTCTTCAAAATGTGAGGATCAAATGATCTTTCACAAAATCAATAAATCTTCAGTTTGGTCATATTCTTAGTGTATTAACCCAACTGCATAGGGTTGGTAGGAGTTGTAACCTTAACCTCCACAAAACACCACATATCAACCTCCTCTAACAACATCTGTAGAATGCACTTCCAAGGTGTAAATTTGGATGCACACACTAGACAGTCACACTTTGAGACCAAGACTAGTGACGAGTCATATATGTAACTCATGGAACACACCTCAACCAAACAATCATCCAAGATGGGTAAAAATCATACCAACAACCTATCATGGGTGCAAATCAACTCTCCTAGTCATAAACGACGTTTCATTCACTGGGATCTCACAAGCATCTCACCCACAACCTCTCACATGCACCAACACTTATCTCAAGTACATTTTAGCTTCAATTAATGAAGTTGGGTCATCAGAGACACTGAGAACTGCCAACAAATCCCTCTCACATGTAGTATTCGATTCCATATAATGATTGGAAAATCTCAAAAAATACACTCTGATACCCTATTAAATTTTCAGAACATGGTATGCAGATCTGCACTCCTAAAATGAAACCCTAACTGCTGGAAAACTGAGAACTTAACCTCCTATCCACACAGAAAAAAAAACAGTCCTAGATCTATAAACACATAAGTCTAAAAAACACAAATAACAAGCTTCAAAATAGCACACTGTAATGTATTAAATTTGAATAATCAGAGCTCTAGAAATTACAAATAGCATATAGATTTAGATGGCCACAATTTCTCATATCTTAATTGAAGAAGAATATGATTATAAATCAATAGCTCAAAACTAAATAAACAACACCCATACCCTGTCTTTATTTTAAAGAAGAAGAAAATGCTAAGGAATTACAAAAACAGACCATCCTTGTGGTGCACCCAGATTAGGAACATAAATCCTTACAATTGGCTACCTAAAAAGGTGTGCTCAGACATACATGATAGCTTTTCCTAGGAACCAACACCTACCTAAATTTGGAGCATCCTCTAGCTCATGCACTTTGTCTAAAATTAGAAACTATGCCCTAAACAACATTGAAAAAATACTTACTAAATACAAAATAGTAAGCTCCTTCCTAAACTAGAAAAGAAAATTCTAATTGTGCCACCTCAACCTCGCAGCAACCCAAGGCTGCACAAAATCTAAGGTTGCTACAAATCTGCTGGTGCAAATTTTCTCATCACCGTTGCACCTCGTATGTGGGAGAACACTTATGCAGCAACAGGTAAAAATAACACTTTCAACCTCCCCACTTCTATAGAGAACTCTAACCATAATATTGAGCAACAACACCCCCATCTCTGAGTAGCCATGACTCATGATAGCCACTTGTCCTCACTCAAGATTCATTTTGTAATAATCTGTTCTAGACAATCTTTGAATTTCTTGTACATATTCCAGGGGAAACCATTATTTGTAATTTTTGAATATGTTTGAGTAGCTATTCCCTAAGAAGTGAATGGCAGTTGGTAAAGAGACTCACAGCAGTAGGAAAAGGTCCATTCTAGGCATTTTTCTTGGCTGTGGAAAGCCTAGAGGTGAAGCTATTTGTCAAGATATTCCCTTGTTGTATTCATTAGTATGGGATCATACCTTGAGTATGGGGCACCCACGTCTCTTTAAGGGAAATCATTTGTTTTCATGTTAAAATAATAATGAATGGGATCTCTTTGGCAAAGGGACCTAGATTCATTACTGCTCTAGGAATTTAGTTGGATTGTTATGGAACACAAGCACTTGATTTGAAACATGATACAGTTCGTGTCCTTGGCTATGGATCAACTGTATATGTTTTGGAAGCCACCTAGGTAGCTTTATGAAAAAAAGTTTTGCATGTAGAGCACACTTTTATTTCTTTGAGTATCAAGAGTAAATCAGGCACTGTTTGCAACCCTCCCCTTAGCACCAGGCAGCCATTGTCCCTTATAATTTTAGAATTTAGAATCCCTGTCTACGGTTGGCCCCTCAAATCTTATATCACTACTAGATGAGATATATTTGGCATCATCATCATGAAAATCATCGGCTTCAGAAGCATTCTCACTATCCTCGGTCGATCTTTGAGGACTCTCTTCCCCCTCATGATCTGCATCAACATCATGTTCTCCTCCTGCCTCATAACCACACTCAACCTCCTCATCTTCACGTCTATTCCTATACTTCATGTTTGCACCATTATCCTCCCCTCTAGACACAACATCTGTACCAGACACTACATTGCTAGCATTGGAATACAATGTGTTTTTTCAATCCTCAGTCTCTGGTGTAGCTGACAACTCACCTTCTTCTCTTTTAACTTTCAAGCTGCTATGTATAGCTCCTTCTTAAATATATCTCAACTCCATGGTCGTACCTTCCATTCTTAAGCTAATATGCCATCTCTTAGTTTCTTGTCCAACATTGTGTGACAAAGTCTAGTTACACAAGTGCATATACATATACAAGTTTTAACAAGGGTTCACATACAAATTTTTTTTTTTAGCTCACAGTAAACAAAAACAAAAACGTTAACAGACAAAAATGACAGTGAATTGCAAGCAAGAACTCTCTTGATATTGCATCTTTCATCTCTCAAACCAAATAAATTATTGAAAACCACAAAATTGCAAGCAAAAACAAGTGCGCATTTCACTCCATATCCAACCATAAATATACTATGGCATACTACAAACATATAGATCGTAATGAACTCAACTGCCATGCATTGTAAATTTATAACAATCAAGAGATCATAAAGCATTCCGACCACTAAGACGTATGAAATCAACATGGCAAGAGAATATCTCATAAATTATTTTCTCTATGAATCATCATAATTTATATAGCATGTCAAATGAATGAAACATAAGATGGGAGGAGGGAGGTATTTCACCAGCAATCATCTGTATTTCAGTTAAAATTGATGCAATACTTATATTTAAGTTTTGTTAAGCTTCGTAGTTGTGTATTTTAATCAATGATGTATTGTGTCCTGTTATCAGAGGTAACTATCAACCACTTTTCGAGATTAGGATATAGCCTTCCTAATGCTCAGAGAGGGCTCTCTCTTAATGATTTAACTTTGTTGATTTAATAAATTTTAGGCTAGTTATGTTTGCTTGATTTGGATTGATTTTGATTTTTTGGTGGAATTACTAATTTAGATGGATAGGTGCATTTCTATTTTCTGTTGGGCTATGGAGTCAATATACCTTGAAAATAGAACATGATAAAATTATAAAGGAAGTGTTACAGGGCAGGATAGCTGAGCAAAATCAGATCTCAAGGCTGAATGGTGAAGTGATTCTCAATCGGGATCAAGGAGCAGTTAAGAATTCCTTAAACCAGATAATGAAGGAAGGTGAAGGAGGTCAATCGAGATCAGAGGGAAATTAAGAATTCTCTAAACCAGATATCAGAAGAAAACATAAAAGTTTATAATAGTTCAAAGTAGAGTGTAATTAAACAAAGTCTGCAGTAAAATTCCAATTTTAACATTCAAATTTAGAAAACATGCAAGTTTATGGAATACTTGAAAAGAACATGAACAATTGAAATATACTTCACTGAAATAGCTCAACACATGAATCCTATAAAGAAATGCCTTTATTACTTGTCTTGTCTGTCAACTGGAAATGGTACAATAACCCTTAGGTAGTAGATCAATCAACTATAGAAATATTCAGAAATCCACCCTCAATACTTCGAAATGATGAATTATTTATACAACATATTACAAAAATATCTTGTCAACTGACTAGGATTTATTTAAGGAAAATAAAATATCTTCATGCAAGAAGATAGTGCCACCTAGTAACTGCTTGAAATCTATCCCTGTTTTATTTTATTGTTGTTTACTGTTTGTTTCTTTCACGTTGTCTTTTATCTGTATTTTCTCCTTTCATTTTTACAGTAAATCACACTAACTCTCCTGTGCTTTTGTGTATTTAGTAAAAGTGGATTTTACTAAAAATACAGGTTTAACTTTATGCAGAACAAAAGTGTGTCCTAGAGAGCACTTTGTATGAACTTTGTTGTTTCTGGTGTAGATGTTTTATCCCTGGTAATAATCAATGTCTCTGTTTTCAATTGTATCTTTCTCTTGTACATAATCTTCTGTTGAGTAAATTGTTGTTGAATTCATATCCTGTGAGTCTGGAGTAAACACTTTGGAACTAGTATCAAATTGTTTATCCATCTCCTGGTTCAGCTAATCACCTGCAAAATAAAACAACTATGAATTTTGGAAAAAAGGTTTTGCAGGGAGGTGAACGGGTTTTAGTGAACTGGTGGATCTGTAGAAGGGGTTCAGACTGCAGTGAAGCTTCATCTCTGGTGGGAAATGGATTTTAGTCTATTTTCGCAAATCAACAGAGGTAGGCAAACGAATGAAATAGTCAGGATTTCATATTTGAACACTTGGTGGTTTTCTTATAGCGCGGGTGGTTTATTTCGGTGGTTTATTTCAATGCGTTGGAAGCAGATTAGTGGTTTATAGCATGGAAAAAGGCAGTCTGGCGGTTTGGGGAATGGGGGGTGCGATAAACTCTGGTGGCCGCCGCGTGGCAGGGGAGGGGGTGGAGAAAACCACCCATTTCGCACCCCCCCTTGGCTTTAAACATTTGAATGTCGGGGATGTGAAATAGCGTGGGGGCTTGTAATATTCCTAAATTAGCATGCAACTAATTGGAATATTAAAATCTAATTTTTCTTTCTTGTCTGATGAATAAGTGGGTAGAGAGACCCATAAATCTCTTTATTAGGAATAAAACCACTTCTCATGTGAAAGTGGACCATATTTTCAGCTTAATAAAGCACCCTAAGGTGTGAACAGGGGTTAGAGCATGTGGACTGGGTTAACTTTGACCAAATCAACAACGTTGTCATGGAGGAGTGGAAATTTATGGAGAGACAACGCAGTTTTAGATGGAGACACATTGCATGGAATTAGTGTCATTAATAGATGGGGATTAGGGTTTGGAAGCTCATTTATTATATAAGGAAAAGGATGGCAGCCATATTATTCATGTTATGATATGTTATGTTTTAGATTATATGGTCTGTTTAGACATATATCTTTCTCTAGTTGTTTAGCTGAGATTGAGTGTTGTTTAGCACCGGGTGTTCCTGATCGGGAATCCCACCTCTTCCATTGAGAAGCTCTTGGAGGATTTTGCACTACATTTCCACAATCGGGTTTCAGACCAAGCTTCATTCTTGTGGTACAACGTAGTTTCTGTTAAGAGATGTGTTGAGTTGCAGGGTGATGCAGTGGAAGATTGTATTGGGTGTTTTCTGAGCTAGTTTTGCAGTGGAGGAAGGTTTCCTTCCATTGGGAGGCTAGTAAAGGAGCCCCTTGGGCTTATTTGATATATTTGGCATCAGGCCAAGGTGATTTTATCCCCTACATCATATTTCTAGTCCAAATATGCATTATTTTTGTGAGATGTTGCAGTGGGCAACCCAAAAATGGTCGAACATAAAAAGTTGAAATCTG